>JBBBDQ010000799.1:1607500-2192500 GCA_037127315.1 Ascarosepion bandense
TCTTTCTTTTTTTCTTTCTTGACTGATCTTTCTTTCTTTCTTTTTGACTACTCTTTTTTATCTTTCTTTATTGACAACACTTTAGTTTCTTTCGTGACCATCCTTTCATTTTTACTGACTTTTTTACTACTCTTTCTTTATTTCTGACAACACGTTCTTTCTTTTTTCTATACTACTTTTTATTTCTTTCTGAATACTTTTCTTTCATTCATTTTTATTATTTCCATTTTTTTTTCTTTTAATTAGTCAGCGCTCCTGACTACGTACACATGCACTGAAAAGACAGCAATGCCCAGTTACACAACTTCAAGGAGCGAACAGTTGAAACTAACAGCAACCAATATCAACATGTCTACATGTTAAATCTACGCTGTCAGCCAATAATAAAAAAGACTTAATTATCACGCTTTACTTCAAGCTCAGCAGATTGAAAGAGGAAGCTTTCTTTACTGTGATTGTTAAAAGATAACAACCGCTGTCGTTAAATGCATTGAGGTTTCACGTTCTTCCAACAATCGATTGTAGATTTTAACCGGCTGTTACATATCCGAGGGATCACAAGATATATAGTTAAACCTGTATGTTATTATCTATCTATAAACTAATGATATATCTGAGGTCTCATCCTGCCTACAGTGGAGATTATGTCATTCAAGATATACACATATAGGTACAGAAATATATATATAATTTTTTTCAGAAATGTATATAAGCATAATAAGAATGTATGTTAGAATTAATAACAGGTGAGAATGGGTGTGCTACGTTGGTTGAGGAAAAGTCTTGGAGATGGAAATCTCTGAATTCAAAGCTGGTTTGGCGTGGGACTAGTACTTCTTAAAATATAGCATTATGGCGAATAACACCAGCAACAATTTGCGTAGCGAGGTTATATATCCATTATGTTTCACAATATTGCACACACACACACACACACTCACACACACACACACACATATATATATATATATATATATATATATATGTATATACATATATATATACACATATATATACATACATATACATATATATATATACACATATATATACATATATATATACATATATATATATATATATATAGATATATACATATATATACATATATATACATATATATATACATATATATGCATATATATATACATATATACATATATATATATATACATATATAATACATATATATACATACATATATATACTTATATATATACATAAATATATATACATATATATACATATATATATATACATATATATATATGCATATATATATACATATATATATGCATATATATATATACATATATATATATACATGTATATATACATATATATATCTACATAAATATATACATATATATATACATAAATATATACATATGTATACATATATATACATATATATGCATATATATATATAGGCCTTTGTTTAGATTTCCCTTCGCTCAGTTGGGTTTATATTGTAACTACGCTGAGTGGAATTTTGTTGCAGTTAATAAGAGCGAGTGAATCTTCTAGCATGATCATTGTTTGAAAAATTTCATTACGTTCAAATAATTGTTTCCCGCTAGCTCAATCATTAAATGATTCTGAATATCTGCAGTATATCATCATGAATTTGTCTGACACAGTAATGTGTTCGGCAGTGGATGGTGTCAGCTGAAGTGTGTGTTCCAATGCAGGCCGCCCTATTAATCACCCTAAACAATTTCCAGCCAAGGCTTTCATGCTTAAATACCTTTCATTTTCTCAAGTCCCTTTCTTCGAGCCAAACACCAACTTTCTCAAATCCTACGTAACAGAAGACAGCACCGGATCACGAACAACAGAGTTCTGCGCACCAAGATGGAGAGGCTAGAAACCATCATGACTCGTCGAGGGGCTGGAAACCATACTAGCCATCCATCTACAGAAACAAATCCTCTTCTTTGAGCTCAGATCTGGAAAGAGACTACGTGGTTCCCCACATCTTCGATTAAAAAATAAGCTAAAAGCTAAAAAAATGCTAAAAAACCTTGCTTGCTACAGAAATCGTTATGGGTGGCGAATTATTTTCCGCCCAACAACACATAAATCGTCGCTAGCCACTCGCTGCTCTATCGCTATTTCTATTTATTTAAAGTATTCTGACTAACTACATTTCTTAGTGTCAACAGATCTAACCATCACAGCTAAAACCCACCACGCTAAGTACATTGTAGTGTACTATTGTAATTCCCTTCGTATTCCACTGGTGAGATATATGTTCCTCTCAAAAAGCTACTTCTCATGAAATGCTGCCTTATGAAACCAACTCCTCTTATTAAAACCTCATCCTGTTAAAACCAAGATCGATCAATATCGTTTCCACACATCCCCATAAATTGTACATTTTACTCTAAAACACGCTATCTCGATATAAACTAACAAAAATAGTTACACATATTTTCTTCAAAGAAAAGAGTGCTGGACTGGGTTTTTACTCTTAACTTCTCTACTGAGGACGGCAGTGAAATTTTAACGTAGGAATTCCGAGCCCTTAAACTCAGGAAAAAATCCTGTAGACACTGCATAAAGTCTCGAGCTTATGCGTCTATACACGGGCAAGATATGCGACCTCCCTGAGAAAACATCCGTTCATCGCTATAGGAGAAAATTCCGTTACCGCTCGGCTTTAATTGAATGTCACCAGTTTGGCTTTCGAAGTGACCAGCCTATTTTTCCGTATTGAGCCATTAAATCTCGTTCAAAGAGATCAGATAGCAATCTCTGGTCATCTAGAGTTTTGAAGTTGCATCCGTATACCGTAGAATATGTTTTTCCCCAGACAAGATTCTGCCTTTCGGCATATCCCCATCTGGCTTCCTGGTTTCTCAAGATAGAGACTCTGACAGTTGTGTCCGTGTGGCGTAAGACGAACCGATTCTGTAAGTAAAGTTGAATTAAACTGAAAAGAGACATCAAGACGAGACATAATGTCGAAAGAGAGACTTTGAAAATTTAATACTTACAGGACAGATTAAAAGCAAATTGGTATAGAGAAAAACAAAACATAACCCCTCTAGCACAATGACGTTAGTGAAAGAGTCGTTGAAACAGTTTAAGTGTAATAAAAAAAGAAAACATTTATTAAGAGCTATAAAGTATAGGAAACTGTGAAGAGTTATGGTCGCTCACATCCTGAAAGGACTCGGTGCATATAAAAATTATATATCTATTGACGTAGATGATGATTTTAAAAGATGAACAGTGACTTACTTGTAAAATCGAATTGTTTTGTTAGATTATATTTGTCTAGCGAATATCTAGTAAACTAGTGGTTCCATATATTTCTAAAAAGTTCCCCTAAAAGATTTCCAAAATCATATCTAATGACCGTATTCTTCTTCTTTGAGTGATGTTCATTCAAGCATTGCCGATCATGGCTCTCTACAACTTCTTATTCCTTGTAACTATGTACCTCCACTAAATCACTAAAAAACCTAAACAACAACAAAATAAAAAAAGCCCCAAACTTAATAAAAACGAATTTTTTTTCATCAAAATATTTATATTATTATTAAGGGTAAAAATCAAAGTATATTTTAATTA
This sequence comes from Ascarosepion bandense, assembly GCA_037127315.1. NCBI lineage: Eukaryota > Metazoa > Mollusca > Cephalopoda > Sepiida > Sepiidae > Ascarosepion > Ascarosepion bandense. Next base: position 1,611,080 of record JBBBDQ010000799.1, read on the forward strand.
TTTTTGAAACATTTTTAATCCCTTCGAACATATTAAAAATTTTGACAGAAAATCTTGTTTTGATTTTACTTAGCGGGTAACCAAATCGTTTTTCTTTTTCTTCTATGTGCCCTGTCCCTTCAGGACGTTGGCGATCATGGTTTTCTACGTTTCCATATCCCTTGTGGCTCTTAGTATGTTTGCTCCTGTTGCTCCTGGCAACCTCCGTTCCGTCATCCACCTGATCAGACCCTGCAAATATGTTATCCGCTGCCTTCCTCTGTCTCTCCTTCCTTCTATCTGACCAGTCAGTATCAGGTTCTCCAGGCTCTCTTTCCTCATTGCATGTCCCAGGAACTTCAATTGTCTCTTCCTGATGCTCAGCATCAATTTCCTTTTTGTTGCCATTCTTTCCAACACCTCTTCGTTGCTTGCATGCTCAGTCCAGGATATCTGCAGCACCCTTCTGTAGAACCAATTTCGGCCGCTTCCATTTTTGTCCTCATTTTCGATGATATTTTCCAGCATTCACTGCCTTATTAAAGAACTGACATCACGTAGCAGTCTAGCACTCTTTTCTTCGTTTCTATTGAGATTTTCCTGTGTGTTAGTATTTTGCTCATCTTCTGGAAAGCGTCCTTTGTCATGCCAATTCGCCTTCGGATTTCCGTGTCTCACTTTCCATCTTCTGTTAGAACACTTCCTAGGTACTTAAATTTTTGTACTTGTCTGATTCTGTTATCCCCCACCTGTATTTGGCATTTTGGGTTGTATCTTTTGCTGATGACCATGCACTCAGTTTTCTTAAAGTTTATTTGTAGTCCATTTTTGTCACTCGCCACTGCTACTTTCTGTATGAGGTCTTGTAGTTTCCTTTCCGTGTCCGCATTCAGTACTGTATCGTCCGCATACCTTATGTTGTTCAGGTTGTGGCCTCCAATAACAAATCCTGGCGTGTCATCTAGGGTCCTCAAAATATTCTCGCTGTATAGGTTGAACAACGTTACGAGAATTTATAATGGAAAACGTAACTCTCTTTTTTCCTGTGATTAACACATTAATTTAGAAATTCTCGCAAAATCAAATCATTGTCGGATGTTAATGATACTTTCAGTACTCATTTACAAACTAATGATATTATTTTGGAAATTATTATTTTTTAAAGATCTTGGTTAAAATATATCGTTTTTACATTTGTTTTACATTTTTTACCCCCTCACTCCATTTAAATCCATAAAATTGTAATAAATTTAACTTTGTTGCGGTAAATGATTTTATTAGTTAAACGCAGGACTCATTGGGAATATAAATAATTTATTTATTTTAAAATTTGGCCTCTGTTTGCGAATATCTGCTCCGAATAGTAAAATAAAAAATGCAATAAAAATGATATTGTTCAGTTTGTTAAACTTTTAAAGGGTTTAATAAATAATATATATGAAGGACATTAAAGTGGAAAGAAAAATTTTTTTTCGATCAATAATGAAATTTCAAAAGAAATGTTTTCATTTTTTATTTTTTCATTATACTAATTTATAAAGTTACAAAAATATTTTTCAAATATTCAAAGATTTGTTGCGGTTAGGTTTTTAAGATAATAATTGAATATTATATTGCTTATCGAAAATTGAAACGTTTAATACAAATTGTTTGGCCTTCATATTTTTAAAATGATTTTAATTTTTTATTTGTGTACTTGAAGTTTTTTGTATGGTAATTTCTATGTGCATATTAAAAACTTAGAGTTTCCTCCCCTTACTCAAATAAATTTTTAAAATTTTGTCAATTGTGTTCGTCATACACTTTTATCTTAACTCTAATCTTACAACCTGTCAACACCTTTGATATACGGCGGACAGATCAAAAAGTTCAACTCTGTGATTAAGAAATAGTTTTATTTTAAATTTCTCGCTATAAATAAGTAATACTTGTGTGAATCGGATTAATTTAACATAAAATTTGCTAATTTTCCAAAAAATAATGTCATAGATGTATATTTTATTTTTGGAAGATTTTTAAAACCGAGAATTAACTTTTGTTTACAAATGGCCGAAATATTGAACAATTGAAAAAAATTGAACTATGTTAGATTCCAATCACTAGGATTTCTGTTTGAAATACCCCTGAGTATTTTTCTTACTGGAAATAGTAAATTTAATCATTTAGCTTTGAAGTAACACTAAAATAAAAGTTTCAAGAACAGTTTAAAAAATTCAATTTAAAACATAGATATCGAAAATGAGTGGAGGCACCTACCTGTAAGTCTTTGTAAGGGATTTTTTCACCAACACATTTATTCCCTGTTCTGCCACTCATTTACCCAAGCTTGTTATCTTCTGTACCACTAGCTTTCCATTTCGTGTGTGTAAACTTCTTCAAACCTTCGTTAATCCTTATGTGTCAAAAAATGTCTCTTTTTATTTTAATCATAAGCTTTCTTTTCCTCTATTAAACGTTCCTTATTACTAAGATCACTCCATGGTATTATAAGAATCCTTCTTTAGAAACCCATTGACCCATGTTTCTTCTTTATCGATTAGGCTACTGTATAAGATTGATTCCCATATAGTAGAACTCACATTAGATAGCCGTTTAGTATTGGGTGAATAGTTTCTTGAAAATGTTATTAACATGTCTGCATTCAGAAGTATTTAATTTCAATTTTTATAGTGAATTTAATATTTGAAACATGATGTTTTATAAAATTGATACTATAAAAGGTAAAGCTATATTAAACAAATACATGAAGTGTCTATTCATTTTAATGCAAACATTATTGAGAAGAGACAGTTGAAATGTCAAGGAAACATACTGACAAAATAGAGCTTGGAAAATTTGACACACACAGAACAGATTGAAGCTAAGTGGAACACAGGAAAATATCGGAAATCCTAACTAGTGAGCTTCAACAAATCGGTTACGCAATACGGTTTGGGAGAGATTTTTAAAAAAAGACAACATTTTTTAAGTGTCACAAAGGACAGAAAATTGTGCAGAGGTATGATTTCCAACATCATGAAGAAGAAGAAAAATCAATAATTTCTTTGTTTATTTGTGAATTAATTATAGACTTAATTCGTTTTGGTTTCATTCTAGGCAAATATTTTTATGTTGCAATATGACTATCCTGATAACATATTAGAAAATATGACTAAATGTTATATTATAAAAATATGACTAGATTAATGTCATATTAGGAAATATGACTATATTTATAGTATATTAGAAAAAATATGAATATTTATGGAATGTAAAAATATATGACTACATATATGTCATACCTGAAAATATGTTTATGTTTATAATATATTAAATAATATGACTATGGTACAATAAAATAAATCCTGGAAAATAATATTAATATGTATTTATCACAATATAAATGTGCAAGATATTTACTTTATCTACCATTTTGATAGGATGTGCGTTCTGGTGAAGTGGATATTCGCTCAGAACGACAATTCGAGAAGCCGAGTTCGAATTCTAGTTGAATTCGTTGCGTTCACTTACGCGCAAATACCCTTGGGAAAGGTATTAATCCGTCTATTCCATCCAATTATGGGTTAAATAACAGGACAGATTGGGTTCTATAGCCTTGGCTGGCAACCAGTCTATCGCAGAAAGCAATAGCAATCTACTGCGAGATAATCTTCCGCCCAGTCAGTCATGTCTTTTTTGAGACATGATTGCCTACACGTGTATCAAGTATGTCATCTGACTGACTGACTGACTGACTGACTATTTTGATAATCCTCACACACACACACACACACACACACACACACACACACATATATATATATATATATATATAATTGAATCTATAATTAAATTGGCTGCTAGGAAGTTTGGGTCCCTGTGTCGGGCCAGGAAGTTTTTCCCACCGAGTCCATCTTGCACATATACAAATCAATTGTTCGACCGTGCATAGAATCGGGTCGGACACCCCTGCTGTTCATCTCAGAGTTCTCGACAGGCTCTAAAGGAGAATCTGTAATGTGATCGGTCCCAGCCTGGCAGCTTGACTCCATCCACTTTCTCCACAGCGGTATCTGGCTTCCATCTGTCTATTCTAAATATATTTTCATGCCTTCTACTCCGACGAGCTTAGCTCACTGATGCCTCCACTACAATAATTTACTTGAGCAACCAGACTGGCAACAAGGTCCCAACCTTTTACAGTTGAATCAACGAAATGCATCTGTCGCTTCTACTCTCATCTTCTTTTCTTGTACTTACTCCCGTTCATATACCTGCTGTACTGACGGCTACAATCTACAAGAATTTAAATAAAATATCAATTCCGTTTCTTATTTATTTGAACCCAGTCCTTCCCTCGTCCTTTCGCCATCCTCTCGTCTGTCATGTTCCTTCAGGATGTTGGCGATAATGGTCTTTCACGCCTATCAATCTCTGGTAGCTCTTAGCAAACTTTCTCCTATTAACCTACCCAAACCCCGCTCTATCGTGCACCTGTTCAGGCCCTTCAAATATGTTATCCGCTTCTTTCCCCTGCCCTGTGAGTATCAGATTCCTCCTCATTACAAGTCCCAGGATCTTTAGCTGTTTCTTCATGATGGTAGGTATTAGTTTCCCTTTCGTTTCGATCCTTTCCAGAACTTCATAATTGCTCACATACTCGATCCATGATATCCACAGCATCCTTCTGTAGAACCACATTTCAGTTGCTTCAAGTTTTTTTTTCATCTTCGAGAAACTATGTTGCTCAAAATACAAATTAGAAATAGAAATTAGATACTAAAGTCAAAGAAGTAAAACAATTTAAATATATGGTGTGTTTTTTTTAACAGTGAACGTAAATTGTGATACTGAAATCTGAAGGAGTATTGGGATAGTGAAAGATATGTTCCAAAAGCTAAGCAAAGTATTAACTTATTCCTTCATCTTCGATGATATTGTCCAGCATTCACTGCCATATTGAACAACCCCTGTTCTTTCATCCACCTGATTAGGTCCTTCAAATATGTTATCCACTGTCTTCTTCTGCCTCTTTTTCCCTCTATCTGGCCTGTTAGTATCAGGTTCTTCAAGCCCTCTTTCCTCATTGGATGTCCCAGGAACATAAGCTGTCTTTTCCTGATGCTCAGTATTAATTTCCTTTTCGTTTCGATCCATTCCAAAACCTCATCATTGCTCACATGCTTGATCCATGATATTTGCAGCATCCTTCTGTAGAACCACATTTCAGTTGCTTCAAGTTGTTTTAAAATCTTTGGTGATATTGTCCAGCATTCGCTTCCATACTGAAGAACACACAATCCAATACTCTCTTTTTTGTTTCTAGCGAAATTTATTACAAATTATATAGCTATTAATTTAGTAGTATATAATGGTCCACCTTTACGGATAATTAATTTAGTTGTTATACTCAGCTTCCATATTGCTATATTTTGCCATTTTTTTAGTTTTATTAGCATCCTATATAGATATTCTACAATTTTAATTTTATTTGTTGTTCCCTTTAAGAAGATTCCAGAATATAAAATCTACTTCAAGGAATGGAAAGACCTATTATTCTACATTCATGATAAATTTGTCGTTGCCTTATTCTCCCCAATCGTCAAGAATAACGTACCTAAATGCTGGTTTGTCGTGACATGGTAAAATAACTTGCCCACCCACTGACTTTATTTTTCTATTTAGCGTAGATCTGACATTTAATTAGTTAATATATTTTTAATTATGACTTTATGTCCCCACATTTTAACTGTAGGAAAAAATGTAATGATTTGTTTTTTATATTTCTTTAAAAAGTAATTGTTTTTACGAGTTACTACCATCGCCTGAAGAAGTACAATTCCTAGGATAGAAATATAAAAACTTTTGTGTGGCGATGTAAAATTGTTATTATAATCACTTATAATGGCAATATTATGAAGATATATCGCTTCTTTTTGCATTGAGCACTTTTTGAAAGGTAAATGCTGGAAACTGCGAATTTATAATCTGTCTGTTTTTTTCTCGAATATATATATATATATATATATATATATATATATATATATATATGCATCAACCCTTCTATCAAGAATCTTTTATTAGATACGGCCGACAACGAAGATTTCATTAATTTTCCATTAAATTTTCCAGTAACTTAAAGTGTTTCCGTTTTGTTGAAGACAAGTAATATAAAAATTAGCCATAATATTTGTCGTCCCAAGCGATTTCGGCTACGTCTACAGCCATATTCAGGAGTGTCTACATCTATGGTAGTGTTATTTACAATCATGTTTTGACTGTTACGTAGAGATTTATTTCTTGTTTTAGAAAAAGAAGAGAAATGTTTGATATATAGTGCCTCTTGAATAGCGACATTTTTCTGATAATGAGATTTATGTAGAATTCAATCATTTTTTCCTTAAAAGTTATTGTAAATCATAGGTTGTCAAAGTTATTTATGATACTTTGATTTGATGAGAGACATGTGAGACGTATAACCAAGTAGGTGGGAGTGTGTCCATTATAGGTAATTGATTTCTGACAAGAAACACAGTCTTCTACTGGGCATTTCAAACATCATATAATTCAAACATCATATAAGTCATCGCTAGTTTAGATTTGATGGGGTTATTTTGATTAGTGACATCAAAATGGGCGATCTACTTTTTCTTTAAAATATATATATATATATAATCATGGCTTGCACATAGGAAGAGCACTGTACACATTTATTTTTTAACAAAGCAATATGGAGAAAACTGATTTCGGAATCTTTCTGAAATGATTTTATTATGCTCTACAATTTCTATTGTATTGAGCACTGTTTTGAAAAACATAAATGCCAGGGAACTCAAAATCGTAAAACCTTGTGTTTTCTTTAACTAGATCTATATCGCTCTCACATAGGTAGAGCACTTTACACGTTTATCTTTTAACAAAGCAATATAGAGAAAATTGATTTCAGAATCTCTTTGATATGATTATATTATGTTCTACAATATTTATTGTATTGAGCACTGTTTATAAATGATAAATGCCAGGGAACTGAAAATCTTAAAAACTTGTGTCCATTTTACCTGGATTTATAACGCTCCCATAGATAGATAGATAGATAGATAGATAGATAGATAGATAGATAGATAGATAGAAAATGAGCAGACTGAACTAGATAGATAGATAGATAGATAGATAGATAGATAGATAGATAGATAGATAGATAATGAGCAGACTGAACTAGATAGATAGATAGATAGATAGATAGATAGATAGATAGATAATGAGCAAACTGAACTAGATAGATAGATAGATAGATAGATAGATAGATAGATAGATAGATAGATAGATAATGAGCAAACTGAACTAGATAGATAGATAGATAGATAGATAGATAGATAGATAGATAATGAGCAGACTGAGCTAGATAGATAGATAGATAGATAGATAGATAGATAGATAGATAGATAGATAGATAGATAGATAGATAGATAGATAGATAGATAGATAATGAGCAAACTGAACTAGATAGATAGATAGATAGATAGATAGATAGATAGATAGATAGATAGATAGGGTGAATCTGTAAAGGAGCAAAATGAATATAAAAAAGATAAGAGGTCAAAGTATTCTTAGCACACGCCTTTCTTGCTTTGAAGGACTTTATGAAGGCAATTTAGGATTTATTTTGTTGCATGTTTTTTATACATTCTGTTATGTCGCCAAGTATAAATGAATAACTCAACAACAGAATCAAAATATAAGTTGTATTCCGCGGAAAGACGTTAGTATGTACAGAAGTGATTAGTAATATTTACAATAGAAAGATACAAGAGTCCAATCCGTCGTAAGACGTGTGTATACGTCATTACTTCCGGTACGCCACCGGAAGTGTGACTTACTCTTCACTGACTCGCACTGACTCTTCAGTAACTCATTAGAGACTCTCAAGTGACTCTCTACGACTCATTATTGAGTTGTCCCTCCCAGTAAGGGCAACATGTGACACATGGTCAGTTTGGACTGGGATTCCTGGGCTATATGGCCCAGCCAACAAATATCTGTCTATTTTTGTCCAGTCGTGTCTCTACCCTTCGGCGGAATCACGACTGGGTTACTGCTCTCTGCTCGGAAGCAGAGAGCGCCCTCTACCCGAAGGCAGAGACTGACAGTGTCGTAGAGTCGTCAGTCTAGTGACTCTGTACGACTCATTATTGAGTTGTCCCTCCCAGTAAGGGCAACATATATTATCTGATGATATTTAAAGTCATTGTGGAGAGCATTGATATACCCTGATTATATTTAAAGATATTGTGGAGAGCCGTGATCGCCAATGTTCTGAAGGGACACAACAATAGAAGAAAATATATGGAGACGACCACCACGTAAAATAACAGCTGTTACACTATTTTAGACTATCTATAGACCATGAATATACTACGATCACTACATCCTGTAGGCTGTAACTTCTAAAATTCATTGGGTCTGCGTCAAGTCATAGCGATTTCTGTTGAAGCAAAACGAACTTCCTTTCAGAAAAATGTTAATGAAGGCTATAACGGCCACAAGCTATTCAACTTGTGTAAGCAAAAGTCAATTCTATGCAGACACCGAATCATGAATGCTGATTAAAAAGACCGATATTCTTCCACCAACAGCCTGCAGCATACTATGTCCTCTGCCGACCCAACTTTGAATTTCTTAGTCACTGCGGGTTGGATGCTTTGACCTTTTCTCTTTTCTTAGGATCGTAACTTGAAGTGAACTTTAAAGCAGTTCATCTACGTAATGACGCGAATCACCGATCTCTGAATGTAAGCAAAATATGAGGTAAGAAAGTAGCACCACTACTAGTAGTAGTACGACTAGTAGTAAAGGCAGAAGAAGAGGAGAAGGAGGAGAAGGAGAAGGAAAACAGAGAAAAAAGAATAAGTGGGAGAGAAAATAAATAGAACAGAAGAAAGATAAAAAGACGACGAAGAAAAATGTGAAGAGATGAAAAAGCTAACGTAGAAAAGTAAGTCATGAAACAGAAGAAGAAGAAGAAGAAAAAGAAGAAGAAGAAATGGGAGAAAAACGAATAAATGAAACAGTTAAAAAAGAAGAGACAAGAAGAACAAAACGAAGAGGATGGTGCGTAACAGGAAAAGAAGAAAGAAAACAGAGAATAAATGGAAAATATAAATAATAATAATAATAATAATAATAATAATAAGAAGAAGAAGAAGAAGAAGAAGAAAAAGAAGAAAAAGAAGAAATAAAAGAAAGTCTTACTATTGGTAACTTATAATATGCTTTTATATTTTGACTATTCATCGACTTTAAATACATACCCACGTTTGCAGATAATCAACTATTGATTTACAGAATACTGACATATTAAAGAACCCAGAAATGACAGGGAGGTCTTTATATACGATATCTAAACGAAATGTTATCCATTTAACAATAATAATAATAATAATAATAATAATCATAATAATAATAATAATGAAAATAAATATAATTATCATTATTCATTAATTTTACTTTCTTACAAATAATTAGCTAACGATCGTTTTGCAGCCCAAATCCCTGAAAACCGCAACACCTTCCTGAAATCTTCGCTAACACCGGATAATCTTTACTTTAAACAATCTCAACAAACTTTTCCTCGAAGTGCGTGGCGTTTTGAACAGTTTCCCGTGCACCTATTATTGTGATAATAAATCTAACTTTATTTTCCACAACGACCCTTAGCTCTCCAGCAAATTCCTCCCATTTTCTCCAATGTCTTACACTCTGTCACGTTTGCTTATTCACTCGGTGTTTCACTGGATGAAGCGAATTTTCAGGTCTTTCATATCCTAAAGTATTATGTAATTTTTTTGTTTCTTTTGACGACTCTCTTTTGATTTCAGTGGAAAGTCGAAAGAGATAAGCGAATATAGAAGTGATAAATAGAGATACTACACTTTGATGTTAACTAAAAAGACGAGAGGCGATAGCATTTTCTTGTCGCTCAAAGCTGGCAGGATGAGATACAAGGTCAGTTTAATGTGGAAGACAGAGCGCGTACACCCGGGCCATATGCAGAAATATCCCCGCCCGAACTAGTGTCAGCATTACGACCAATCCTCCTCTTTAATCTACTGAGATAGGTACTGCTACGGGTAGCTGTTTCCTGATATCTGGTAACTCTCAATAGTATTTACAGATAAGCTCTAATCGCAGACGGTGATAAAGCTGATTTGCACTCTGCCCGAATACTGAGACAAAACTAAGAGATTAAACGTATCTTTTCCGCCCAAGAGCATATACTACATATTGATCACAGCGAAAAGTATGACCACCGCGATATAGCGACCTTTTATAGAGACATTGTATTTAACGGCGGAAACCGAGTAAGAAAAATAGCATCGTGTGTAGAATTATTTTTAGATTGTTATTAAGAGTAATATTCGTAAGACGGGGATTTGATTAGTTAGTTATTATTATTATTATTATTATTATTATTATTATTATTATTATTATTATTATTATTATTATTATTAGTTCAGTGCCTGCAGCTTTAATGACGGCAAGATGACCAAATTACAAATCTAAATACGACCCATTGAAAATACATTTATTACATGTATATATTTAAACCTTGAATAAGTTCTCGCTTATTTTTTTATGAAAAGTAATGTTTTTTTCTTGTGCAAATTAGTAAATAGAACACGTCACTGAGAGTATTGATCATTGATGTCTACTACTTTTCCCAATAGTTCTGGCAGCATTTGAATTCCACGACGGAAAAAGACGCGTCTTTTGAGGCTTTTTTTGCATCTTCATAAGAATGAAAATGCTGCTCAACTAGGCCACATATCATCGATAGGAATATGTGATAATCGGACGAAGCAATGTTTAGTGAAAACGGTGGGTTCAGTAGAACATGCCTTTTAAGTGTTTCTATATAGGTTTTCACCTGTTTTGCAACATGCGGCTTAGTGTTGTCAGGATGCAAAATCACTTTGTCGTGTCTCTACTTGTATAGCGGACGTTTTTAATTCTTCGCTCGAACTCTTTATTTGTATTAGATAGCTGTTTCCTGTAATAGTTTCGCCCGTTTGAACATCTCATAATATGCTAATACCAGCTGATTTCACCAAATGAAGAGTGGAGATTTCGAACCATGGATATTCGGCAGTGCAACCGATGTTGATGCATTACTGGGCTTACCTCACGATCTTCTACTCTAAGGGTTATCGTAGTGTATCCACTTTGTTTTCGCCGGTCACGATCTTCTTCTTCTTCTTCTTCTTCTTCTTCTTCTTCTTCTTCTATGCGCCTTGTTTTTTCAGAACGTAAGTGATCATGGATTTTCACATCTCCCTATTCCTGGTGGCTCATAGCTCGCTTTCTCCGGTTACACCAGGCAACATTCGTCCTGTCATCTACCTGATCAGGCCCCTCAAATATGTTATCCACTGCTTTCCCCTGTCTCTTTTTCCCTCTATCTGGCCAGTTAGTATCAGGTTTTCCAAGCCCTCTTTCGTCCCAGGAACTTTAGCTGCCTCTTCCTGATAATCAGTATTAATTTCCTTTTCGTTTCCATCCTCTCCAAAATCTCATCATTGTTCACACGCTTGATCTATGATATTCGCAGCATCTTTCGGGAGAACCACATTTCAGCTGCTTCAAGTTTTTCCTTCATCTCCTATGATATTGTCCTGCATTTACTACCACATTGAAAAACTGACATCACATAGTGACCTAGTACTCTCCACGATCAGTCAGTTAAGTGCCATATGTGATACACGCTTGGGCGAAAGAGACATGACTGATTGGGCAGAAGATTATCCCGCAGTAGGTTGCCATTGCTTTCTGCGGTAGACTGGTTGCCGACCAAGGCTATAGAACCCAATCTGTCCTGTTATTTAACCCATAACTGGAAGGAATAGACGGATTAATACCTTTCCCAAGGGTATTTGCGCGTAAGTGAATGCAATGAATTCATCTGGAATTTGAACTCGGTTCCCCGATTTCTCGTTCCAAGCCGATATCCACTACACCACAACGCACATGCTCAAAACTTTCTTTTCTTCCATTGAAGCAACTGGTCACACTTGACAAGCCGCCGTTCAACATCTCTCGGCTTCAACTCGCACGGCACCCAATGTTCTTTGTTTTTTAATCATTCTTAATGCATTCAAACGTTTCGAAACTGTTGTGTAATCAACTCCTAATGATCCTGCAAGTTCAGTTTATGTCTGAGATTAATGAAGTAACGCTGACAATTCTTCGTTTGTGGCCTTTTTCGGTGCGCCAGAGCGTTCTTTAACTTCAACATCAAAATCATTTTTGAAGCGTCTGAATGCAGCAATCTTTGCACGTTGTTTCCGACAGAGTATGGCTACTTTAAGTCTTAACAAGAAATCTTTGTGCTTCAGCTGCACATTTCTCTTGAATATTGTAATGAATTAAAATTGCCCGCAAATATACTTTCTTTGGTACGAAATGTTAGAAAGCTGTATACACTTCAACGAAATGACATACACTGAATTTCAAGCTTGCTTATAGTACTTCCTTATAGGCGCGTTACGATCTGAAACTATACGCACGCAGTTCTAGGAATGTCATCTGTTGAAAAACAACGAGAACTTATTCAATGTCCTTATATGTATAGCTTAGAAGAAAACCAATAAATAATTATCCAAATGTTGGAGAATTTTTGTCTTTATTTTCAACTGAAATTAAACCAAAAATACGACGTTTAGAACGGCTCATGATTAAACATAATAGACATTCATTGTCTCTTATATTTAATAGAATATATGTATATATATATATATATATAATGATTTGTTTGAACATTATTTTTGACCGATACTCGTATTTAAGTAGATATTCTGTTTTTAATTAAACAGTATTATATATTTATATCTACTGGCTTGATTATTTACAAAAAATTTTTTATTTATTTATTGTATTATTGTCATTCGGCAGGATTCAAACCTGCGACCCCTATCCACATTGGGGAAGCTACCACCTGAACAGGTAACGTATTAGACCTCTTGACTACGAATGACCTCCAGTTTAAACGAAGTTTTAATCAAGCCTATATAACACAATTTTCGATTCATCGCAACAATCATACCTGCTCTGAAATGTATCATAAGTCAACAAATGTAAACATGTTACGGAAATTAACAAAGATTATATATATATATATATATATATATATATATATATATATATATATATTGTGTTTCAATTCACATGTCATAAAAATATCTTTAAAGGCCTACATATTTTGGTTTACACGCACTTCCGGTTACGCAGTAGTTGTTGCTAGAGAATAAAGGAAAATTATCGCACGCGCAGTTCATGTAGATTTCAATACTGCTCATATTGCGTGTGTATGTGTACGTGTGCGTATGCATATATTACTTCAATGGCAGACCTAAGAAAATCTTTAAACAAGATTTGAAAAATTATTTCCTTCTTTGAACCAATTCTTAAAGAATCTAATTTATAAATATCTAATAGAAAGTGTACGTACAGGGTGCGATGAATGAATTGTCGTCAGAACTGCGCAAAAATGAAAAAAAATACTAATAACTCATTTTAACTGAAATGATTACCAAAATTACACAAAAATATAGTGAAGTAATAAAGAGTAAATTTATACAATAACATCGCCATTGGCTTCAACCACAGCCTTCAGACGACTTCGGAAATTTTAGCACCTCTCTAGACTATCTCTTTGTTTAAGTTGGTGAATACTTCCATATAATTTGCCTTCCGTTCATCTCTGCTGCTACGATGAGTTTTGTTGGTCTGTCGCTCAGGTTTGCCTCACGCATAATATTCAAAGAGTTTGCTGTCTAAAAGCGAGGTTAAGAGGCCAGACGTGGTCACAGGAATTGTTTAACAGCAATGACTGAATTATCCTGCTTGTGTGGCATGTCGCAGAGTAGTGTTGTTAGATATTGTGTCTTTCAGCAGTCACCGTCTTGACCCAGGAACTTAGTACCTCCTGAACGCATTTGATGTAGGTTTGCATGTTGAATCTGGGGCTATGTGGGAAGATGAATGAAGACATAATGCCACCATAACTAGTGATCACTCGGAACACCATAATGTTGACCGGATATATCATCCAAATCTTTCAGAACTTTCTACATTGTCCTCAGAATGACACACAGACACTCAGAAATTGTTCGTAATGTCAAGCAGTACAGAATGCTGTTTCAAAAGTTTTGGCGCAGTGAATTGCGTCATCATGTGCATTTTCTCACAGAAAGTGCTCAATTGACCATAATATATCGACAAAATAAGAAAATTGCATGCGAGTAATTGAAAATATAAAATAATTTAGCCATTGCAACACACACACACACACACACACATACACACACACACACACACACACACACACACACACATATATATATATATATATATATAGCAGCTAATGAGCCAGACGAACCTACCTAGGTTTCACCTAAACGGATCGTCAGGAAAAGCCAGTTCGTCTGGCTCATTAAGTGATATTTATCTTGCTTGCTCTACCTTTGTATTGAGCGCTTTCTGTTAGATGATTATTCTTGTCGGTTTTTTGGGCTTCGTGTTGATTTCGGTCCGAACACTTTTGACTGACTTTCATGCCCTAACCTCTTTCTTTTTTAACAACATTTTTTTCTTCGTTCGGTAGTTTTCCAGGAAGGTTTTCGAGATGAGTACAATAATAATCTCGATTATAATCTCGTTCATATATATATATATATATATATATGTATATATATATATATAAACTAATTATAAGTTCTATACCATGAAATCAAACACTTAATGAAGAAAGTGGGTATCAAATTAAACTTAAACAAGATACGGAAAGTATCAGAGCATAAAATTTCTTAGGCGCCTCTAGACCGACACTTTTTAAAACAATGATCGTCGGTAATTATTAAAACTATGTGGCCAATAAGAAAGATAATATTAGCTACTGAGTGTAAAAAACAAGTATATATATATATATATATATATATATATATATATATATATATATATGTGTGTGTGTGTGGATAACCAAGTATAAGGTATGTATGGATGGAATAAACAGTGCTCAATACAAAGTAGAGCTAATAATATTTTTTCAGAAATTATAGCATGGATATATTATATTATATTATATCACTACGAAAGTAGCTATTTTGTTTCGACTTGTCAATTTGTCAATTTTTCTGTTAAATTTTAAAGCTTGATTTGGAAACAGGCTGAACCGCCACAACATTGAATACAATATTGGATACACGTATTTATGTTATAATTTCTGAATAAATATTATATACATATTATGGGAAGGAAAAACTTTTCCTCCACGAAGTAAAGGCTTTCCCCAAATGGGCCAATTTAAATTCTCGTTGTATGCACAGGGCAGGATTCCGCATATTAACCATAACAGTGTCAAGAATATTAGGATAGAGTCTGTTCCATGCCCTGTGCAATACCGAGAAAAATCGGGAGTATAATTTGTCCTGCACGTAAAAGAATTTATATATATATATATATATATATATATATATATCATGCGATGCTCTCTTTAGAGATTGAGCACTTTCTACTGCTGGGGCAATTACATTGGTGTATATATAGAAACGCTTTGACATTTTCATTTCTCGAATGATGGGTTGGTGGATGACTCTCCGGTTGCTGATAAATCAGTCAGGTTTCGATCCTGGCTTGATGTGGGCATTTCATCTAGCTGCACTGATAAGCTGTGATACAGCGAAACGGGCGTGTCCGCAGATGATATATATATTCTATTTGAAAAGGAGTTATTACGCGACCTAGGTTTCTACCATGAGTGGTGTATTCAGGCGATTTACAATAACTGATTTTACAGTTTTTTTTAAGAACGCTCATGTAATGGTGTTTTCTTTTTAAACGTTCATGTGGCAGAGAAATTTTAAAAGCGCATCTTTTAAAATTACAGGGAATTATGGCGTTTTCATCTATGGTTGTATGAACCTAAGAAGTATTTTTAGTATGGTTAAACTTAATCATAATTTCCGTTCGTTCATCCAACAGTTCGTTTTTGTTTGGGAATAGCATAATCTGTAGCTTTTCTTCTTGGCACCGTCTACATATTTTGCTAGCGTTGTAAGGCTTGGCTGTTTTTACTATACTCCACATTATGTCTGGGTCTTTTCCATATTTTGATTTTAATTTCCACACGTGTCTAGCCAATTTTGTACTGTTTTTTAAGCGCCTCTATTTTGAATGTAGACCTGTGATTGAACCACCTGGTCTTAAAGATGTCTTTGGTTGAACCCAAATATATATTTTTGGTATCTTTGCCTTACTAATGGTTTCTTTTGTGTTGCAAAGACCTTGAAGTGGATATATATATAGGAAATATGTATATATCAAAATATGTGTGTTATTTCTACTCAGGACCATTCTTAAGATAGAGAACAAATATATTTGGCTTGGAAAAATACAAATGTCAAATTACACGCGGTAAATTTCATAGGAAATGTATTAAATGGAATAGAGAATACTTAAGCTCGACAGTTGAGAGAGTACATAATGAGGAAAGTGGTTTGGAAAATCCGATACTCACATGACAAATTGGAAGTAAGAAAGAGTGAGGAATCAAACGCCGTACTTATCGACCGGGTGTGCGTTGTGGCGCAGTGGATATCGGCTCGGAACGAGAAATCGGGGAACCGAGTTCGAATTCCAGTTGAATTCCTTGCATTCACATACGCGCAAATACCCTTGGGAAAGGTATTAATCCGTCTCTTCCCTCCAGTTATGGGCTAAATAATAGGACAGATTGGGTTCTATAGCATTGGTCGGCAACCAATCTACCGCAGAAAGCAATGGCAACCTACTGCGGGATAATCTTCTGCCCAGTCAGTCATGTCTCTTTCGAGACATGATCGCCCAAAGCGTGTATCGCGCATGGCACTTAACTGACTGGCTGACTTATCGACCGAGCGTGAGAAAATGGATGTCGGATGAAAAAGTTTAAATTTATTGAGAAATAAGAAATGAGAGAAAATTGTGGAGAGGTATGATCAGCAATATTCCGGAGATATAAAGAAGAAGAAAAGGAAGAAGATGCATTTCTTTTATAACTTTAATTTACTCCCTGTTAAATTGATTCATTTATACTTGAAATATCTTAATTTTTTTTTCTCCGGGGTTTATTTCTTTAAAACAGATATTTCAGCACGACCAGGAAATCAGCATTGACTTAAATTTTAAGAATACGTTTGCTGAGAAAAAAAGTCTTTCTAAGATTACCGGAAATATTGTATTATATTAAGAAATGTTTTAGTCACGAACAGATAGTGTGCTGAAGAATTTGATGGTAAAATCATGTTTACTGTTCATTTGAGGTTAAAAAACGAGCTTTAATCTTTATAGTTACCTGCTAACAACCTTGAAAACGAAATTCTAAATATTTCTGATATATTAATAATAATAATAATAATAATAAAAGCAGAAGTGATTTCAATCATTGTCGAGGTGTATTTCAATGTCTTATTTTCAAATTTACCGTAGAATAGCTTCCTTGTTCCATTTCTAGAAATATTTGCATAGCAATTGATTTACAAAGCTTTCTTCTTTGCTAATTTGACTTGACGAATATATACTGATTTTAAGTGCAGTCTTATAATTTCGGGATTTGCGAGAAATCGGGAAGCCGGGTTCGAATTTCAGTTGAATTCCCTGCATTCACTTACGCACAAATAACGTTGGGAAAGGAAATTAATTCGTCTCTTCCCTAAAGTTATGGGTTAAATAACAGGACAGATTGGGTTATATAGCCTTGGTTGGCAGCGAGTCTACCACAGAAAATAATGTCGATTTACTGCGGGATAAGCTTCTGCCTAGCCTAGATCGTTAAAGCGTGTATCATGTATAGCAATTAACTGACTGATTTATATTTTCGCTGTGGTAGCGTTGATTTTTTAAACAGGTATTTTCTTTTCTCGCCCTTCTCGCTTGTGAAAGTCTCCTCCAACTTCTTGCATTCCTCTCATCTACGATCTTCAAAAATGTAAATGAATCATCAATCCTTAACTCTTGTCTCAATGAGCCTTGTTCTTATTTACCTTGTTCTCTGTAGTAGTCTTTTCTAAGATTCACTACTATCACTACCACCTTGGGGAGCATTATTAGCTTGGTTGGAGAAAAATTATAAAAACACTATATATATAGTGACTATTTCTAATATTTCTTCAAGATGAACATGTTTGAAAAACATATAAAATAAATAAGTAAAATTTACCTTCCTTATATTTTACATATAAAAATCGGCCCCATATATATATATATATATATATATATATACGATTGTACTTTGCAATTTCATTTTTTAGGTTTCAGTATAAACCAAATTAAATCATAAATTTAAAAAATGAAAAAACTGAAACCACAAATTTATAATTTACATAACGCTCGTCCCAAAATGAAAAGAATTAAATTTGGAAAGAGTCAGTTCATAATATGCCCCTGAGGATTGCGTCGGGCATGAGATGTGCTATAGACATATATGATATGTATATTTATTATTATATACTTAATAGCTCTACTGTATTAAATTGAGTCCTGTTTTGTTAACACCAGATACATATTTATATATGTGTGTGTACTGCCGTGTATACACACATGCATATATATATTTTACTTCCATACCTATATATATATATATATATATATATATAATTATTTAAAAACAATATGTATCAATATTGTAATTTCCTTGTTTATTTATTGATAATGCTATTAAGTTTCTCAGTGAATATGAAAAAATTACAGAAAATAGACAAAACTTGTCGATATTATTTAATGAAACATTTATTAATGAAAATAAATGATGCCCAGATACACGCAATATATATATTTTACGAAGTGCGTTTGCTATTTGGTAACTGTTCTCTGAAGATGGCTCATGTGAACCGGAAGTTTATAACCAACTTAATAAAAAAATATCCAAATTTTGGAGAATTTTTGTCTTTATTTTCACCTGACATTAAAACCGCAATACGATTTTTAGAACGGCTCATGATTAAACATAATAGACATTCATTGTCTCTTATATTTAACAGTATATGTTTAGAAAATTATCTGCTGCCTCGATGCACCAAATAAATATATATATATATATATGTGTGTGTGTGTGTGTGTGTTTATTTATATAGATATATGTATGTGTGTGTTTATAAACACAAAAGGAAAACTTATCTTAACCGATACGTTTCGTCTTCTGAGACGTTATCAAACTAAATGTCGACAAGTCCACCAGGTGCAGAAATTGCGTTCCGTAGGTGTAGTGATGTTTTTTGGTGCGATGCACAGAGGACAGTTGTAACAATCAAATGTTTGAAGCGCTTCAGAGCGTTATAAAAGACACAGTTTATTTCGATGAAACACTGTATAAAACATTTTTGTATACAGCGTATGATGAGTAAATTTGTCGCTATTTTACATTTTAAATTTCGTGCATACACGTTGTCTGTTTTGCTTTTGTCGACTCGTTAGATGCGAACTTTTGGCCACGACGTGGGTCGATAAATAAAGTTGAGTAGTGCCTTTAAACACAAATTTTCCCTGACTCTCGAAATGTACATATCTGATCAGATAGATAGATGATGAAAATACTAATATAGATAGATAATGAATACTGTTCACTATCTATCTATCTATCTATCTATCTATCTATCTATCTATCTATTATACTCACTGGTGATAGCGACGTTATACCTCTATTATTCTTTCCACGGGACGACAAAATCAACATGGGGCCAACATCGAATGATTTGAGGAGGCAGTGGTGCCCTGAGTCAAGACGGTGACGGCTGGAAGAGATTACGCATGGCAACAGAACGCTGTACCATGCTACACAAGCAGGAGAATCCAGTTTTGGCTCTCAGCCAATTCCTGCGAGCACATCACCTTTTAAATCAAGTCACCTAACTTCCCAGACTGCAACCCTTTGAATATTATGTATGAAGTACAGTTGTGCAAAAGACCAATAAATCTACTTGTAACATCAAAGATGAACTGAAGTCAAGAATAATGGTACCATTCAACAACTTAACCAAAAAAGCCGTCCAGATGTGATGCAAGAAAATCCTAAGTCGTGTGGAGGTTTTGGTTAAGTAAATGGCGATTTTCTTAAATTAATTTAGTCTTTATTATTTCAAGATATAATTATGTAATATTTCTAAACATATCTGTTAAAATGACATGTGTGTATTATCTTCATTTTTGGCTAATTTAGCTGACAATTCATCAATCGCAGCTTATATATATATATGACTATTTACGTTCTTACAACACTATTGAGCACTATGGAGGAATGGTAGACTTTGAAAAAACAGTAGCTACTCACACATCTACGCACCGTTTATTCAGTAATTAATTTGAACACTCTCGGCTACTGATGTGTGTTTACATTGTATACAATATGCTAAAATCCGCCTTCCTCTATCGAGCGCCCATAGCTCAAAGGTAGAATCGGCGACTAATGTCAATTCGGTCTGGTTTCAATCCTGGCTAGAAGCAATTTGATGTCTAACCGTACTGAATATCTGTGATACAGAGAAACAGATCTGTCAGCGGATCACTATGTTTATATAAGCGAAAAATATAATATATATTTTTCAATATATATTATATTTTTCACTTATCTTATGACTATCTTCTACGTTTTTCACTTAATTACATCAACTGTTCAGAAGATCCATGTCCAGATATGCCTGGGCTCATTAGAGTAGTAGCAAAACCACTCTTCTATTCTTTTTATACATCCTGTTGCTGAACATGATTTTTGCCCTGTTAATTCCTTTATTTTTTTGTGCATTTCTCCATTATTTGTTGCGCTCATTCTCTCAACTTCGGTGAATTTGTCGTTGAGCCATCTTTCTTTAGCCTGTCTACAATTGCTACGTATTTCTTTGTGTAGTCTTTTAGATTCAGTTCCATATCTTGGCATCGTTTTCTGTCTCTTTCGCATCAGGCCAAGAATCGCTTCGGTGATCCACTCGTTTTTCTTCTGCCGTGAATTTTCCTTACGAATGATGTCTTTATTGAAGGTAAATTTCGCATGATGAAATTAAATTATATTGACTGGAAAAATCCTAAATTTGAAGCGTATTTGCCTCATTGGATATATTTTTAGAATAAATGCTTTCCCCTTTATCTTATTTTTATCTTTGAGTATCATAATTCTCGTCTATGTCTGCTACATGTACTATTTCTGAGATCCCTATATCTTTCACTACGTCCATATCACGTTGAATACACCGGTTCTCGCTCGATCACGGAAGTTAAGCAACGTTGAGCCTGGTCAGTAATTAGATGGGTGACCGCTTGGGAATACCAGTTACTGTAAGCATATAGTGACAGATGTGCGTTGTGGTGCAGTGGATATCGGCTCGGAAAGAAAAATCGGTGAGCCGAATTCGAATTCCAGTTGAATACCCTGCATGCACTTAAGCACTGGTACCCTTGGGAAAGGTATTAATCTGTCCTTTTCCTCCAGTTATGGGTTAAATAACAGGGTAGGTCTTAGGGACCCTGCCCTTAAAAACAAATTCCATTGAATCTTGATACTCGAAAAGAAAAATGTATTACTAGACACGAAACTTATATAAAAACAACAATAAAGTGTTGAAAGAAAAATGTATTATCAGCAATATATAAATAAAAATTTAGTTGGCAATAAATGACCTGCCGAGGTTGATATGTCATAAAAACAAAACAACCAATCAACCTATATATTCCGTAATAAATTTGGACTTTTTCTAAGTAACCATATCTGTTAACATTTTTTTTTCAAATCATGGGTGGTTAAAAACCCTGTAGGACGCACAGTTTATCCTACAAAGGGCGGATGAACTCTTATGGAGTCAACGGCCAGTTAACTAGAGTTAGCATCTCGATAAACTGCCGTGGAGAAGGCAATGGAATACCACTCCACTAGTATTGCCGCGTATATTCATAGACTTTCACACCAATACGACAAACCCTAACGGTATGAAGAGGGATTAAGCCTAAAGACACTGAGTCCACGCCCGGTAAGGTAAGACACGCGCTTCAGGTGTCACTGACAAGTATCTGAGATAATTATAGTAGTTTTAAAAAAATGAAAGTTTTTCAACATAATAATCGATGATATTGGTACATGCACCAATATCAGAAAATACAGAAGAAGAAATCGAATCATTCTACTCCATGCTAGATTATGCCAAGACACAATGCAAATCACGAGAGATCAGCATTATCATGGGTGATCTGAATGTCAAATTTGGCCAAGGAAAAGAAGGTGAAACGGTAGGCAAATTCGGACTGGGACACCGCAATAGCCGTGGAGAGAAATGGATTCAATGGTACAAAGCGAATGACCAGATAATAACCAAAACCTGGCTACTTCTCACTTGTCGAAAATGAACACTCAAGTACGTGTGATGGCCTATTTTGTGGTATTTTCTCGGCACTGCTGTCTTATTTGCCCCCGATCTTTACCATTTAGCTAGAGGCACATTAGCAAAAGGTTCAGAATGCTGATAGGGATTATTTTGAACACTAATGGTATATAGAATTTGATGAATAACTTTATTTTTTAATAAATAACAGGGTATTTTTGGCTAACTTTGAATCCATTGTATTCAGTTACGCGCCAATACCCTTGGGAAAGGTATTAATCGGTCTCTTCCTTCCAGTTATGGCTTAAATAGCAGGACAGATTGGGTTCTATCGCCTTGGTCGGCAACCAGTCTACCGCAGAAAGCAATGGCAACCTACTGCGGGATTATCTTCTGCCCAGTCAGTCATGTCTCTTTCGGAATATGATCGCCTAAGCGTGTATCACGTATAGCACTTTAACTGACTGACTGAAATTAAGAGGTCTTATTTATTTTTATCTTGTTTATTGATGTCGTTGTGAATAGTGTATGAAGAATTTGATTTGTGCATTTGGAAATGCGTTGTGCTCTTTTGATATGTACTTGTTTATGAAATGGTATCATTCTTTCTTCTCAGGAAAGTTTACATAGTTTTAAATTGATGTTGTAAGATGTACTGTGATTCGTGATAAACACGCTAATCTTTGTGTTTTTTGCGTTCTTTAGTTTCCATATATGCATTTAGAAGCATTATTGTGAATAAGCAAAACAGCACCAACTTACAAAAACAACTCCAAGCATATAACCTTTACTTTAAGGAATGATAGCTCTTCAAAACAAGATAAACAACTAAGAAACTGATTAGAACACCTTACAAAATTCAAATACGAAAAATTAAATTATTACCTAAAACAATATCCTGTGCTAACGACGAAATAACTAAACCTATGTTAAATATCATAAACGTAATTTCAAATATTAATCCTTGGAATCAATACAACCTATACGAAAAATATACCACCAAATAAATAAAAAAAGTAATGACATTATATATATATATATATATATATATATATATATATATATATAGATAGATAGATAGATAGACAGATAGATAGAGAGAGAGAGAAAGAGAGAGAGAGAGAGAGAGAGAGAGAGATATGTAAGTTCGGTGATAGCACATAATAGTATCCAGAACAAAAGAGAATATAAGACAAAGTGAAAAGTTAATTAACGTCGCGTTTCATCGGAACTGGCTGTTTTCATTGGCTCTCTTGGGTTAGAATGAAAGAAAGATATAAATTGTATGAGAGTAAAAATGTCTTTGAGTCTCTGAGAAGTAAGTACAATAAATCAAAGTAAATCAGATACCTTATGACTCAGAATAACTTACAATGTACAGACCCAAGAATGCGTTTGTCTGCATGTTTTATCGATATCAGAGGCGTTTGGTGCTACTGAATGTTTAATCAGACAACCTAAATTAGTAATGAGTATTTTTTCATATATATTGTTGTGGCCTGTTAGGGCCAGGAAGAAAGAACAGAAACAAGAAGGTAGGTTCAATCAGTGTATTACAATAACAATATATATACGAAGTAAGAGTGTTAATAGTTAGCAGATAGAAAGATAAGTCCGAACTGACCAGTTACACTGCGTTCATGGGTGCCTCACGATTGCATCTAGACTGCCTCCGCGGAAGTCAGGCAGGTTAGTATTCATTTACGGAGGAAGAGTCTATTTCTTCGAAATCAGCAAAATCGGTCGCTAAGATTGAGCAGAATTACAGTAAAATTTATGAAAAAATTAATAAGCCTTGCACAAGATGTTTAAGGAAATAAGGAATATCTTGACCTTCAGAGCTAAAAGTAACACGAGGCAAAGTATGGAAAATAGGGAGCCTGTCGAATAAAGAACATGTTTTTTAGACCAGGGAATTTTGAATTATGTTGCTGGAATTGGTGGGCGAATTTCGCCGACACACTCCACATGCTTAAATCTTACATTGTGATTAGTTTCATGCACTATCCGACGACGATATTCTATGACTGATGGCCGAACCTTCTCAATCGGCTTCTGGTTTCGGCTTGTGGATGGTCTACCTGAGCGTACCTCGATATTTACTGAGATTCGATCATGTTTGAAGCGGTTGTACAACTACTCACTCATAGCATCATCTCCAAAGGTTTGTGGAATATTCTTGATGTTTTGAATATGAGTACAACCAAGCTCTTTGCAAGACTAGAGACAATATCTCCCCGCGATGCGTTCGGTCATCTCGAGTGAAAACGAAAATCTTAAGACTGCGCACTACACGTCTGTAGTTTAGGTTTAATGACTGGGAGTTTACGACGCTCACCGCAGCGAAAGTTTTGATTAATGCACAGGAACTGTAGCATCCTTTCCAACCCAAAGCATTTTTCCCACGTAGCATTAGTTTTGGCGGAAAATTAAAATTGTATACATTTTTAACGCTCCTTGTATGTAATATAAGTCAATATATACATACAGGTTGCAATGGGTAAATTGTCACTTTATTATATTTTTATAGGTGTATGCGCGTTTTTCGTTTTTTATTTTGTCTACTGCTCAGTGTAGTGGGGTCAGTGGGGCCTCGTCTGTCTTAAAAGAGGACCATGATGCAATTCATTACGCCAGATATTTGCTGTATTGCATAGCATTTACGTCGGAAGCTCCAAGACGATCAGTTCATAGTGTTTGGATGTCAACTTGAAGATATTGCAGATGCTTCGGAAAGAGTTGAATTATTCTAACGGTGATTACGAAGTTGTTGGGGATAATCTCTTGTTATAGTGGCGTTATGCCTTCATTCAACTTCCACGGAGCCTCAGATTCGGATTCCTATGTCAAGTTCCTTAAGATAGTAGTGCTTCCCTGTATCAATAGGGTGGCTACTGGAAAATCTTATATCTGGCAACATGACTCTGCGCCATGTCACGCAAATAGCAGAACCTAGCCAATGCTGTCAGACAATTTCTGTGGCCACATCACCGCTTAAATTCCCAAACTGCAACCCCCTTGATTATTATACGTAAGATGCAGTTAAGCGAGAGATAAACAAAACCCCTCATAAGACAAAAGATGAATCGAAGGCATTGATTACGTAATGATCTACCAACTTTATCAAGGAGATTGTCCAAAAGAATTGCAGGAAACTCCGAAACTGTTTTGATGATGTGGTTGAAGGAAATGGCTATGTTGTTTAATAAATATACTCTATAGAATGTGAACGTAGTTTTGTATAATTCTGGTAAATATATATTACAATGTGATAGTGTTATTTACATTTTTGCGTAATGTAGATGAATATTTGTTCATCGCCCCGTGTTTATTCATGTTTCTGTTTTTCTTTATTTGCACATTGTTTTAGTGGGTAAACATATTTCTTGTAATAAAGAAAAAAATAAAAAATAGATGAAAAATGCAATCCGAAGTAACATACATATGGAGGTACTAGCAGTATAACCCGGCGTTGCTCGGGGGTAATGAAAGCTTTAAAACTAATCAATAGCCCTGGAGCTCAGACTCAGCCTATAGAATATTTGTGTGAAGTTTGGTGAGAATCGGATAAAAGTTGTGGATTTGTATAAAGAACATACAGACAGATAAACAGACACACACACAAACATCTTGCCTTATATATATATATATATATATATATATATATATATATATATATATATATTATCAATTTCCTGCACTATTGTAAGAACTGAAATCTTGAAACTTCTGAATATCGTTTCTCATGTCGTTGTCTATGAGTGTATCAAATTTGATTAAAATCGGACCACTCCTTGTATAACCCGATTTTTTCGATTATCGATTTTCTATATTTATCGGCACAAAAACTAGCTAAGAACTCTCCCAGATGCTTATAGTCCAACTGTGTAAATTTTCAAGAAAATCGGTTCAGCCGTTTCGGCGTCTATAGATAACGGACACACACACACACAGACACACAGACAAAGTTCCATTTATAAATAAGTTTAGATATAGTTTTCTTAACCGCCTCTCTGTTTTGTACAGGTTCAAATCCTCACCATATTTCACCTATTTTTTTAAATTGTGAAGATTAAATCCCAACTTCATTCAGCTCAGAATTCAGAGATTTTCTTAACTAGACTGAATGCCAACCAAGACCCTGTCTTTTCTTGTAAATAACCCACAGCTAAAGAAAAAGTGCTGAATTCGATACTTTCTAAAAATGTTTGTGCGAATAGGGAACTCAGACGAAATTCGAACTCAACAAGGATTATCTTCCCCAACCGATAATTCTCATACAAGACTCGACACCCAAACACGCACATATCTGAGGACTTCAGCACAAGAAGGTATTTTTTGCCATTTATATGAAAGCCAGTTAAGAGTAAGTGTAAGTGTTCGAATGTTAAAGTAGAAGCTTTTAGCTTCCTTTAAAAAAATGAGTGGTTTATGTCCATTCCACACACACACACACACACACACACACACATTTATTTCTCTGTGTGTGAAGAAAGAGTGTGCGCGTATATGTGTGCGTGTGTGTGAGTGAGATAATAAGAGAGAGAATATGTGTGTGTGTGTTCCTACACAAATATATTTCAGTGAGGTAAACTGAACAAACATTCTTTGCTTATTTTATACATGGAAAGTAAATAATAAATGTTTTTCTATAGCTAAAACAAATGATTTTAGTTGATACGTCCAAATATGTGTTGAAAACTTCTCGAAAAGGAAGCGGGAATCCCAGGGAGGAGGATAGTTGCTTAACTATCCCTCCGGTCTGGGCAGATCTCAGATTGTTTTTATAGATAAGGAAAGCAAAGATTATAGCGTTGAAACACCTGAGAAAAAGCAATCTCGATACACGATCACTGAAATGAAAATAAGTTGTGTTGATCTACAGATAACAACAAAGAACAAAACGCAGATATAAATAAAATACGAATATTAATGTTCACAGAAATGGGTGAACTACTGACAGAAATCTAAACGCATTTTTCCCGGGAAACAAAACACACACAAACACACACAAATCTGAGAGCACACAGGCATAAAAACCAAAAGCACTTTCCTATATATATATATATATATATATATATATCAGTGGACACTGACGCATATAGATGAGCATATATATATATATATATATATATATATATATATATATATATATATATATACTGTTAAATATAAGAGATAATGAATATCTACTATGTTTAATCATGAGCCGTTCTAAAAACATCGTATTTTGGCTTTAATTTCAGTTGAAAATAAGGACAAAATTTCTCCAAAATTTGGATCATTTTTTATTATTTTGGTTCTAAGCTTTCGGCTCTCATGAGCCATCTTCAGAGAGGTTACAAGGACGTTAACACAAAAACCTTCTACCATCAGAGACGATTTTATCTTGTGTTGACATAAAACTCCGCTAAGCAACGGCAACAGTTATCAAAAATAGCAAACGCAGTTCCCAAATTTTTAACGCGGTTCTATGTCGTCACACTGCGTGAGCGCTCAAAATGATAACAGACGCATATATTTAAATGCAATGTAATATGTTATGACCAGATTTAATTTGTATACATACATATATATGTGAATATCTATCAGCGGATAGACACATATATACATACATATAAGCCTATATACACACACACACACACACACACACACACACACACATATATATATATATATTTATACCAAAGAATACACACACACACACTTATATATATATATATATATATATATATATATATATATATATACCAGTGCACTCAAACAGATGCATATATACATATGTACGAAATCAGTTACGAAATCGACTAATTCCGATATATTTTTAATTTTTTAGTTTGAGTATTATTTTTAATGAATACTCGTATTTGATACTGTGTTTTTTTTATAATTAAGCAATATATATATATATATATATATATATATATATATATATGTCTTCTAGTCTGAATATTTGAGAAATCTTGTTTGAAAAATATGTGTCCTTTTGTAGGATTGGAACCTTCGATACCTAAACCTTGGTAAAAACGTCACATGTCTTGACCAATCGATTAAGAAGAAATTTTGCAGGTAGAAAAAGCCGAATTAAGCCTTACAAAAACATAAATTCCTGATTTTTAGTAACATTCATATCGACTCTGTTTTCGTATGCAAATGTAAACGAAATCTTCTGAAATCCGTTACGAAATGGATTAACTTAACATATTTTTAATTTATTTGTTTGTCTGCAAATTCTTTCGTGGTGAAGAGGTTTAGGCACTTCAGATCGATTAACGGTTTCCTCTAGATCTAGAAGTCGTAGGTCCGAATCCTGAATCAGGGCGCATATTTTCCTAACAAATTTTCTTAAATGTAGTTAGAAAAATGTATGAACAAGTTCTGAATTAAGATAGTTGATGAGTACAAACAAGATGATGGATATGCGATACATTTCCAGCATTTAGATGTTTTTAGGGCTTCAATTCGAAATATTATCCAGAAGTAAAAAAGACATTGTGGGGAAAATAAATTAAGGACTGCCAATGGTTAATTTCAGAGAGAATGGCGAGGAAAATATTCAGAGACGCCTCGAAGACTCTTCACTTAACAATAATAGACATTGTCAATGATGTAAATACATTAGAGTTGAATATATCGCGGAAGACAGTAACTAGTTGATTTATCGAGCAGGACTTCAAGCTCGTCGTCAAGGTAATCTCCCTTACTTAAGGCTATACACCTAAAATGCAAAGAATTTGCTTTGGTCTAAACAAGGACATTCTCCTCGCATGAGCGCACACTTTTAAGTGACAGGAATTTCTTATATGCGTCTTCCTTCCAGAATTTGCGCTAACCAATCCAATTGGTGAACGTGATGCGTAGCGTCCGTTGACGAATCTCAACGATAGGCATACCCAAACCGCCTTCAGAACAGTAGAGGTATCTCCCACTGAAATTTTGGGTTATTGCTTTCCCACAAGAAGGAGCACATGTACCTTACTAATGACATTAGTTTAGTAAACTGAAGAGAAAGTACGGAGAGTCGGTAAAGAAGCATCGGATAGATATAGAGCCGAATACTTGTGCCCTTCCCCTGGGACCATATACGAATTGCTACCTCCATCTTCTCTGGCACCTCCGACTAATTCATTTGCAAGTGGAGTTCAGGACCAAATCAGACGCCGAATATCATGACAGGCCCAACTATATGTTTGAAAAAACTCGGGAAGAGAAACTCACTTCCATGCACCCAACCGGAAGCCAACAGTGTTATCACGGCTGGTCTTAGCATTATCAACCTCGTACCATCCTTGCCGATTTTGTCAAACTCTAACCAATAACCGAATACTCTAACACAATAATCGAAACTCTAACATATTAACCAAACATCATCAGCATAGGCGGAGCACTTGACCAAGATGGTAGCCCGATGTAGTAAATTCCATATATGACCGGATAGTTCTTTAACTTGCGAAGGAAATTTCCAAAGAAAGAATGTACCGCAAATGTGAAATCGGAAAAATCTTGACGAATGGAGTGAAAGAATACGGAAAGCTTTTATCGAATCTTATTCAATTCCACGAGCGCACCGGGAGACATATACAGACGTCGGATCCCGGTACGAAAGCCTGGCCATAAACTTCTTTTCGTGAACCGCTGCTTTGTGGAACCGACTTTCAAGTAGATGCTTTCTCGATCACTATAATCTTGACACCTAGCGTTAACCGTTATGTCTCTTTTTCTGTAATCCTCTAAACAGAGTTGTCCCCAAGTTTTGTGAAACAGTGAATGTCACTGTAAAAATAAAAATAAATAAAGATCCAGGGTTAAAATATCAGGTACATTTTATGTAATTAACTTAATGAAGAAAATGTGATCTAAAATTAAAATCATTAAATGTTAATCCTATAATCTTGGAATCCTTGAACATAGCTGTTTTACCTTCCATCGCCGAGGTTAAACTTCATGAAAGTGTCTTATGGGAGTGACTTAATAAGCCTACTTGGGCAAAACTTTTCTGCTTACATGAATGAAGTGAAACCTTACATTGAACCAATTGCTAGGTTTGCTGCTAGGGAAGTTTAGCGACAACAGTTGTTTTCTCCACTGTGCCTTTTACTCTGTGGCCGTCTACCTCGAGCTGACTTTGGCTTTGCATCGGATGAACATCAGTGTAATAAAAAACATAGTCGTTATAATCGGTTAAAAATTAATCAATTTCTGTTGTTCACAAAAGAGTTAAGCCGATACAGTAAGCAAAAGAAAAGAATAGCGTCAGATTTCTTATTTTAAGAGAATTGTTGAACTAAAGATTTTGACGAATGTAAGAGTTTAGCAAAATATAACAGAAATGTTGTGTAGTCTAGAAAATAAAAACCAGATCTTGATAAATATGCTATTGTTATGAGAGGAAATGTATTACATCACTGCGGAGTGGAAGCCTCCAAATCGGTCATTGGGCTATCTAAAGGCAGAGACACAACGGGCTCAAGTTCACAAAAAACAAAAAAATAAAACAAAACAAAAAAACAAAAACATTATTACATGAAAATAAATGTTGTCAATTCGGTCATTTGAAACAATATCGCTGGCTTCAGAAAGATTAAACTAGTAAACTTGTTAAAAATGCTCGGTGTATTTAATAATTGCGTGGATTGGAAAGAAAAGTAGAAACCTAATTAGGCAAATTTCTTCTGATGTGCAGAAATGTTATTTTTCTGCAGAGATGCTTGTTGTGTTTGGTACAAAACTGTTTTCGCTTCAAACTGTAAGGACGTTCTGCCCCCTGATCTAATAAATTCTGTAAATTACAAATATAACTGTCAGTTACACATGTAGAACCACTCAATGACTTGGCAATAGAATCAAACAGCATGTTACACTGAAAATCAGGAACTATGCCTAGCAAGAAAATGAACTTGTTTGTAACACGTATTGTTCCTCAATTTGTGATCGTCTTATGAAAAAAAAATAGTGTGCCATGGAGTTTAATGTGGATAAGTTATTCGTATTGGCCAATTTACATTCACTTTTTCATTTAAATGTGCTGGAGTTTGTATATTTTTTATTTATTTTTTAATCATTTCACCCCGAGCAAGGCGGAAAAACCACTGATGTGCAGGGGGTTACATAAATGTAAAAAGATTAATTAGAAAAGAGTGAGGAGTACAAACAAGTTAGAAAGGAACAACAGAAAGCTGAGAAAGCAGGTGCGATGACAGATACATAGGTGGAGAGAAAGGGAAGGTTATACAGGGGAGGGGAGAGAGCTAGAGTCCAGTGGTTAGTAGATGAGTATTGACATTGCATTTAAATTTCTGGAGGTTGTAGCCGTCAGGAAAGCAAGAATACGGGAGCGAGTTCCACAGGCGGGAAGTGCAAGAGAGGACGCTGCAGGAGTAGATTTGTCATCTGCATTTGGCTAACCTGACTGTGAATGGGTGGGACCCAGTTGCCAGTCTGGTTGCACGAGTAAACACCTGTTGAGGAGGCATCAGTGACTTAAGCTCCTCCGAGCAGAAGTCATGAAAGTATTTATAGAAGAGACAAAGGGAGGCCACATTTCGACGATGGGGAAGTGGCTGCAGTTGAGTCGCCAGATCAGTATCTATCACATTACAGACTCTCCTTTGGAGCTTGTCAAGAACACTGAGGAGAACGGTAGGGGCACCTGACCATAAATGGCAGCAGTACTCCATGCACGGACGGATGGTTGACTTGTATATATGCAGGATGGATTCAGGTGGAAAAAACATCCTGGATCGACATAGTGACCCAATCTTCTTAGCAGTAGATTTTGCTATGGATTCAATATAGTGGTTCCATTTGAGGTCTGAGGACAGGGTAAGTCCGAGGAGGCGTAGTGTATTACTCTCAGGGAGAATCACTTGGTCCATGCTTATGAGAAGCAGAAGAGGTTGCCTGTAATGGTTGACAGACAACAGCTTGGTCTTAGATGAATTGAAGTTGACAAGCCACTTCTTGCCCCAGTTCACCACAGAGTGTAGATCCCGCTCAAGGTCAGCAGCGAGATTATGTCTGTCCGCCACGACAGATTTCTTACTGGAGCTGGAGTATATTGTAGTGTCATCTGCGTAGATGCCAACTTGGGATTTGATCTCATCTGGGAGGTCGTTGATGAAAATAAGGAAGAGCGTCGGGCCCAGGATAGAGCCCTGTGGGACACCAGCATTCGTGCTGTAGGACGAAGAGGCACGCCCATTCAGAACGACCTTCATTTTGCGGTTATTTAAGAAAGATTGGATTAGGTGAAGCAGGCGACCGGTAATACCATAACCGCGTAGTTTACATAGGAGGCCAGAGTGCCAAACCCTGTCGAAAGCCTTGGAGATGTCCAGAGCAACCGCGCGAGCCTCGTCAGACTCATCAAGGGCCTGTAGCATGTACTCCGTTACGGTTGTTAGCAGGTCGGCCGTGGACCTGTCAAAGCGGAATCCATATTGCCTGTCGGAGAACAGTTTGTGGGCGGTGAGATGATGAACTATTTCAGCATTGATTATAGCCTCGAATACTTTCCCGAATATCGGTAGAAGACTGATAGGGCGATAGTTGGATGGGTCCGAGGGTTCACCACAATTCTTAAATACAGGAACGACTGAAGATAATTTCCAGCATGCAGGAAAGCAGGAAGCAGAAAAGCAGTAGTTAAATAGTTTAGAGAGGACAGGGGAAAGTTCAGGAGCACACCTCTTAAGGACTATCACCGGGATTCCATCGTCTCCACACGCCTTATGGGGGTCGAGTTTTGAAATTACTCTGGTTACTACTGTCGGGGTAATATATACGTCGTGCAGTTTGGCCTCAGTTCTGATAGGGAAGTCTGGTGGGTGTATTCCGGACGAGTCGAATGTGGAGTTGTATGAGAATCTGTGGGCAAAGCACTCAGCTTTGTCCGCAGATGACGCAAGAACCTCTAATCCATGGATTAAAGGAGGTATTGAGGATTTCCTATTGTTGAGCACTCGTTTACAAATCCTCCAATAGTCCTTGGAGCCGAACTTGCAGTCAGCTATGTGCTGTCGCATTCTCTCAGCAAACAACTGTTTGGCGTCATTTAGGGTTCTCTTGCACTCATTGCGAGCAGATGTGAACAGGCGCCTATTGTGATCAGTTGGCTGTCTCCGAAATAGACGGAAGTAATTGTTTCCTGTGGGCAATGGCGGCTGAGCAGGCCGGAGAGAACCACGGAGAGGAATGAGGTTTTAAGCAATACTTCCTGGTGGGTATGAAGGCATTAATGCCAGCTTTCATCCATGCCGAGACCTCAGAGGCACACTCATCAACTGATAGGTCAAACACTTTTCCCCAAGGGACGTCGCAGAGGAAATCGCGAAAGGAATCCCAGTC
Organism: Ascarosepion bandense; assembly: GCA_037127315.1. Classification (NCBI taxonomy): domain Eukaryota; kingdom Metazoa; phylum Mollusca; class Cephalopoda; order Sepiida; family Sepiidae; genus Ascarosepion; species Ascarosepion bandense. The sequence goes on from JBBBDQ010000799.1 coordinate 1,644,772, forward strand.
AGCTTTTTGGTAGAGGTAGGAGGTTCTATATAGTTAGGAGGCTCCTGGGGAGAGTGAGATTGGAAGGAAATACTGAGAGTATATCAGGTCTAGCAGACGCTCGCTGTGTAAACAGCGAGAGTGTTAGTTGGGCCTTGCTGTGATTAGTTTCTAGCAGTCCGTTCCCCTTTCCCATTACGAAACATTTCATTTTTCACACCTCTAACATTTTACATAAAGTTCCCCCCTCCAAAAAAAACACTTTGACGAGCGAGATCGAAACCGGGATCAATATATATATATATATATATATATATATATATATATATATATATATTATTCATTATTAAATTTGGTTGTTAAATATGTTCATACACTTTTCATACACTTTTTGTACAATTTCGTAGAATTTTTGTCTCTGGTCTTATAATTTTGATCATGTATAAAAAGCCTCATTTTATAAAAATGTAAATTTCTGAATAAAATGTTTGGAATGTAGCTTTTTGTTTCTATAACCTTTTAGATTGTAGTATTGGTAACCTTAAGTGGGTGGAGTTTAAAATCTATCCGTAAAAAAAAGATCTTTTTAAAGATTTTTAAGTGGTCTTAAATTTTTGATCGGGAGTGTAATTTCTTAACAAAATTTATCGTGAATAGCCAGACCGGTAGAAATAAATATATAAATATAGTATTTGATTAAAAGCAATAACTACTCAAATACGAGTATCGATTAAAAACATTATTCAAATAAATTAATTTAAATATGTCGGCTGATGAAACCATTTCTACACACCCGCGGAGTTGCGAGACTTAATAAAGAAGTGCTTCCCACAAAAGCGCCATCTGAACCATTGTGCTTCAAAAACTTGTCCATGTTTTGAAATGCGGTAGTTTCTTCTAAAAAAGTCAACACTGGTTCGAAACCTACCCGGGTCCTATAAATGTTAATAAATCTTTCGTATATGCATTGTCTCGTACACGGATCATCCAGAAGTCACTTTGTCCACTTTTCAGGGGATATCAGCAATTGAATGTTTATATTTCCCGACGTCCCGACTGTGGAATTCTCTTCCACATGATTGCTTCCCCGACGGCTACAATCTCGAGGAGTTTAAATGTAAGGTCAATAGACACCTCCTAACACACTAACCTGCTCCCATTCTATCAAACACTCTTCCCATCTACCCAACCCTCATACTCGCTATCCTTACTCATCTGTCACCTTCCTCCTGACATTCCCTATGTCTAACCACTCCTTCTCTTTACCTTCCCATATGTAGCCCCATGCGCAATAGTGGCAGTGGAATGCCTTGCTTGGGGTGAGATGATTAAAAAAAAAAATTTCTCATTTCCACTTTTCATTGTTGCAAGGTTGATTTTTTTATACTGTGTGTGTGTGTGGAGAGTGCGTGAGTATCCTCACGAGAGTGCGTGAGTGCAGGCTAGAGAACTCATGCGCATTAATAAAAGCATGTTTCGTTCTTTGATGGACATTATCAGGGTAAATTCTAGGAATTTATTAAAATTACACTTACCTTGATAATGTCAATCAGAGGGAGAATGCGCTGGTAAAAATTCTTTTTTCCTTTACTTTTAGATCTATTCTTCATGTAACTTCAACCTAGTACCTCAAAATAAATGAAATATTACAAATTTATTTTCGGAAGTACCTTAAAATAAATGAGATATTATGAGGTTCATGTTTCGGCAATTGGACAACATTTGCTCGAGATACATGACTGTACCTCCTGGTACGAAGACACATGGTTCACGATTCTTTACAGAGCTCGTTCTTCTTACCATCTTCGTGGTCTTGAGGCTGTATACCTCCACCAGCCCAATGTAGAAAAAAGGAGCACTTTATTCGCTCCTTGCGTTTGTTGGAGGTTTTGTGAGTGTCCTTTTACTTTTTTAATATTATTTTAGAAATTATGTTTACACACCACTTATATTTTAATTATTTTTGAGTAAAATTTGTTTTTAATCGAGCCCAAATTTTACCTTCTCAAACGTTATATCAATGTGTCCTTGATAATTATTTGAGTTTTGTCACCGTATGTCTTTGATAAAGTGTTGGCCGAAAAGTTCCTAAGGTTTAAAGTGTAGTATGACGTCTACTGTTTTCGCATCTATGTTTTTTTCTGTGAGTACAAATTTATATATATATATATATATATATATATATATATATATATATATATATATAGTGACGTAAATTAATAAATATACATATGAAGAGGGTGTATATATGTATAGTATTATTATTCAATTATTAATAAAAGAGTACCCAATCTATGATATATATATATATATATATATATATATATATATACTCGGTGTTTCATGCGTTATATATATATAAATCTTTGGAATGAACTCGGAGTTTCATGTGTTATGCATGCAATCATCAGGTGCTTATTTCAAACAGACAGTTTTACAGATTTGAATTTAATTTCGCTTGATGTTCTTTGGAATTAAAACTTATAAAGTTAAGTTTCTGATTTTAAATAACAAGATTAGAAATTTAAATATTCTACGGTTACATGTGGATAAAAATTTAAACTTAAAACTTAGAATTTATGTAAAAATGAAAAATAATAAAATTCAGGGAGAAGAAATCAATGAAGCGTAAATTAAGAGACTTAAAACTTTTAATTTTCCAGTACATACAAATAGTAAGGAATATCAAAATTTGAAAATTTTAAATAAAAATAAGGTGAAATAAAATAAAAATTAAATGAAAAGAAAAATTCAAGAATAAAATTTAGAATTAAGAATTAAAAAGGCTTGGATCAAAAATAAAAGGTGTTGAATTCATAAAAGTAATATTGTGGGAGAAAGAAAAATAGGTAAACGTAAAGAATGATCTATATCAATATGAATTTAAGTAAGTATTTCTTCTATGACAGCATGTGGTCATTAAATGACTTTCTATTAAGCAAATTTGAATTATCGATATGGTTTAAGATGACAATTTTTTTAAAAGGCATAGATTAGCCATAGTTGCGTTAAAAATATAGTTAAATATATTTCACTACATAATGCTATGATATCAAAGGAGAGCGCAAAGAATTCAGAAAGATTTAGATGAGCCCAGCGGTAATTACGAAAGTATGGCACCTCAGATAACTCACTCTGGTCGTTCTGATAAATGAAGAATACCCAATGAGTTGATGAGGGTCTCAAACTCAACACGGAGACCTTCATCAAGTATCCTTGAAGAGTTAGTGCTGCACTGAGTTAAGAGTATGGCTGATTGAAGACGCTATATCTGGGAACAGGTTTCTGCACTATGCCACACAAGCAAGATAACCCGGTCATGTCTGTCAGGCAATTCCTGCGACCATATCACTATTTATATCTGACCACATATGTCCTCAGACTTGCAGGAACCTTGATTATTATGTGTTGGGCGTAGTTGTGCAAGAGACCAACAAAACTTATTCTCAAACCAAAGATGAACTGAAAGCAAGGTTTATGGCAGCATTCAACAGGAGACCATCCAGAAGAGACATAGGAGATTCTGAAATATTCTAAAGACCGTGGTTAAAGTCAGTTGAGATTTTGTTGAATACATTGACGCTTTAGTGCTTAAAAATATATTCCTATATGTTGATAAATTTATCTGAAAAAGGAGTTGCGAATAATAATATTTGTTTGCATAATTTAGACGAAGATTTATCCATTGCATACTTATAATGGATAATCAAATCTGAGTTGATGCTTTATTTATTTTTTCAAAGTAAAATTCTCTATTTTAGGTCTACCAAAATGAATATCGTAGAAATCTTATACGAAGTAAACACTGTTTAATAAATAAGACGTGTATCCAATAAATAAGGTTTAAACATAAAATCTGTTGGGGTAATCAATAAAAGCCATTACATTATATATATATGTATATATATATATATATATATATATATATATATATATATATATATACAAGCCTGTTTCGCAGTATCACAGCTCATCATTTTGGCTAGACATCCACTTGCTTCTGGCCGGAATAAAAACTCGACTAATTTGGTGTTAGTCGGAGTCGCTAACCCCTAACCCACAAGCGTATGGAATCGGAGAATGAAAGTTTTAGCGTGTTGTATATAAGCGGGGTATACACATGCCAGTCCCCGAAATAACTCAATTCATTGTTGAAGAATAATGCATAGATAAACATATATAGAATAAAAATTGCGACAATCCGTGAACGTGTAGTTTAAAGTATATATATATATATATATATATATATATATATATATATATATAAGCTAAAAGGAGGCCCCCTTCTACCGAGATCCCATAGCTGAGAGGTAGTAGAATGACCGACTGACGCCAATTCGGTTCGGTCGGGTTTCAATCCTGGGTAAAACGCAATCGGATGTCTAACAATACTGATGAGCTGTGATACCGTGAAACAGATCTATCTGCGGATGTCTATATATAGATATCCGAGGATATATCTGTTTCGCTGTATCAAAGATCATTAGTACGGTTAGATATATATATAGTGTAACAAAGTTCTGAAACTCGTGGGTTTCATTTAATTTTCATTCCAACTTTTCACCCGATGAGAAGCGCGCATAGCAGGTTTGAAACGCGAAAATTGCTGTGTAGTGATACTATTAATTTATAAGCCATTGTAACAATTATTACGATATATATATATATATATATATATATATATATATATATATATATATATATAAGTAGTTTAAACTATTGGGCATACATTCCACAGTTTAATATTTAATTTTTATAAAGTGTTCAATACATATGTATTGCATATATATATATATATATATATATATATATATATATATATATTAATCATTTCACCCCAAGCAAGGCATTCCGTTGCCATTTTTGCACATGGGGCTACATAGGGGAAGGTAAAGAGGAGGAGTGGTTAGATGTAGGAAATGTCAGAAGGAAGGTGATAGATGGGTAAGGATACCGAGGATGAGGGTTGGGCAGATGGGAAAAGAGTTTGAAAGAATGGGAGCGAGTTAGTGTGTTAGGAGGTGTCTACTGACCTTACATTTAAACTCCTGGAGATTGTAGCCGTCGGGGAAGCAATCATGTGGAAGGGAATTCCACAGTCGGGAAGTGCGAGAAAAGAAACTATTGGAGTAGAAGTTGCGATTGCATTTTATCGGTTTCACTGTAAAAGCGCGGGATCTAGTTGCTAATCTAGTTTCTCGTGCAAATTCGTATCTAGGGGGCAGCAGTGATATAAGTTCATTGGAGCAGAAGCTGTGAATGTATTTATAGAAGAGACACAGGGAAACCACGTCGCGCCGGTGAGAGAGAGATTGCAGGCGGCATGCCAAGTTGGTATTGATCACATTACAGATCCTCCGCTGTACCTTGTCGAGAAGCCCGAGGAGAATAGCAGGAGCACCCGACAAGATATGGCAGCAGTATTCAATGCACGTGCGGATGGTAGATTTATAAATGTGCAAGATAGATTCAGACGGAAATACTTCCGGGCCCTGCACAGAGAACCGACTTTGATAGCAGTGGATTTAGCAATGGATTCGATATAGTCATTCCATTCGTGGTCCGCTGTAAGTGTGAGACCAAGGAGAGGTAGTGTTTTACTCTCTGGGAGGCAACCCTGGTCCATGCTAATGGGAAGTAGGTGCAATTGTCTATGATGGTTAATTGATAGTAGTTTTGTTTTAGAAGCATTAAAGCTTACGAGCCATTTCTTACCCCAGTCCACTACGATTAGAGGTCCTTTTCAAGCTCGGCTGCAAGGTTAGCTTTGTTGCCTACACCATATATTTGGTCGAGGCGAGAGTAAACTGTGGTGTCATCGGCGTACATACCTACTTGGGATATTATGGAATCAGGGAGATCTTTAATGTATATCAGAAAAGGCGTAGGACCTAGGATAGTGCTATGAGAGACACCTGCGTTCGTATGGTAGTTCTGGGAGGCATGTCCGTTTAATACCAGCTTCATTGTGCGGTTAGAGAGGAATGACTGGAAATGTTCAAACAAATGTACAGTTATAGCATAGCTCCGCAGTTTGCATAGAAAGCCATCATGCCAAACTCTGTCGAACGCCTTAGATATATCCAAGGCAACGGTTCGGGCTTCACCATTTCTGTCGAGTGCCTGATATATATACTCGGTGATGGTCGTTAGCATATCAGCAGTAGACCTGGTGAAGCGGAAACCATACTGCTTGTCCGAGAGGAGTCCGTGTGCTGTAAGATGCTGACCCACATCGGCGTTGATAATAGCTTCGAACACTTTGCCAAAGATCGGAAGAAGGCTAATAGGTCGGTAATTTGCGGGTTCCGAGGGTTCTCCAGTGTTTTTAAATATAGGAACTACAGAGGAAGATTTCCAACTGGCAGGAAGGCAGGAAGCAGATAGGCAGAAGTTGTAGAGCTTACAAAGTATGGATGAAAGTTCGGGGGCATATTTCTTTAAGACTATGATTGGGATTCCGTCTCATCCGCTCGCTTTGTCAGGTGTATATATATTGTTATTATTATTGTTATACTAATAGCGTACCGCAACTCAAAAGCTATCAAATTTCGGTGCTCAATGCGCTATTTTCTATATATATATATATATATATATATATATATATATATATATATATATAAGTAGCTTAAACTATTGGACATACAGTCCACAGTTTAATATTTAATTTTCATAAAGTGCTCAATACATATGTATTGCATTTATATATATATATATATATATATATATATTGTTATTATTATTGTTATACTAATAGCGTACCGCAACTCAAAAGCTATCAAGTTTCGGTGCTCAATGCGCTATTTTCAGTCATATATATATATATGTATATATATGTAGCTTAAACTATTGGGCATACATTCCACAGTTTAATATTTAATTTTTCTAAAGTGCTCAATACATATGTATTGCATTTATATATATATATATATATATATTGTTATTATTGTTATGCTAATAGCGTACCGCAACTCAAAAGCTATCAATTTTCGGTGCTCAATGCGCTATTTTCAGTCATATATATATATATATATATATATATATGTGTGTGTGTGTGTGTGTGTGTGTGTGTGTGCGTGTGCGTGTCTTTTTGTTCAGATTTTTCTGAAGGGACATGGCATTCGTAAAACCTTCATCATTTCTATATGACATACTGGCAATAGTTTTTGGCAATACGTGATCGTTTGTATGAATGAGAGAGAGAGAAAAGAAAAAAGACAGGGTGAAGGAAAGATCGGGTATGACAAAGTATGGAATGAAGAAATGTTGAAGGCAAAAGGTGCAAGATTAGAAAGTCTGTAAAACTTCCTCTCTCCTTTGGTGGATAGATTCTCTTGTTCGCCTTTGTATGTTCTTTTCGCGCGCGATGCATTTATTTGACGGCGGATACTATTTTTATTGACACAGGATTTCGATTTAGACGTCACAGTTCTGAAAAGTTGTTACGTTTAGGTGTAGGGAAATAAATCAAATCAGCCCAAACTATCAAGAAATAGATTTGAGTGAAGCGAAGAGAGAGAGAGAGAGAGAGAGAGAGAGAGAGAGAGAGAGAGAGAGAGAATCGAAAGATGATAAAGAATAGGATATTAATTCAGAACAAATTTATATACAACTGATTTGTTCGTAAGATGATTGTATAGCTCCATTAGCTATAAGGAAACAATCCAAATTAAAATTAAAATCCAAATCAAAGGCGTTCTCACACCTGTTAGAAGAATCCTTCCCTGATTGACCATGTCTTCAGGGATGTAGTTGTATTCATCACGCTTTATCAAATACTTGTTAGTGATTTTTTAATCGTTTCCTCCCAAGCAAGACGGTACTGAGGGGAGTGAATGGTTACATAGGAAGAGAGCAAAGAGAAAGAGGAACCAAGTGCAACCGGTTAATGGTTCGTTCAGAGAATGGACCAGAGAATAATGGGAATACTGGTGGGAAGAGAGTTGCGTGAAAGTAGCATGTAAAGAGAAAAGAACATGATTCAAGGGGTAGTGGATAAGACAAGTATGGAAGTCAAGGGGATAAGTGATGGCAATTGGTGTTGCGTTTAAACTCTTGGAGATAGTAGCTATCAGGGAAGCAAGTATACGGAATAGAATTCCACAGGCGGGAATGTCGAGAAAATAAGCTTTAGCGTAGAAGTGGCGACTGCATTTAGTTGTTTTGAGTCTAAAAGTGTGAGATCTTGTTGCCATTCCGGTTACTCGAGTAAATTCTAGTAGAGGGGGCAACAGGAAGCTAAGCTCGCTGAAACAGAAGCCATGAAACTATTTGTAGAAGAGACTGAGAGAAACCACATCCCGTCAGTGAGAAAGTGGCTAAAGTCGAGCTGACAGGTCAGGATCGATTACATTGCATATTATCTTCTGGATCCTCTCGAGAACCCCGAGATGAATAGCAGAGGTGCCTGACCAGATATGACAAGAGTATTCAATGAATGGGCGGATGGTTGATTTGTATGTGTGAAAGATAGACTCAGGAGAAAAAGACTTCCTGGCCCGACACAGTAACCCAAATTTCCTAGCAGTAGATTTAGCTTTTGATTCAATATTGTCGTTCTACTTGAAGCCAGCTGAGAAAGTGAGGCCAAGAATTCGCAGTGTATTGCTTTTGGGGAGACTAGCTTGATACATGCTGATGAGGGAACAAGAGGATGTTGGTTGACAGATAGCAGCTTCATTTAAGAAGCATTAAAGTTTACCAGCAATTTCTGACTACAATCTACCACAGATTATAGATCCTTCTCAAGATCAGCAACGAGGTTATCTTTTTTCACCTTGTCAGATTTCTGACTGAGGCCCGGAGTAAATGGTGGTGGAGTCAGCGTAAATGCCTACTTGGGATTTGATCACATCAGGGATATTATTGATGAAGATCAGAAAAGGTTCGAGCCTAAGATAGAGCCATGAGGGACACCCGCGTTCGTGTGACAGGATCTGGAGACGTACCCGTTCAAGACGACTTTTATTATACGGTTTGATAGGAATGATTGAATCAAACCAAATAAGCATCCAATGACACCATAGCCCTGTACCTTGCACAGACCCAATCAAATGCTTTGGAGATATCCAGGGCAGCAGCTCGAGCTTCGCCGTTTTTATCGAGGGTCTGATATACATAAATGGAGTGGGTGGCCGTAGATACTGAGGGGTTTATTCGTACATTTAATAGGTTTTGATGTGTGTGGTACTAGAGTTCTACTTACACATTGGAGTTGAGAAGCCGGTTTGATAATTGGCTACTTGATCGCTTAAGTTTTAAATTCATATTTGTCCTCTTTCTAGGCCTGTTTCCAACCAAGTCTATAGGACCGAATTGGTCTTGCTATTGGCCTGTAGCTGGATGAGATAAAGCTTTTCATTCGTAGGTTTCCCAGGATATTTCATGCAAGGGAATATGTGTCTGTATCAGGAAAAATTCGAAATGTGAGGAATTCACTTGGCTGACACTAATTATTAGATATCTTTTTCGATGAGCAAGCAGTTATTATGAAAAGGGTATCTAATGTTTTTAACCGTAAGGGACCCCAATAGTGAGGCTGAAATTGAAGATATATACGAAACTAATGGTTAATTTGATTATACTTTCATCTAATCCGGTACCTTACCAAACTCTCATGGACAAATTAAAAAACTTAAAGAATATGGCTACATATATATACATACTAGCAGTATAGCCAGGCGTTGCTCGGGTGTAATGAAAGCTTTAAAATTATTCATGGTCCTGAAGCTCAGACTCAGCCTAAAGGATATTTGTATCTAGTTTGGTGAGAATCGGATCAAAATTGTGGATTTGTACAAAGGATATACAGACATATGAACATACACACACACAAACATCTTGCCTTTTATATATATATATATATATATATATATATATATATATATATATATATTATCGATTTTCTGCAATATTGTTTCTTATGTCTTTGTCTATGAGGTAATCAAATTTGATTAAAATCGAACCACTCCTTCTATAACCCGATTTTTTCGATTATCGATTTTCGATATTTATCGGGATTACCTCAACAGAAAACCTAGCTAAGAACACTCGCATACGCTTATAGTACAACTGTGTAAATTTTCAAGAAAATTGGTTCAGCCGTTTCGGAGTCTATAGGTAACGGATACACACACACAGACACACACACAGAGACAAAGTTCCATTTATAAATAAGATTATATATATATATATATATATATATATATATATATATATATATATATATATATTTATCCTTGACGACGCTAAAAGTTATATCCGAAAGCGCTGGATAAATTAAACACACGGACCATTTTTATATAATTTATATACTGAAAAGAAAAAATATATAAAATCACATTGCAAAATTATAAAAAAAACTTTAACAAATCATCTTGTCTGTTTTTTAACAAAACATGCATAAAATATAGATTGCTGAGTAAATACACAATATATATATATATATATATATATATATATATATATATATATATATATAAAAAAAATTTATAAAGGAAAACTCAACAGGTCATTTCAATTGGTTATAAACTATAGCTCATTTCAATGAGTTTAAGTAGCTCATTTCATCCGACCTTACAATCATCCTTTCTTCTGGTACAAATTTTTTGCCGGAATTAGACTCTTCTTAAAATGAAGAGAGGGATAACAATAAAAATAAAAATAAAATTACAAACAAAAATAACAATAAAAATAAGGGGAAAGGGGAGAAAGAAGGAAAGAAGGAAGGAAAGAAATCAAAAAGGAAAGAGAGTCCAGTTCAAAATATTGGCGTCGGATCTGTCAGGAGTAGTTTAGGCCGTCATGAATGGGTTGACCTCTAAAAAAAAACAAAAAATTCCCTTGGCTTTTGGCGTTTCTTTGAACCCATATATATATATATATTGACCTCTAAAAAAAAACAAAAAATTCCATTGGCTTTTGGCGTTTCTTTGAACCCATATATATATATATATATATATATAAATATATATATATATATGTAATATTATAGAACGTTGATAGCCGAGATGCCGATAACATATAGAGTTTATCAATAAATACAAATGAACAAAAAATTCATACATATATATATATATATATATATACAAATTTGTCTATACGTTATCGGCATCTCGGCTTTAGACACATTTCTTATCATCTAGTTTCCCTGTGTCTTTTCTATAAACATTTTCATACTCATCGTTCTGACATTTTTTAAAATCGAAATTACGCATTAAACGCAGCACTAGTTGTATAGCTATGTCTCATCATTTTACATTTGAAGTTATTAGATGAAACAGTAAATTCAACACTAAGAGATTCTTCTTTTGTACTTCTCCCTTGTAGAACTCGTTTTCCGCCTCTTGCTTTCCATTCACATTTGATCATCATAAATTATAATGCATTGTTACTTTCCGTCTTCTTCACTTCTTTTGTTTTATTGTTCTGTCTCCTTAACAGCATTTTACTTTGTCTCATCTTTTCGTTGTGCAGTGGATATCGACTCGTAATGAGAAATCGGAAAGCTGAGTTCAAATTTCGTTTGAATTCGTTGCATTCACTTACGCGCGAATACACTTGGAAAAGGTAATGATCTATTGCTTCTTTTAGCTATGGTGTAATTAACAGGACAGATTGGTTTCTACAGCCTTGGTTGGAACCAGTCTACAACAGAAAGTAATAGTAACCTACTACGGGAAATATTCTGTTCAGTCAGTCATGTTTCTTTCGAGACATGATCTCTCAAGCTTGTATCACGTATGGCACTTAACTGACTGACATATTCATTCAGACTCAATAACTCCTTGCGTAAGGTTGAATAAATTCAGTGAGAAGGACATCTTTGTCTTATCCCACTTTCTATTTTACGTATTTAGTGAATTAATTTCTTGCTATGTTGAAAATTAGAGTTCTGTTTTACTATATTCTGAGAACATACTATTGCCTCTAATACCGAATAAAGTTGTTTTCAGAAGTATTTGACATTATAATGAAACAAATACAATAATTTAAATATACAAATATAAACATGAGTTCATGTAGGAACTAACGTTCTATTTGTAGCAAAAGCTTTGAAGATGTCCTTCCAAATAATAGCTAGCAATATTACGAAAACATTTTTGACATCTGCCTGCCAAACGATTTCACAAGACGGATATTTTAAAAAAAGATGACTATAAAAGGAAATGACAAAGCATAAGCCTGGAAATGAACAATGAGATAGCGTGATCGAGAACAAAGTTGTTTGGAAAATAATGTCGTATTTATGGAGTGACAATAAAGAAATAAAACAAACAAAAGTGAAGCTGATTTGTCAAGAACGTAATGCACATTATCGGAAATAAACAAAGTCAACGGAGAAACTAATTATTTCACACCTTGTGGAAATAAGTAGTGATTGTGATAAAAAGTAATTATCGCTGAGACTAGATTCGTAAACAGGGTTCTACAATCTTCTTTACTTCGTCTTGCAAGAATTTCAAGTGTGAAGTTCGAACTGGGAAGAGTAGCAGTCTTCGGCAAGGACAGCGGACTAATGATTGCGTTTGGTATGCTAGGACGTGCTGGAAATGTTAAAACTGCCCAGGGGTGGTTATTAAAAAAAATCTAAATTGTAAATTGTTAGTCAGAATTTGAGAAGTGGGTCGGTTTGCGAACACTTCAGTATACCACATTTGTAAGACACGTATTATGCTGAAAATCGTATTCGATTTTTTGAAATGACGTTTTTATTTGTTTAATTTATTTATTTTAATCTAATATACAATAATCTCTCATGTTTTTTAATATCTATCTACCCATCTCTCTATATAAACGTTCTTTTCAGTCGATGTTCATGTTTCAGTAGACCCCGTCTTTAGATATTAAACAGCTTATTTATTTATTTTTGTCTAATCAAATATGGGTATTCACTAAAAATAACGATTAAAGTTATACTATCTGTCGAATTAATAAATAAAACCGTATTACTTCTTTGTAAAATTCAAATCTATCTATCTATCTATCTATCTATCTATCTATCTATCTATACTTTGAAAAATGCAGTATAAATCAAAGGTTGACTACCTGAATACTTTTGTGTCTGAGAGGGTATCTACAGCATGGATTATTTAGTCAGTCTAGTAGGCGTGTATCCCCTCATAGATGAGACGCTATCCGTGATTATATTGCGTATAATGCGCTAAATATGTGGAGGGAGAGGGTTTTTTTTGTTTATGGAGACAGGGCTTTTGGAGATATCGACCGAGCTAATACTGCTTGCAAGTATCAATTTCACACCTCAAGTTCAATGTGGAACATATGATTACTTACAATATCTAATTGCTAGCTGCCTCCACTTATTGTTTCAGTTTGCATAAGAATAATTTTTTTTTAATCGTATCACCCTGAGCAAGGCGGTAACGCCACTGATGTACAGGGGGCTACGTAATAGTGAAAAGATTGGTAAAGAGAAAGCCGGAAACCATATCCTAAACAGGGAACAAAGGATGAGCCTCTTAACCTGTTCAATAGACGTGGGTGGAGTGTGAACCGGGCGATAGATAGATCTATCTACTCCAATTGAAGGTAATGATTTTGAAACATGTAAATACGCTCATTTTATTGCTGGTGCACACACACACACACACACACACACACAAATATATATATATATAATATTTATTCAGAAATGATAACATGAATATGTAATAATATCACTACAAAAGTAGTAGTTATTTATTTTGACACTTCTTGTGTCTTATCATGTGATGTGGTTTATAATAAACACATGAGGTTTATATAAAATTTCATCATTTGATAAGACACAAGAAGTGTCAAAATAAATAACTACTACTTTTGTAGTGATATCATAACATTCATGTTATCATTTCTGAATACATATTATTAGCTCTACTTTGTATTGAGCACTTTTTTAAGAATAGTGTCTCTTTGGATACGGAATATTATTCCAACCTTACGTACCCTATACTTGCTCTACTTTCGGTTTGAGCGCTTTAGTGTTAGGGTTTTCGTCTTGGGTTTTTTTCTTTTCCTACGAATATTTGACTTTTGTTCATGTACTTCGTTTGTTTCTTTTTTTTACTTCCCCTCATTTTCCCTCTGAGTTCGTCCTCGGTGGGTTATTCAAGACGAACTTAAATATAGTATAACTTAAATATAGTATATATAGATATTAGCTAGTATTAGCAGAATTATTTTTGTTACTATTAATATTGTTATAATTATTATAGTTATTATATACATATATATATATGTGTGTGTGTGTGTGTGTGTGTGTGTGTGTGTATAATTCTGATACTCTCTAAAGAGAAGTTTACGAATCTCTGGAGTTGGTATGCTGAAGATATCTTCAATCAGCTACGTGATAAACTTTTACACATAATCCTATTTTGCGGATGTGAGTTGAATCGGAACGGCAAATCGCGTAGCCAAGTTCGATTTCCAGTTGAATTGCTCGCATTCACTTACGTGCAAATACCTTTTGGGAAAGGTATCAATCAGTCTCTTCCCTACAGTTATAGGTTAAATAACAGAACATATTGTTCTATAGCCTTGGCTGGCAACCAGTCTACCGCAGAAAACGATGGCAACATACTGCTGGATAATCTACTGCTCACTCAGTCATGTCTCTTTCGAGACATGATCGCCCAAGTGTTTATTACGTATAGCACTTAACTGACTGACTGAATCTTATTATAATTTTTTAATTTATTTGTTTTAAGCTTATTTTAATTTTTCCTAGTATTTGAGTAGATGCTCTGTTTTTATAATTAAACAGTATATTTATTTATATCTACTAAATTGAATAATGGAGAACTCTTGTGAGTGATCCGCTGGGATTCCAACATGCATCCCGTAAGCAAAACCGTCATTAGATTTGACGTGTCTTAACTTTTTTCTTCTGTCACTCTTTCCTCAATCTTTCATGTTAATAGCTGATTTTCCAAGCCACACATCCTCATTTCTTTCCCGGTAAATTCCGTACGTTAAGTATAAGTTTTCCTTTTGGATCCATATTCTTTAAAACCTTTTCATTGCTCAAATGTTCGGTCCATGGTATTCTCAGCATCTTTCTGTACAACTACATTTCACTTTCTTCACGTCCCTTTTTCATATTTGAAAAGATTCTCCAGCATTCACCGCTATATAGGAAGGCAAATATAGCGTGACAGTTCAGTGCTGTTTTATCTCGCAACATAAGATATTCTTGGCTTTGATTTTCACATTATTATCATTTATAATCGTCACTTATAGGCTTGTCAATAAATTCAGAGTGACTATTGATATCTAAACTTATTTATAAATGGAACTTTGTCTGTGTGTGTGTGTGTGTCTGTGTGTGTGTGTCTGTGTGTGTGTGTGTGTGAGTGTGTATCCGATACCTATAGCCTCCGAAACGGCTGAACCGATGTTCTTGAAAATTTACACAGTTGTACTATAAGCATCTGCGAGTGTTCTTAGCTAGGTTTTGTGTCGATGTACCCCCGATGAATATCGAAAGTCGATAATCGAAAAAATCGGGTTTTAGAAGGAGTGGTCCGATTTTAATCAAATTTGATACACTCATAGACAAAGACATAAGAAACAATATTCAGAAGTTTCAAGGTTGCAGTTCTTACAATAGTGCAGAAAACTGATAATATATATATATATAAGGCAAGATGTTTGTGTGTGTGTCTGTTTATCAGTCTGTCCTTTATACAAATCCATAATTATTTATACGTTTCTCACCAAACTTCGCACAAATATTCTTTAGGCTGAGTCTTTGCTCCAGGACGATGGATTAGTTTTAAAACTTTCATTAAACCCGAGTAACGCCGGGCTATACTGCTAGTTTGATATATATATATATATATATATATATATATATATATATATATATATGACCCGGACATGTACAATCATCTTGGTTTATATACTCTTAAATTTACGGTCATTTTCAGGGATCTCTCTTCGAAATTGATAACGATTTTATCATCTAATGAAGGAAGAATAGGAAAATAAAAAGGAATTTTACCATTCGTGTCAAGATGCGTGTACAGTGAAACTTCGGTCATCGTACGATTTGTTTATCGTTCATCTATTTTTTGGCGAAAATATGTCGTTGAAATTGTCCATCTCCTTGGTCATCGAGCTAATTCGTCAGTTATGAATCTCTACATTCCCACGTTACTTCCCTAAGCTCAAAGCGACAGAAAATAGAAAAATAGCGACTAAAAAGAAAAAATTACATAATGTTTTCATAAAAGAGCTGTCCCCTCCAAAACCATAACACTTTTTTTAAAATCATATCACACTGAGCAAGGCGGTAACGCCAGTGATCTGCAGGGGGCTACGTAAGAGTGAAAAGATTAGAAAAGAGAAAACCGGAAACCACATCCTAAACAGGGAACAAGGAATGAGCCTCTTCACTTGTTCAATAGACGTGGGTGGAGTGTGAACCGGGCGATAGTTTAGTCTATCTACTCCAATATCTACTGTGCAGACGAAACATTTTGATCGTTCTCGTTTCTTTTGCTGGCACAAAGTTACAAGACAGCGTGACCAAGGGTTTGAATATCCAGGCATTGTTCAAACTCCTGATGCCGCCAGATTATACGTGCAAATCAACTTAGGCCTGCTCAACATAGTTACAATGTAAACTCCGTGCGTGTTCAACAAGTTCTAATGTGACTGAGAAACAGTCACTGACTCTTCAACCTTGCAGACGGGTATGATAGGACAGCCAGGAACGCAGGATTATTTCACGTGTCCATATATTGAAGACACCTTGTTGCATTTAAGGTGATTATATCAGAAGACACCAAAATCAGAGCATTTCTAAATAACTTTTAGAAAATATGCCAATCATATTTTCAGAAACCTGTCGTGACATCTCTTCTAGATTTAATAAACCGAGTGTCAGAACGACTGAAAGACTGAAGCAGTAAAGGCAAACTAACCTCTTCATCTCTATCAAAATAAAAGCCGTTGTTTATTTATCTGTGTGTGAGTATATATATATATATATATATATATATATATATATATATATATATATATCTTCTGTCATGCTCATGGGCAGAGAGGTAATAGCGAGGCAGCGTCGTCTCAGTTCCTTCGAGAGACAATAGTGAAGCAGCCGAGGCTGACTTCATGCTCTTCACTGCCAGTTATTAAACTTTACTACCAATTATGAAAGCTCTTGCGGTGTGTTTGCTCTTCAACAATGCCTGATTATTTTATTTTCTGCAAGGTTTATATTGTCAAATAATGAATATATATATATATCCGCACACACGCATATATATATATATATATATATATATATATATATATATATATATATGCGTGTGTGTGTGTGAGCAGGCCCGTGCCGTCAAAAATGACAGCAAAAATATTTTTATCGTAATGCCGTCTTAAATGACAGTAACATAATTATTGATGTACCTATTATTGAGTATTTTAAATTAAGAGATAAAAAACATATCCAAACTCCATGAACCACGAGGTACTCAAGGTACGGTTTTGCAAAATAATGTTTTTATGTGAAAGATGTAAATGGAGAAAGAAAGAGTAGAATCTAAAGATATGTAGTATACATTATTGTTGGCTCAAGATGGCTGAAGAGGTTAAAATTTATTGTTCGGGAAATATTCTCCCAGGAGTCTGTTCGACAATAAATTATTCTCGGGAAAATATGAATAGAACTTTTCTTTTTACAAATCAAATACAAAGGGAATAAGATTGATTCCACCTAGTGTAGATGACACGGCGGATCTTAAATTTAAAAGTCTGAACTGGTGAGACTATGTAATATGACTGGTAGAAACTTTTGCTATAGAAAGAAGGATATAGTATCAAGAGGCTTGCGACGTTTGCGTTAGTGAGAAAGGGGTTGTTGGGTTGAAAATGATTCCTAGCCAGTAACGAGTTTGAACTAAACTACCGGCCATAATTATTGAGAAACCCCAGTTTAAAAAAAATAATGGATTTCATACTATTTTAGTATTTATTAGCAAGTGGATAATTCTAAATGAAAATAAAATGTTTCTTTTGTTATATTACCTTGCAAAATTTTACAAGGCAGCCAGGAAATTTTCGCTTCGGCCAGCCAATAAGAAGAGAGCCGAAAAACTGGACTCCAAAACAGTTCATTTGATTCATATTTTATTGTACAGGATTAACAACGAACTATTCTATTTTAATGTTTTCATGTTTTCTATAGCTTTCAATGTGTTGTTTTATTCCATTATTTATCATTCCAAGTGAACCTACAATCACTGGTGCGATTCTTGTTTAAATTTCCACAGTTCTTCTATTTCAATTTCCAGGTCTTTATATTTTGACAGTTTTTCGAATTCCTTGGCTACTATGTCACAATCCGCTGGAAAAGCCATATCAATTAATAGGCAAGTTGTTACAATATTGTCCAGCCTATTTGCTTCAATTTTTCTGTCTGGGTAGATGGTGTAATTACATAGAATAAAAATAACATACAATTATGAAAGGTTCTATCACTGCAGCTGGATCTTACCAGTTTCTTTCAGTTTCCTTCCCGTAAGTAAATCAGTTAAGTGCCATACGTGATACACACTTTCAGCGATCATGTCTCGAATGACTGGGCAGATTATCCCGTAGTGTGTTGTTATTGCTTCCTGGGATAGACTGGTTGTCAGCCAAGGCTACAGAACCCAATCTGTTCCATTATTTAAACCATAACCGGAGGGAAGAGACGGATTAATAACGTCTGGTATTTGTGCGTAAATGAATGCAAGGAATTCAACTGAAATTCGAACCCGGTTTCTCGTTCCGAGCCGATATCCACTGCACCAAAATGCACATCCCATAAAAGTTACTTATTTTTCAGTGCCATAAATGCTGTATATTTTTCAGTTCTTCTTCTTCTTCTTCTTCTTCTTCTTCTTCTTCTTCTTCTTCTTCTTCTTCTTCTTCTTCTTCTTCTTCTTCTTCTTCTTCTTCTTCTTCTTCTTCTTCTTCTTCTTCTTCTTCACATTATTATTATTATTATTATTATTATTATTATTATTATTGACACAAATCAATACAAGTAAGTTTATAAATGTATTCCAATTTTTATAAATGGATTCCTTTTTTTTAAATTAAAGCAAATTCCACTCAAACTGCTTCTTCTTGCCAACCGCTACTTCGTGGAACTAACTCACAAGAGGATGCTTTCTCAAACAATATAATCTTAACCTGTTTAAATACAGCCTTAACAATTCTCTTTTCCATATATCTTCATAGACATCGCCACTAGACTCTTACGCTTACTTCAGACACTTTCTGTAATCCACTAAAACGAGGACCTCTTGCGCCTTGTCTACGGGGAACATTAATAAAAATAAACCAAAAGATCTATTATAACAGTATATCTGCTAAGTATTATCTCTGTCTTTGTATTCATTACTGTCTGAATTGAAATCCGTGTGATCTATAATCATAGCTCAGAGGTAGAATCGCCAACTGACGCCAGATCGGTCGGGTTTCAATCTTCGGTTAAAAGCAATCGGATATCTGACCGTACTGATGAGCTGTGATACAGCGAAACAGATCTGTGCGAATGTGCGTTGTGGTTAGTGTTTTGGAAAATAATTAGTATCAATAAATGCCTGAAATAAAATATCTATACGTATACTCTTACTGCGCTAGGCCACATCCAATGCTAGAATTAAAGTGATAGGCAATGTACTATACCAAAATCAAAGTGTTAGACCACATGCCATATTAGAATTAAAGAATTAGACCACATATCATATGAGAATCAAAGAGGTAGACCACTAGACTAGAAACAAATAATTAGACCACACACTATATATGAAGCAAAGAAATAAGCCACATACAATACCAGAATGAAATAGGTAGACCACATACTATAACAGAATCAAAGATGTAGACCACATACTTTACCAGAATCAAAGAGGTAAGTCACATACTATACCGAATTAAAGAGTTAAGCCACGCACTATACAAGAACTACAGTGTTCGACCACATACTATACCAGTATCAAAGAGGTCGGTCACATATTATACCATAATCAAAGAGGTAGGCCACATAATATAGCAGAATCAAAAAGGTAAACCACATATTATACCAGAATCAAAGAGGTAGACCACATACTATACCAGAATCATAGAAACAAGGCAACATAACATGCCAGAATCAAAGAGGTTGCCACATACCATACAAGAATTAAAGAGGTAGGCCACATACTGTAACTGAATCAAAGATGCAGGCCGTATACTATACCAGAATCAAAGTATTCGACCACACACTATACCAGAATCAAAGTAAGCCACATATTATACCAGAAACAAAGTGGGCCACATACGATAACAGAATAAAAGAGGTAGACCTTATACTATAATAGAATCAAAGAAGTAGGCCACATACTAAAAGTAAGTCGGCCATATACTATACCGGAAAAAAGAGGT
Source organism: Ascarosepion bandense (assembly GCA_037127315.1). NCBI lineage: Eukaryota > Metazoa > Mollusca > Cephalopoda > Sepiida > Sepiidae > Ascarosepion > Ascarosepion bandense. Next base: position 1,665,169 of record JBBBDQ010000799.1, read on the forward strand.
ATGCCAAATACTACACCGACACAGACTTATTCTCTTTTCAAACTGAACATCATAGATTTGATTAAATTACAGAATAGTGATTTCAATTGATGACTGGCTTAGAAGAATATTTTACTATAAGCCAGTAATACTCATTCAGAAGACATTACAAATTCAATCTGCTACTCTCTCATTTGAACATATGAAAATATTTCCTTTCATAATAGGTAAGAAATGAGGGTAACACTTCCTTTTTCGCCAGTCAATGCTAAGACATTAAGTGTCCTAATATATATATATATATATATATATATAAATAGATGCTCATATAGGTTTCGGAAAATATTTTACTACAAGCCGGTATAAATCAACCTGAAGGTCACCAATACAAATTCAACCGCTGCCCTATCGTTTGAACACATGAAAATATTCTTTTCCATGAAGAGTAGAGAAAACAGAGAACACCACCTCATTCGACAGCCAATGCCAAAATTTTAGATGTTTTCAAAAGCGGGATCAAACTCCATGATATCAGGTTTCCAAACATATTTTACTACAAACCAGTAGAAATCAGAGGACAGTAATTACAAAACTAAACGTTGCCATGTTGATCGAACACATGAAAATATAATTTTCTGTAATGGGTAGGGAACGCGTGTAACGCTTTTCCTTTTTCGACAGACAATATCAAGAAAAAATCAAATTATACGTTGACATAGGTCTCGAAATATATTTTATTAGAGACAGTATAAATTCATTAGAAGGCCGCCATTAAAATCTCAACCACTGCTTAATCGTTTGAACATACGAAAATATTCTTTTCCGCAATGATTTTTTATTCTCTACTCATTGTGTAAAAAACGATTTTCTTTTTCAAATGATATGGCAGCGGTTAAATTTTAATTGTGGCCTTCTGTATTATTTATACTGACACCTAGTAAAATATTTTACGTTTGAACAGACAAAAATATCCTTTACACAATGATTTTACACATTCTCTACTCATTGTGGAAAATAATATTGTCGTTTGATCAAAGGTCTCGGCAGAGAGTGAATTTGAATTGCGGCCTACTGTATGGTTTATACTGGGGAAGAATTATCTTGGTTTTCCCTGGTGAAGAAATATATCACATTTCTATTCACTAGTGGGTTAGTAAATAAATAATATTAAGACAGGTCACTATATAAAGATAAGCCGGAACAGAGATATGAAAGGAATAAATGCATGAATGAATGCTGTTTTCACAGAGACTTTTATAACACACACACAATATATATATATATATATATATATGTATATATATATATATATATATATATATATATATCAACGAGTGTCCACAGGAAGAGAAATACATATCTATTATGTACAATGCAAAGCAAAGCATCAGAAGGAACAAAAAAATAAAAGGTTTTAAATTCAAGTTACCTCTGTTCGGCCATTGTCATGACTCCAGATTTGGAGAGACCGAATTAATCTGTATCCCAAAGAGATATGACAGGCTTCATATACGTCCCAACGGGGCGGCAGGAGATTTATCTTCCAGCGGGATATGGCAGTAGACAGATTCTACCTAGGCTTTTGATCTAGACAGAGAACAACATTCTTCCTCGGTTGCTGCTAGTTGAAAAGAATGGGACTAGCATTGGGTTTACGTTCAGGAGTGAGGTCACGTGCGTCTGACATGTGACACGTAACTTTATCTTGACCAAATGGAGATAACCGTCTTTTGTATCCTTACAAAAGGCGGTTGGATGTGCGTTGTGGTGCAGTGGATATCGGCTCGAAAAGAGAAAATCTAGGAGCCGAGTGCAAATTCCAGTTGCATTCATTGCATTCACTTACTGGCAAATACCCTTGGGAAAGTTATTAATCCGTCTCTTCCTTCCAGTTATGGGTTAAATAACATGTCAGATTAGGTTCTATAGCCTTGGCTGGCAACCAGTCTACCTCAGAACTCAATGGCAACCTACTGCGGGATAATCTTCTGCCCAGTCAGTCATGTCTCTTTCAAGACATGTTCGCACAAGCGTGTTTCACGTATAGCACTTAACTGACTTACCGTATCCTTACACTGGCTCCTAATAAAATATTTTATGTTTAAACATAGGAAAATATTCTTTACCCTAATGGGTTGGGAATGAGTGCAAAGCTTTACCTCTTTCGACAGTCCATCCTAAGGTTAAAGAACTCTTAAAAGATGAGATCAAAACATTTTGAAGTATATTTGCAGATGGTGAAAGCATTTCTGTACAATTTACGGCTCTCACTGAATTTTCTAATTCAGTTTTTAAGTTGATTCTTATATTTTGTCATTTTAACCATGCTCTTTGCTAGGTATTTTGCCACCCGTTTATCTGTCAGTTTTGGCCTAAAGCGCAATGGTTGGTGGTGGTTGTTGTTGCTATTATTATTATGACATTTTTCCTTCTACGTTGATTTCTGCTATGGTCGCACTACCTACCAAGTCTGCAGGAAGACCTAAGGCAGGTTGTGGCATGTTGTTATGGCTCCATTTCATGTTTTTTCAAATTTCCCTCAAATCCCTAACATTACATAGAAAAAGTTCTCCTTAGTGTGTGGGCTGTACTTAACAAAACAATTCTCTGTTTATTTTTTAAGCTGGAGATTTCAGGAATTCTTTCAATTTGTTGTTTTGTTCCATTTTTGATCATCACATGTGCTCATACTATCACTAGTACGATACTTGTTTTCAATTTCTACATTTTTTCTATTTAAATTTTCAGGTATTTATATTTTGACAATTTTTGGAACTACTTGGTTGCTATCTCAAAATCCGCTGGACAAGCCATAGCAATTAATAAGCAAATGTTTTCTTTTTGGTTTTTAACCTTAACTTCTGGCCTATTTGCTTCATTTTTTCCGTCTATGTAGATGGTGTAATCCCATAGAATGATGACATCTTCTATTTCTGTCACCGGTGCTGGGTGATGCTCATATCAGTCATTTACCATTGCATTTGCACATTGTCCCGTGCAAATATTGTCCCGCTCTATCGTGACGATTTTTATATTCATTTGGGGCAAATAGAGTACATCCTGACATTAGAGGGTCATTTGTTTCTTGATATTTATCTGAGAATCTGCATTTTGGATCCACATTTTTATGTATAATATTTGCCTGAAAGTTCCTAGTTAATTATTATTATTAATATTATTACTATTATTCTTATTATTGGTATTATGTGTATTAATATTATTACTGTTGCTATCATTATTATTAAAATAAGTATTACATTTATATCACACGATTCATTGAATAAAAATAATTTTCTACCCATGATTAACCAACTTTTTTTTTTTTTACCTTAAATGGTAATCTTCAAAAACTGGATTCATACTCTACCATTTACAGTATTTTAAATAATTCGTAACTATCCGAACTATTTCCGTCTGTTTGCTCTTACCAATATCCTATGATAAAATGTCTAGAGGTTTCTTTATTCGGTCAGTGAACCAATTAAGGAACGAAAGAGAAAAACGTAACAGAAAAGTGAATGCTTTTAATAAAGCTAGTAGCGTTTCCTCAGTTTGCTGTCGAGACGCGCCGAGTAGCATTCAGAATGTTTGACTTACCGAGATTCTTTAATGGGCGCAATCACAATAGACGTGACAGCAGGGTTCTGTCATTGCTTGCTGTCGTTAACATTATCACTAGCAGCAGACAATATCAAAAACAATGTTTTCTTTGAGTAGACACAAAAATGTACTGTCATTCATTCATTCATTCTTCAGCTGTCTTTCTTTCAGCTTGTCCTTTTGATAGACATTTCATTTAGTTTTGCTTTTAATAGTATTTTTAGCTCTGCATTTCTCTTTTCTTCGTTTCACAATTACGTATCTTATCTTCCTTTTCTTTTTCTGTATCGTGTTTCTTTAGGTAACAGGCTCTCCACAACTTCCACAAATATTTTTTGCTATCGCTCTTAATCCCTGTTATACCAACAAATTACAGTCGCTCGTTAGCTTATACGATGTTTTTTTTCTGAACCTCTTATCTTCAATATGTCCTAGGCTTACAGCCACATCATATTGAAACCACGGTCCCCGTTCGCTAACAAAGTTAAGCAACGTGGAAGGTTGGTCACAAACTAGAGCGGTAACCGCTTTGAAATACCAGGAGCTTTACGCTTGGCTGTGCGGGTGGTATAATAGGCTTATGGCCACTTCGAAACAACGGTTCTCGTACAATCACCAAAGTTAAGCAACGCCGAGACTGGTTATAACTTAGATGGGTGACCACTTGGAAATACCAGCTTCTGTACGCTTGGATGTCAGGATGATATCATAGCCTAAAGAAACACATCACTTTGAAACACATTTAAGCAACATCTCGGTAGTATAATATGCTTACGGCGACATCACGTTAAAATATATGTTTCCGTACAATAATGAATTTAAGCAACGACAAACCTGGTAATTACCTAGAGAGAAAACGCGAGTTTTAATTCCTAGTGGTTTTGTTAAATTCACATTGGCACAAATAATATTGAGAAACTTATCATCTTTCTTTTTCCACTGCTATTTATGGGTTAATTATTACGACTTGCGTCTTTTTAAAAGATTATTATCCCAAAAAATGCATTCAAAATATTTAGACTTTGGTACAAAATAACCAATAGTGGTAGACATCATTTTAAGCAAAACCAACCAACCATAATCCAAATATTTGGGTTTCAGCATTAAATAATCTATAGAGGTTGATATGCTCCTAAACAAAATCAACCAACCAAAATCCAAATATTTAGATTTCGGCATTAAATAACCCACAGAAGTTAAGATGCTGCTAAGCAGAATGAACAAACCAAAATCCAAATATTTAGATTTCGGCATGAAATAACCCATAGAGTTTGATATGCCGCTAAAGAAAATTAACCAACCAAAATCTAAATATTTAGATATCAGCATTAAATAATCTTTAGAGTTTGGTATGCCGCTAAACAAATTCAACCAAATTTATTATATCCTGTTAGTATCAAATGTTCATAATCATCATTATTTGTCCCAGAAGTTTAAACATTTTTTCTGATGCTACGTATATATTTTTTGTTTCCATGTTTCTCATAACATCCATCGTTTCTCGCTTTGTCAGTCCATACTATTCTCATCATTGTTGTGTAGAAATGCACTGCTTTTGCCTCAGGTCTCGTCTTATTATGTTATGAATTCACTACATTCCAACATTCACTACAGTATAGGAGGAACAATATTAATTAACTGTTTAGATCTCTTTTCCATATTTCTAACGAATTTTTTTTCTTGATACTTTGCTTCACTTTTAGAAGGCTTCTTTCAAAATTCTAATTTTGATGTCGCAGTTAACAATGGTTAACATATTACCTAGAGGTTTGTATTTTTGTATTGCTGGATTTTTGCATCTGCAATTAATATTTCGTATCTTGTGGTGTCTCTGTTACCGATTATCATACACTGTGACTGTTTAAAACTAATGATTAATCGTTTCTTCTCACTTCATTTACTTGGCCTTTTCATCTTGCTGACAATCATACATTGTGTTTTCTTACATTCACTTTTCTGTTACGTTTTTCTCTTTCGTTTTTTAATTGGTTCACTGATCGAATAAAGAAACCTCAAGACATTTTACCATAGGTAATATTTAGTCCTTTCCTCCCGTTTTCCTTTGAGTTTGAGTTTTGTTTAACGGCTTATCAAACTCTGTGTTATTTAATGCCAAAAAATGGGTTTTAAAGTATTTTTAAATGTTCAGTAATACTTAGAAGATTAGTCAGATTTTAATGAAAACTTTTTGTTTTTATTCTTTTTTTTATTTTAGAAAACTGAAAATGTCTTCTAGTTTTGTATTCAAAAATGTTTTGTTGAGAATAATTTTCTTCTTTAAAAATATGTTATGGACATAATTCTTTCGTCAAAAATTTATTGTTGGAAATATTTTTTCTTCAGTAATGTATATGTTTCTATAAAAGTTTATTTTTATTTATATATATTTCTATAAAAGTCTATTTCTTTACATTCATGGTGTTTTGACCCCAGTTTTTAGGTGTTAATGATTTGCCCATAGCTGGGACTCTAAAGGGTGCTACCACTCCGGGTAATGTTGGACCTGGGAACAACAGAAATCAAGAGGTGGCTCCATACTCTTCACAGACTCCTAATCAGAGGCTTTGCTGCCGTTTTCTGTTACTTCCCTTTTTCCTCTTGCTAACAACCATACATTATGCTTTCTTAAAATTACTGTTTAGTCCTTTCTTCACGCTTTTCTTTTACTTCTACTCTTCCTCTTGCTGATAACTATAGATGTTTTTTTAAAATTGCTGTTTAGTCATTTTTTGACATTTTCCTTTGCTGGTTAGTCTTTTCTTCAGGCTGTCCTTTGCTGTTTAACGTTTTCTTCATGCTTTGCTTTACTTAGCCTCTTATTATTGCTGACAACCTTATATTGACTTCTTACAACTGGTTTTTAATTATTCTCTCTTTCCTTTAGTTCTCTTCTGCTTCTTCTTGACAACCATACATTCTGTTTTCTTAAATTTACTGTTTAGTCCTTTCTTCACACTTTCCTTTACTTAGCCATTTACTCTTGCTGAAAACAATATATTGTCTTCTTACAATTGGTGTTTAGTCCTTTCTTCTCGCTTTCCTTTCCTTTACCTCTTCCTTTGCTGACAACTAAGCGTTGTCTTCTTAAAGTTACTGTTTAGTCTTTTAATCACCATTTTCTTTACTTGGCCTTTTACATGTTGTTAACAACCATATATTGCTTTCTTACAACTGGTGTTTAGTACTTTCTTCTCGTTTTCCTTTACTTATCATCTTCCTCTTGTTAACGAACATACATTCTGCTTCTAAAAATTACTATTTAGTCTTTTCTTCACGCTTTCTCTTTTTTACTCATTTACCTTTGCTTACAACCATATATGGTCTTCTTTCAATTGATATTTATTCTTTCTTCTCTCTTTCCTTTATTTGACATCTTCCTTTTACTCACAACCATACATTCAGACCATTTACAAAAGATTTCTAATCCTTTCCTCTCGTTTTTTTCTTTACTTCATCTCTTACTCTTGTTGACAACCATACATTCTGTCTTCTTACAATTGATGTTTACTCTTTCTTTCTAGCTTTCTTTTACTTGGCCTCTTCTTCTTGTTCATGACGTTACATTCTGTTTTCTTAAAACTGATGTTCAGTTCATTTTTCTCGCTTTCCCTGTTTTAACATCTCTAGATTTCTTTTTGTTGCTGTAAATGCTATCCACACTGTGACATATGCATGCCTCATGTTAATTGTCATATTCCTCTTTTTTATTTTTCTTCCCAATGTGTCTTCTTTTATTGTGTGTACTCATTTCTTTATGTTCATTTCAGTGGCTCTTAATATGTCTTATTCTCGACTACACGATATGGACCGAGCATGTGAGCAAGGATGAGGTGTTGGAAAGAATGTCAACGAAAAGAAAATTAACAGTGAGCATCAGGAAAGTGACAACTTAAGCTCCTGGGACATGCAATGAAAAAGGAGGGCTTGGAGAACCGGATACTGACAGGGCAGATAGAGGGAAAAAGAGACAGAGGGAAGTAGCAGATGACAGAACGAGGGTTGCGTAGTGTAACAGGGAAAAGCGTGCTAAGAGCCACCAGGGATAGGAAGGCGTGGAAAGCCATGATCGCCTAAGTCCTGAAAGGACAGAGCACACAGAAGAAGAAAAAGTAGTTCTTCCTTTTAGTCCTATCTTTCCTTTACACACACACACACACACACACACACACACACACACACACACATATATATATATATATGTGTGTGTGTGTGTGTGTGTGTGTGTGTGTGTATGCATATGATACGATGCATAGTACATACTGGGACCATAGATCTTTTAAATGTGTAGACAATTTTTTTAACTTTGTCTTCAATGTTCACTTTTATATGTGATAGATATATATGGACATCTATCTGTTTATTCTGCTTTTTTCTGCATATTACTTAAGACCATTTTTGGGTTTATTTTCTTTCGTTCTCTTCTTCCTTCTTAGTTTGTTGTTTTCTTCTTTTTGTCCAATTTGTCAATTCGCTTTTTTTAAATATTTCTTTATTTACATAAATTCACAATTATTTTTCTTCCTATATTTTTTCTTATGTTTCTGCCCCCTTTTTTTAGGATCCTTAATTACCAGTTTTTGTTTTCTTTCTCTCCTCAATTTCTTGCTTTCCTTTTTACTTTTTCTTCTTGGCTGTGTTTGTTGTTATTACTGTCTTCTTTTTTCTTAATTTAACATACCCGACTTTTTTTGGTCCCTTTTCTCTTTCTTCATTTTGTCTCGTCTTTGTTGTTTTTTTATTATTATTATCATTGATTATTCTTCTTATTATTGTTTTATTGTAGTAGATGATATGTTGTTGGCATTTTCTTCTTTTTCGGCTCTGATTATCTAGTAGCTGTTGCGCTTATTTTGTTTTCCTTAATTTTGTCATTGTTGCTACTTCTTCATCTTTGATGTTTTGGTTTTTCTTATTCGTTTTCCTTTGTTAAATACCCCGACATATTTTTGTTATTTTCCCTTCTTAATTTTGTATTTTTGTTTTTGTTGTTTTTTTTTTATTATCATCATTTTTTATTATAATCTGATTACTGCTATGGTCGCACTACCTATCAAGTCTGCGGAAAAACCTAAGGCAGGTGGTTGTTGTTGTTAGGGATCCATTTCATATTTTTTCTATCTCCCATTACATCACTAGCGTTACATACACAAAAGTCTCTTTAGTGTGTGAGCTGTACTTTACAAGACAATTTTTTGTATATCTCTTAAGCTGGGGTTTCCAGATATTTTTTTCAATGTGTTGTTTTGTTCCATTTTTTTTATAATTCCAAGTGAACATTTATATTTTGACAATTTTTCGAATTCTTTATTTGCTATGTTACAATCCGCTGAACAAGCCATATCAATTAATAAGTAAATGTTTTCTTGTTGGTTTTAACAATAATGTACGGCTTATTTGTTTCAATTTTTCTGTTTGTGTAGATGGTGTAATCTCATAGAATGGTGGAGATGTGCATACCAGTGTTTGTTTACATATTTTTCATAGTGTTTGCACATTGTCCATTGTAAATATTGCCCCACTCTATCGTGACGATTTTTTTATTTATTTGGGGCAAGGAGAGAACATCCTGCGATTAGATGGTCTATCGTTTCTTGGTATTTATCACGGAACCTGCATTTTCGATCCACCTTATTATGTATGATATTTGATAGGAAGTTCCTACTGAAAAGATTTTGGTCATGCGCTGCAAGAATTAAGCCTTCAGTCTCAGACTTTGATCCAGATGCACGTAACCATTATTGCTCTTATTATTAATTTTTTATTATTATTATTATGTCATTTTTCATCATATTTCGATTTCTGCTTTGGTCTCACTACCAACCAAGTCTGCGGGGAGACCTAAGGCAGGTAGTGGCGTGTTGTTATGACTCCATTTCATGTTTTTCTATCTTCCCTATCATCCTCAGCATTACATAGATAACGTTTTCCTTAGTGTGTGGGCTGTACTTAATAAGACAATTTTTTGTATGTCTCTTAAGCTGGGGTTTCCAGGGATTCTTTCAATGTGTTGTTTTGTTCCATTTTTTATCATTCCAAGTGCACCTACTATCACTGGTACAACTCTTGTTTTCAATTTCCACATTTTTTCTATTTCAATTTCCAGGTCTTTATATTTTGACAGTTTTTCAAATTCCTTGGTTGCTATGTTACAATCCGCTGGACAAGCCATATCACTTAATAGACAAGTTTTCTCCTTCTGGTTTTTAACAATAATGTCTGGCCTGTTTGCTTCAATTTTTCTGTCTGTGTAGATGGTGTAATCCCATAGAATGATGACATCTTCTATTTCTGTAACCGGTGCTGGACGATGTTCATACCAGTGTTTGTTTACAGCTTTTCCATAATGTTTGCACATTGCCCAATATTAATGTAAATATTGCCCAACTCTATCGTGGCGATTTTTATATTCGTTTGGGGCAAGCACAGAACAGCCTGAGATTAGGTGGTCTATTGTTTCTTGGTGTTTATCACAAAACCTGCATTTTGGATCCATATTATTATGCATAATATTTGCCTGAAAGTTTCTCGTGAAAAGACTTTGGTCTTGTGCTGCGAGTATAAATCCTTCAGTTTCAGACTTTAATCCAGATGCACGTAACCATCGATGAGTATTAACTTTGTCAACATTGGATTTATTGGCACGTACTGGATATTGGCCATGCAGTGGTTTGTCTTGCCAGCGCTGTTTCATCTTTTTCAAGAGCTTTATCTTTGGCTTTCATTTTCATATTTTTTGCTGCAATAGTTGGTTCTTGGCTACTGTTTTGCTTTTCTACAGAATCTACTAACTGTAATTCTTGTTTGTATTTACTGCCTTCTTCTTCTTCTTCTTCTTCTTATTATTATTATTATTATTATTATTATTATTATTATTATTTCTAATTAATTCCTGTTGCAATTATTGTGAATTTTAGGCTGGATTAATGGAGAATGGCTCAAAATAAAAAATTGAGAGACGTGTTTGAATTCCAGACGCAATTATTCTTGTGAAAAGCATAATTCTTTTATTCTCCAGCTATGGGTAATAGTGTATAAAATATCTATAAAGATTATTACTATCAAAAGACAACTGTTAATGCCAAATTCACTCCCCCCCCCCAAAAAAAAATTATTCTCTTAAAGCAAAGGTACTTTCAGCTTTACATAATTCAAAACGTGTTCATAAACTTAAAACTCAAATGTAATTGATAATGGTGGCCTTGTTTTTCTTTTATTTTCCTTTTGTTTCGGGAAAAGACAAGAATCGAAGATAGTGGAACTTTCTTAATTCAAATTTCCTGTGTTAACCTGCGCGGTAAGTGTGTATGAATTGCTTCTTAGTCCTGTATTTTTTTTCTTACTAACTTTTTGGCTTTCATGCTCTATTTTGGGGAAAAAATTAGCCTCTCTGTTTTGGGGATCTATTTATTTATTTTATATATTTATTCTGTTAAGCGAAGCTATTCTGCCCAAGGTATCGACAGTTACTGGACACTTGTGACCCCTCCTCTGCCCCTGTGAAATCTCTAAGTTTCGTAGATGATCTGTTCTTCAAATTCAGATTTACCAAGCAGCTTAATTCGATCTTAATTTTCGGGAAAAGACAAGAGTCGAAGATAGTGGAACTTTCTTAATTCAAATTTCCTGTGTTAACCTGCGTGGTAAGTGTGTATAAATTGTTTCTTAATCCTGCATTTTTTTCTTACTAACTTTTTAGCTTTCATGCTCCATTTGGACTTTAACTAAGTTAAAACTTAGTTAACTTACCAGCCTGGGCATTTTTTTTAAATAGGAGTAGATAGATCACACTATCGCCCGGTCCATACTCCTTCCACGTCTATTGAACCGGAGTAGAGGCTTGCCCCTTGTTTCCTCTTTAAGATGTGGTTTCCGGCTTTCACTTCTCAGACCTTGGTATTAGTGCTTCCGTGATTTTCCTGTGATCTGGCCGGTTGGTGGCAACGACTCATCACTGTGAGTGTACCGGCTTGGCAGTTTCCTGGTTGCTGCTTCCGACTTGGTCGTAAGGAGCCCTAAATCTTGTGTAGCGTCAAGAGCGGCTTCTCTGATCAACAGTTGTATAATATCGGGGTTCTTGTAGTGCCATGTCGCGCATGGATAGGTGTCCCTGCAAGCACTTTTGGTGCGCAACCCTGAGGCCACACCTTGTTGCAGCCCTAACCAGTTTCCCTCCCAGCACAGATCGCGGAAAATGACCGCCTTTATCATCTACTCTAGGTCCCTTTCTATAAACAAAAACATATGACGAAACAAATCAGAAACGACCCTAAACCAGCTAAATTCAAGCCACCTAAACCCATTAACATTTCTTTCACTAATATCCGGGGCATTCGTACTAACTTTCCTAGTGTAGAAGCGTTCCTGCATGAAAAGTCCCCTGACATCCTTGCGCTCTGCGAAACTAACCTCAACTCAGCTATTCCCTCCTCTGACCTCTCCTTCCCTGGTTATCTTCCCCAATAAAGGAAGGATTCCACTGTCCACATGCATGGGATGGGTGTCTACGTCAGCGAACACCTCCCCATAGCTAGACTTCACTCGAATATACTGACCACCAATACATATGTCTCCGCCTGTCTCTCCTCAGTTCGGTTAGTTACCTATTCTTTCTTTACCGTTCTCCCTCCTCTCCTGACTGCTCCCTATTAGATAGCATTGCTGACGACATAGATAAGGCTATTTCCTATCACCCATTCGCCCACATATTTATATTCGGAGACCTCAACACCCATCACTCTGAGTGGCTTGAAAACGCTGTTACTGATCCAGCTGGCATTCACGCCATGAACTTCGCTATTTCCCAATCCATTACGCAAGTGGTGGACTTCCACACTCGCTTCCCAAGCACTCACTCGGATCATTCCTCACTACTAGATATATGTTTCACCTATGCACCTGACGCCTGTCAAGTCTCGCAGCTTTGCCCTCTCGGGAACTCCGACCACGCTGTTGTCTTTCTCAGTATTTCTTTCCACTCTCACTCCCCCCAGGAGACCCCTACCTATAGGACCTCCTACCTATACCAAAAAGCTGACTGGGATGCCTTTCGCGATTTCCTCTGAGACGTCCTTTGTGTTCGATCTACCAGTTGATGACTGTGCCTCTGAGGTCTCGTCATGGGTGAAAGCTGGCATTGATGCCTTCATACCCACCAGGAAGTATTGCCGAAAACCTCTTTCTTCTCCGTGGTTCTCTCCTGCGTGCTCAGCCGCCATTGCCCACAGGAACCATTACTTCCGTCTATTCCGGAGACAGTCATCTGATCACAATAGGCGCCTGTTCACGTCTGCTCGCAATGAGTGCAAAATGACGCCAAACGGTTGTTTGCTGAGAGAATGCGACAGCGCATAGCTGACCGCAAGTTCGGCTCCAAGGACTATTGGAGGATTTGTAAACGAGTGCTGAACAATAGCAAATCATCAATACCCACTTTAATCCATGAATTAGAGGTTCTCATGTCATCTCCGGACAAAGCTGATTGCTTTGCCCGCAGATTCTCATCAAAATCCACATTTGACTCATCTGGAATACACCCACCCGACTTCTCTATAAGAACTGAGGCCAAACTGCACGACGTATATATTACCCCGACAGTAGTATTCCGTGTAATTTCAAAACTTGACCCCCATAAGGCGTGTGGAGACGATGGAATCCCGGTGATAGTTTTTAACAGGTGTGCTCCTGTCCTCTCTAAACCGTTTAACTACTGCCTTTCTGCTTCCTGCTTTCCTGCATGCTGGAAGTTCTCTTCAGTCGTTTCTGTATTTATGAATTGTGGTGAACCCTAGGACCCATCCATCTATCGCCCTATCAGTCTTCTACCGATATTCGGGAAAGTGTTCGAGGCCATAATCAATGCTGAAATAGTTCAACATCTTATTGCCCACAAACTCTTCTCTGAAAGGCAATATGGCTTCCGCTTTGCCAGGTACACGGCCGACTTGCTAACAAGCGTGACGGAGTACATGCTCCAGGCCCTTGATAAGTCTGACGAGGCTCGCGCGGTTGCTCTGGACATCTCCAAGGCTTTTGACAGAGCTTGGCACTCTGGCTTTCTATGCAAGCTACGGGGTTACGGTATTACCGGTCGCCTGCTTGACCTAATACAATCTTTTTTAAATAACAGCAAAATGAAGGTCGTTTTGAATGGGCATGCCTCTTCATCCTACAGCACGAATGCTGGTGTCCCACAGGGCTCTATCCTTGGCTAGATGCTCTTCATTATTTTCATCGACGACCTGCCAGATGAAATCAAGAGCTACGTAGGCATCTACGCAGATGACACCACAATATACTCCCGCACCAGTAAGAAACCTGTCGTGGCAGATAGATATAATCTCGCTACTGACGTTGAACATGATCTACACTCTGTGGTGAATTGAGGCAAGAAGTCGCTTGTCAACTTTAATGAGTCTAAGACCTCTCCTGTCTTCCATAAGCGTGGACCAAGCAATTCTCCCTGATAGCAATACACTGCGCCTCCTCGGCCTTCCCCTCTCCTCAGACCTAAAATGGAAACATATCGAATCCATAGCTAAATCTACTGCTAAGAAGGTTGGGTCACTATGTCGATGCAGGATGTTTTTTTTTCCGCCTGAATCCATCCTGCATATATACAAGTCAACCATCCGTCCGTGCATGGAGTACTGCTGTCATTTATGGTCAGGCGCCCCTCCGTTTTCCTCAGTATTCTCAACAGGCTCCAAAGGAGAGTCTGTAATGTGATAGGTACTGATCTGGCGGCTCGACTTCAGCCACTTTCCCACCGTCGATATCTGACCTCCCTTTGTCTGTCCTATAAATATTTTCATGGCTTCTCACCACCTATGTATCTGTCATCACACCTGCATTCTCATCTTTCTATTGCTCCTTTCTAACTAGTTTGTACTCCTCACTCTCTTCTAATTAATCTTTTTACAGTTATGTAGCACCCAGCTCATCAGTGGCATTTCTGCCTTGCTCGGGGTGAAATGGTTAAAAAAGAAAACACTATATTTTTGAGTTGATCTTTCTTTGACGTGCATATCGTATTTGTTTCTTATTGTTTGAACCTTTGTCGTTTCCCGCTTACTATTTTTGTTCTTTATCTTTTTCTGCTACTTCATTCATTTTTTTCTCTGATTTTTACTTTTCATTTATAACTTCTAAAACATCTAGTTTCTCATCAGCTTTTTTCTCGACTCTTTGTTCAGAGTCGCCATCTGCCATACTCTTCCTCGTTTTCTAAATGCTTTTCTAGTCTTTTCCATGGAAAACGTTTTTTCTTCCCACATATTCATACCATTTCTCCATCCTGCATATATACAAGTCAACCATCCGTCCGTGCATGGAGTACTGCTGCCATTTATGGTCAAGTGCCCTTGCCGTTCTCCTCAGTGTACTTGACAGGCTCCAAAGGAGAGTCTGTAATGTGATAGGTACTGATCTGGAGGCTCGACTGCAGCCACTTCCCCTTCGTCGAAATGTGGCCTCCTTTTGTCTGTTCTATAAATACTTTCATGGCTTCTGCTCAGACGAACTTAAGTCACTGATGC
Organism: Ascarosepion bandense; assembly: GCA_037127315.1. NCBI lineage: Eukaryota > Metazoa > Mollusca > Cephalopoda > Sepiida > Sepiidae > Ascarosepion > Ascarosepion bandense. Next base: position 1,680,282 of record JBBBDQ010000799.1, read on the forward strand.
CTCCTCAACAGGTGTTTACTCGTGCAACCATAGTGGCAACTGGGTCCCACCCATTCACAGTCAGGTTAGCCAAATGCAGATGACAATTCTACTCCTGCAGCTTCTTCTCTCGCACTTCCCGCCTGTGGAACTCGCTCCCGTATTCTTGCTTTCCTGACGGCTACAACCTCCAGAAATGTAAATGCAAAGTCATTACTCATCTATTAACCACTGGACTCTAGCTCTCTCCCACCCCTGTATAACCTTCCCTTTCTTTCCACTTATGTATCTGTCATCGCACCTGCTTTCTCAGCTTTCTATTGTTCCTTTCTAACTAGCTTGTACTCCTCACTCTTTTCTAATTAATCTTTTTACATTCATGTAGCCCCCTGCACATCAGTGGCGTTTCCGCCTTGCTCGGGGTGAAATGATTAAAAAAAAAAAATAATTTTTTTTCCCACTATTTTCTTTTTGATTCTTTCAATATGTTCTTTACATTGACATTAGTATATGTTTTGCTTTAACATTTCTTTGTTTCTCGACCCACAAGATTATCAACTAGGTCCCACCCTTTTACTGTGAAACCAATAAAATGTAAACGCAAATCCTCTTCTGTTAGCTTCTTTTCTTTTACTTCTTGCCTGTAGAATTCTCTTCTGTTTACTTGCTTCGGCGACTGCCACAATCTCCAGGTGTTAAAATGTAAAGTCAATAGTCATCTCCTATCTCACTGATATGAATCCCCCACTCTCTCTCTCATGCTCCTTTCTATGTCCACTCCATTCTCATCAGTATTCTCATCCTTCCCTTACCAAATTTCTGACACCCCCAATAACCTGTCACTCTTTTTCATTACCTTCCGCCTATGTAACCCCCTGGGCACCAGTGGCAGTAAACTACTTTGCTTGGGGCGGTATGATTACATAAAAAAATCATTAATTTTTGCCTATAAAAATATTCGTGTGCCATATAACTGACAAAGTTTCCATTTTTTGCATATTTTTCAATTGCAAAATTTATAATTTTCTTGGAAATATATTTCTAATCTTTCTCGATTTTTCCACCTTTGTCAAAAATAAAAATCGATAGTTTTTTCATTCTATTCTTTCCTGGTAAAATCAGCTCGCTTTACTCTTGCGGGTGATCAGGCAAGTTTTTATAGGTAAGGTTAATGGTACTGGTGAAATTAACTGTTCTATACAGGAAGCATTCAATATACGTTCACCGAAATGTTAACGTTAATTTCGATTGGATCTTTAAAATCATTTTCTTAAAATCCGTTGGTTTTATCGGTGGTCATACGATTTCAAATCTCATCAGCTGTTTTTTTTTAATCGTATCACCCCGAGCAAGGCGGTAACGCTACTGATGTGCAGGGGGCTACATAAGAGTAAAAAGATTAATTAAAAGAGAGTGAAGAGAAAGACGAACGAGTTAGAATGGAGCAAGAGAAGGATGGGAATACAGGTGTGATGATAGTTGCAAAAGGTGTAGAGAAAGGAAAGGATATAATGGTGAAGAAAGAACTAGAGTCGAGTGGTTGGTGCTACATAATCACAAACAAATAACTTTACCAAATAGCAGAAATCATGCCACTCCAGGACTTTCAACCGTAGCAATAACTAAAATGGATAGATCATGTAATTAAAAGAGACAATATTAATTTATTCTTGATCTTGACATTCTACTATGCTTCAATTCAAAAGTTATTAATGAATCCTTTATTAATACTGGAAAGATTGTTAACAGTAGATTGAGAAACCTAATTACCTGAAAAAAAAATGAGAAAGTTTTTATAATTTTAAATCGTATTCATATTGGCTGCTAAATGTTTTCTTATAAGGAAATAGCTCATATTACCATTAGAGTTTCTATTCACTGGTTTTTGTAGAAAGAGGTATCATGTCAATACTGTAATTACCTTCCATGATTTTTCAGTTATCGATAAATTGTGTACATATTTATCTAGTGAAATCTCATGCAAAACACTTGAATGTTTTGTAAAAAGAGCAAAAATGTGTTAAAGAAAAACAGAATAATTTCCGCGTATGTTGGGAATCAATTTTCTAAGCTTACTCGGGATAGCAGCCTAGTGGATTAAAATATTTGCAAGTAAATTTGATAACAGTATTTGTGAATTTAATCCTTGCGTCGTTTAGTACAGAATTAGACTCAATGAATATTGTGAGAGTTTATTATTGATGAATAATAAAATTAAAAGGACAATAAATCTATCATGTTATTTTTTGTGAATAATCATATTTTAGTAGATGCCCGTTTATTTATTAAATGTTACTTTTATCTAGCAGCCTGAGTATTCAAAAAAAAACAAACAAAAAAAACCCCGCTAGTCAGCACATATTTTTCTTCGATAAGATTTTAATTAGGCACTAGCCAAAAAAAATGTTTAATGAAGAAATGGATCGTCTAGTCGGAAATGATTATCCGCTAAAAATAACGTTTAGCAAAGATCTTTCGGGTTGATAAATAAAATCCATAAATTTGAAAGAAAGAGAAGATATCCCTAGATAAAAAAAAATACCCCTTTAGTAAAAAGGGAGATTTCAGTTCAAAATTCTCTGAATGTTGTCTATATCAACAGATTCATATAGATTACAGGGGTGCATGAAGAACAAAACATTGTAATAATAGTAGCAAAGTTGATTACATTAGTCCAAATATAAATAATGATAATTCCTCAACCCATACATTCAAACGGAAAAACTCTCTATGTTTAGCTTCAAGTTCAGCGGCAAATCTAAACTTATTTATAAATGGAACTGTGTGTGTGTGTGTGTGTCCGTTACCTGTAGACTCCCAAATGGCTGAACCTATTTTCTTGAAAATTTACACAGTTGTACTATAAGCGTCTGTGAGTGTTCTTAGTTAGGTTTCGTGTCGAGGTACCCCCGATAAATATCGAAAATCGATAATCGAAAAAATCGGGTTATAGAAGGAGTGGTCCGATTTTAATCAAATGTGATACACTCATAGAAAAAGACATAAGAAACAATATTCAGAAGTTTCAAGGTTCCAGTTCTTACCATAGTGCAGAAAATCGATAATATATATATTAAAGCTTTCATTACACCCGAACGTCGCCTGGCTATACTGCTATTAAACACTAAATTAGTTCATCGCCAAACCAAGCAATTCTATGTTTAGCGGTAGGTAGAGCCGGTTTCCTTAGCTGTTTGTTTAATCTGCACATGGACTGAACTATTAGCTATATATTCAGAGCGTTGATAACAGGTTAATGTAAAACGGAGGAAGTTATATCGGAGTCAAGGTGGAAGAGTTCTTGAATAATGATCAACGGTAACATGTCTGTAATTAACTTTCTATGCAACAGAACAATGTACTTCCCTAAATACAATTCCGCCATTAAAAACCTATCATTAATATATTTAGGTACGACGCCAACTAATTGAACACGATTGTAATTAGCCTTGGGACCCAAGCTTAATATATCATTTAAGCAGGTTGTTTTTGGCTAGCGGCATATAAACCTCTATGGGTTATTTCATGCCGAAATCTAAATATTTGTATTTTGGCTGTTTGTTTTGTTTAGCAGCATATCAGCCTTTATGGTTATTTAATGCGGAAATCTAAGTATTCGGATTTTAGCTTGGCTCTTTAGCTGCATATTAACCAGTATGCGTTATTTAATGCCGAAATCAAAATATTTAATTTTTTTCTTTTTTTTTTAGCAGGTATTTTAACCTTTATGGGTTATTTAATACTGAAATCAAAATATTTGTTTTTATTTAGTTTTTTTTAGGGGGTATATTAACCTTTATGGGTAATTTAATACTGAAATCAAAATATTTGTTTTTTTTTTGTTTTTTTTGGGGGGGTATATTAACCTTTATGGGTTATTTAATACTGAAGTCAAAATATTTTGATTTTGGTTGATATTGTCTTTTTTGGTTTTTGGTTTTTTAAGCTGCATATCTGGCTCTATGGAATATGTAATCCCGAAATCAAAATATTTAGATTTTGGTTGGTTGTTTTTTGCTTAGCGGCATATTAACCTCTATAGCTTATTTAATGCTAAACTAAATATTTCAAAAGTAATTTTATTTTATTTGGTGTTACTTACTAACCAACCCATACGTTTGTTGAAGGTATGTTTTAATATAACTTTGTTATTATTACAAAACAAATATTATATACTTTGTAATATAACAAGTTCTCCAAACAAATATCAAACCCTTTGTTAATATACAAGTTTTGTACCAGAATTTGACTAAGATCCTGCGCAACAACTTGGGTGTCATGCATAAACGAATACATAAACGAAAATACTGTTCATTAAGAAAACAAAAAAATAGTTATTCTTTAAAACGATCATTCATTTGTGTAGTCGGCTGTACGCATTTATTTTAGTCTGCCATCAGAAATAGTAAATGGTAAAATTTTGGCGGCAACTATCTCCTTTGTCAGCATGAGGACAACTGACACTATGGCCCAAGGGTATATAACATATTAATATATGAGATGAAATTAAAACAATATCCAGACGAATAGGTGCCCCGACCCCTCAAAAATAGGACCGATTCTAGCCTGTTGTCCGAAAATCTAATAACACACCCGATTTAATAATCTCGATTACCCTCCCAACACTTGGGTCCCGCTGGCATCACTTCATGCTAGTATCGAAATCTTTGCCAAGATTTTTTGCGCAGCGCCAATGTAAGCCTCATACTGTTCTCAAGGTGATTACTGCTAAAGAGACACAAGACAATAGATCGGGAATTTGAGCTTGACGTACTGAAACCAATTTTGGAATCAATAATCGGTTATTTGCACCTTTCGATAAACACAGGAAAGATATGAGGAAGGGAGAAGGGATTATGGGAAAATTAACTCCCATAGGATAAGAGAGATATGGCCAGGGAGTATGCCACCATCTGACGAGTGTGGATCGATGGCGAAACAACGGGTGTTTGGGTCTTGGCAAATAGAGAAACATTGTCGAGCGCCAAGAGGTATGTGAAAATGGGGAAAACCATGATTACCCACGTTCTGAATGTGACGCGGTTCACAGAAGAAGAACAAGAAGAAGAAGAACGAAAAGATAATGAACACCCAACATATCTTTACCTGCTATGTGCGAGGGTGCGTAGAAGCAGCCCAGTTAGAATCAGTCAGTCAGTTAATGACATACAAGCTTGGATGATCATGTCTCAAAAAAGTATTGACAAGATTTTTCCACAGTATGTTGCCATTGATTTCTGTGATTGACTGGTTGCGAAATAAAGGCAATAAAACCAAAGCTGTTCTGCTACGCAACCCATAGCAAGAGGTAGAATTGACGGATTCATACATTTTCCGTAGGGTATTTGCACATATATGAATGCAAAGAAATCAACTGGAATACGAAATCGGTTTTTCGATTTCACATTCCGAACCGAAAACCACTACACCACAAAGCACATCTCTAGTAAGAATACATAGTCTAAATAATATCAATCGCCGTTGAGGTCAACAGCGAATATTTATTTTGGGGTAATTTGCAGTGGACACCGTGTTTTGGTGAAAAAATACCATTCCAAATAAATCTGTAAGACATAAATGGATTAACAAGATTTATTAAATACTAGCAGTGTAGCCCGGCGTTGCTCGTGTGTAATGAAAGATTTAAAACTAATCCATGGTCCTGGTGCTCCGTCACTTTAGACGTTGGCACAAAAGACTAAAAAGAAATAGTTGTTTCCAGTTAAAGCGAAACCGTAGACTGAAAGAAGAATGAATAGATGTAAGTCAAATTTGGATTCGCTGGTATGGATATCAAATAATTGTTTTTCGTCGTAAACAGAATTTTAAAGGCTAAATAAGTCCTCTGAGTAAATGGTATCATGGCTGAGACTAAGAACTACAATTATGCCTACTCAGAGCCAAACCCGAAGCAAAAACTAAAATAAAATGGCCCACTCCTTCTATAACCCAATTTTTTCGATTATCGATGTTCGATATTTATCTGTGATACCTCGACACAAAACCTAGCTAAGAACACTCGCAGACGCTTATAGCATAACTGTGTAAATTTTCAAGAAAATCGGTTCAGCCGTTTCGGAGTCTATAGTTAACGGACACACACACACACACACATACACACAGAGAACATGTTCCATTTATAAATGAGTTTAGACATATATATGTGTCTATTTTTGTTTGAATTATATATATACACAAATATATATATATATATATATATATATATATATATATATTCTAAACATATACTTTTAAATATAAGAGACTATGAATGTTTATGTTTACTTATGAGCCGTTCTAAACATCTTATTTTGGCTTTAGTCTCAGGTGAAATTAAAGACAAAAATTCTCCAACATTTGGATAATCTTTCATTACGTTGTTTCTAACATTTTGGCTCACATGAGCTATCCTCAGAGAGGTTACAAGGACGTTAACATAAAAACATTCACCATTAGTGACGATTTGATTTTATGTGGACATAAACCTTTGCTAAGCAACGATAACTTCTCTGAAGATGGCCGAAATCTTAGAACAGACTTAATGAAAGGTTATCCAAATGTTGCCGAATTTTTTACTTTATTTTTACTTGAAATTAAATCCAAAATACGATGTTTAGAACAGCTCATGATTAAACATAATAGACATTCATTGTCTCTTATATTTAACAGTATATACTTAGAAAATTATTTGCTGCCTCGGTACACTATATATATACATATATATATATATATATATATATATATATATATATAAACCAATACTAATGAGATACAGAAATGAAGATGTTTACTATCACTATATCTGTGAAAAGAAAGTATTTGCATAGACCGAAGGAGAAATAAGAGGGAGAAGTTTTGCATAAACAATGAGAATGGAGTTCTTTGAACGTAGTTGTAGTTTCGGTGGAACGGAGATAGACGACAAAAGATCGTTCCTTTCATGTTGTCGGCATCAGAAAACGAATGTGTTTGATAAGAAATGCCTCTACAATCATCTTTGGTGGGGAAACTGTCTTTATATTACTATTAAGTGGCTCGAACATAAGCATTTCTCCACAAAATAAAAAGATTTGCTTTTTCCTGTCTCTTTTTCCCTCTATGTGGCCTGTTAGTATCAGGTTCTCAAAGCCTTCCTTCCTGGAGAGCATTCACAAGCGTGTTGTATGTAGTCTTGCTGCTGCACTAGGCTTCTTCATTCTCCGGAATTTCACCCTTAGTTTGCATATGACTGTGACGTAGTCGCTTCCACAGTCGGCACCTGGATAGGTTTTACATTGAAACAGTGCATTTGTGAATATCCTGTTAATGGTTATGTAGTCTATTTAGGTTTTCGTGTCGCCTCCGTGTCGCCTAGACGTCGTGGTTGTTCTTGAAACCAGGTATTACTTTTTACCTGGTCATTTGCTCTGCACCATTTTTCTTCTCGTTCTTGGCGGATTCCTAGTCCAAAGTTGGCGGTCGTCTCTCCTTCCCTCTCTTTACCTACCTTGGTATTTATGTCCCCCATTATGATTCTAATTTCTTGATTTCTGCATTGTTTTGTATGGAGTAGAATTATTCTATTTCTTCCTCAGTGCTTTGTTGGTGCATAAACTACTATAATAGATATGTTGAAGGGTCTTCCTCTAAGTTTAACCAAGGGGACTCTCTCAGATTACTGGCACTATCTCAGAATGCACTATCTCAGAATTTTTCATTTCTTTGTTCAGTATTAAGCTGAATCGTTTTCGTTATTTTTACCACCTGCGTATTTTATCCTGTGTTTGTCGCTGCTGAAGTCTCCATTGTTAGGCCATTGGTTTTCGCATATTCCCAGAATTATGATGTTGAGTCTGTTCATCTCCTGTTTGACATTCTCGAGTTAGCCACGGTTGTTGAGCGTCCTGACATTCCATGTCTCCAAGGTAATTCTTTTTTTATGTTGCGCACACAACGCCTTAAAGCAAACTCAATGAAATTGATTCTTTAATATACAAAATCTAAGGTGTGTACGTTGCTTATTGTATCGTTAACATATGTGTCCCACAGTGTAGCGGAAAGCTACATTAATGTGTAAGGAAGGGGTAGAATACGATATTGTATCCCCGGAAGACTATCCTGTTTGACGAATATCACTTTCGTTTTAATAAAGGGAAGGTAAAGGAAGTGTTTGATGTAATTATTTTGGAAGTGACACGATGGGCTCTACGTGAACGCCCCAGAATCGAGTCTAACCCTATTATGTCAAGCATATATAAGAAGCATTATCATCGCAAAACGACCCATTTAAATGTCGACGATATTTATTTTACTCTTATTTTTTCACATTTCTTTTCAACATTATTGATTTTTTGTCGCACTTGTCCTTTTTGTTTCAACGAATAATTGGAAAACTTATTTTGATTCAGAGAGTATTTTCATTCCGCCTGTTTCAATTCAATTCGCGTTTCTGCAACTTACATCCCACTTGAATGTATGTGTGGAAGATTTACACTTATCAACTGATTTCTAAAGTGTTTCTCTTTTCTTTTAATCTTACTTGATTGAAGCGAGGCCAGCCGATAAAATTTTCCTTTTAAATGACAAGAAATTGGTATTTTCAAAGAGTTATATTAAACAACTTGAGAAAACACTTTTGGGAGCAGTTTTAATGGCAATATTGGGAAAATATTGGATAAAATCAACACTAGAAAAACAAACATGACAAAAGAAACATTTTTGTTTAAGGAAAAATGTAATGAGATAGACAGAAAGAAAACAAATTCGTAAACTCTTCAAAGTTATGAGCCACTCATATGATTTGACCAGATGTTCAGTTTAATATATTTTATCTAGGTGTTAATTAAGAAACGTGGATGTCAGCGTAGCCTCGATGTTATCACGAAGGAAGTTTGAGCTGGCAGAATGATTTCAAATACAAAGAAAAGCGTCAGTTATGAAACAATAGCCTCGGAAAAGTATCAGTAATTCTCTTCAACCATTCCAGCTAGCGCTTAGCACCAAGACAGATCCGATGGTATAATTTTGGTTAGCGGACAGTATAGAAAAGTGACAATCTTGAATTAGAAACTTGTTGGTCATGTAGTCGGCAAAACTATCTCATGAAATAATTATTATTAATGTCTATCGGCAGAAATAATTCTGTGCCTAAACACTATATATAATGATGTAACGATATAATTGTAAGAATGACAGCTATTTTGTTGAAACAAGTGCTTCTGTAACAGCAAGAGGTATATAAATATGTAACCTAGCATGTGAGAAGGAATAAATCTTCAAGTTTGTGAGGTGAGGGCAGTGCGGCTGACTTTTTGACAATTAGGAGACAATAAATGGGCTATCGTGCCACAAATTCAAGATATCTTTAAACAGAGCGATGGGAGAATGCACCACGATGCCCAGTGCATATATCATCACTGCTTATATGTCTGGGGAAAATAGAGAAATAAATTTATTTCCGCAGCTGAATTTAAACAACATTACTGCACTCGCATATACCGATTTGCTAAGATTTCAAATATAAATTACCCGAAGATTTTGGAAAATAAAAGAACAGGGACTAAACCACATAGTAAATTAGGAACTGATATGTTCAGTTCGCACCCACAAAAACCTTTATAATAGATGGAATCTATGTTTAGTTGATAAAATTAAAATAATAAAGTATCCTAAACAAAATCTACTTTTAAACATACGTAACGAATTCATGATCAAATGTCGCTATAAATATTATTTTTTAAATTTGATAGAAGATTTTAAATTCTGATAGAAGATTTCCTGCCATCGAACGAAAATGGTTGAATCCATCAACACAGCAATAAAAACAATATCTCTACACGTGACAGTATTTGACACAATTTTCAGTGAACAGTATAAAAATAGCGCTTTTTAGATTCTTCCAGTTGCTAAGGACATTTTGTTTTGTTATAAATAGTTACTTGGTTTAATATCATTTCGATTTTTCCTTGAAAAATTCCTCATTGGATAAAACGCGTTGGTAACTATTACAGTTTTCATATTGTCTTTTACATTTATACATATATATATATATATATATATATATATATATATATATATATATATTGTAAAAAAGTTGTGGAACTCGTAGGTTTTTAACCTGTTGTTCATGCATTTACTTTTATAAAGAGTGCTCGTTTGCAAACGTAGAGCGTTATATTGTAATTGTTGTTACAAGGGTTTATAAATTCATAGTATCACTACACAAAAATTTTCGCGTTTCGAAGCTACCTTTTAGGTGTTTCTCATCGGGTGCCGAAATATATATATATATATATATATATATATATATATATATATATATATATATTAACCAGGTTGTGTTAAACGATAGAGACAACAAAATCTTATATATTTTCTTTTGAATTTTTTCATATTTTCTGATTAGACTTTTTATTTCCGAGTTATATTTGTATAAAAATTGTCCAAATGCTGACCTAGTACTTACGAACGTCATCGTTCATCATCAGGTACTATATTACAGTTTAAAAATCAAATATTGTCTTGTAGCAGGAAAAGTTGTACAACATTTTAAACGAAAATAAATAAACATTATGAAATAAATTTAAATTCAAAGGCAGTAATAATCTAAACAACATGCACCCGTGAAGATATGTGCTCATGTATATGCGTGAATTATATGGAATAATTGCTTGTTAAAGATTTCAAATGTAAGTCCTAAGACAACTTTTGGACAATTATATATATATATATATATATATAATACACACACACACACACACACACACACACACATATATATATATATATATATGTATATATATATATATATATATATATATATATATGTGTGTGTGTGTGTGTGTGTGTGTGTGTGTGTGTGTGTGTGTAACCAAGTGTAAAGAACTAACAGATTTAGAACTCTCAGTTCTCCGGCATTTACTTTTTAAAAAGTGCTTAATACAACAAAAATCGTAGAGAATAATGTATTTAAATCTTTACTTTTTTATATTTAAAATGTATATAATTTATATTGCGACACGGAAATTTCAGTGTTTCGAGATTTTCCCTCGTCATCAGGCAATGTTGAATAGTTGTACTGAAAATGCTTAACATTTTAATGTGGAAAAAATACGTTTGATATTTAAAAAGTTAAATAAGGAGAGAGGAGGCAGAAAACATTGGATTTTATATGCGTGTTTAATTTAACTAATCAAAATGGAATTCAGCTTTTAAATTCATGCAAATTCTTACGTTCTAATGGATGTCAACCGTTATATTTGAAACCAGTAGAAAATTTACAGTAATTTATAACAACACAGTTTCGCGGTTTGTTTTTGTTACCACAACTCACACGCCTGAAGATTGAAAGGACTTGGGAACATTCAGAAATGAATAATAAAATCATCTGCAAACGTTTCAGCTCATTTCTTAGATCTTTTGTTTAGATTACGCGAAAGATTATCCATGATTATGAACGGATTTTATTAGAAAAAAGCAGACACAGTGTTTGCAAATTATTCAATCTGACGTATATATATATATATATATATATATATATATATTATTCGTCACCTTTAGTACAACTCGGAGATTCATGCATAACGCAATCTTCAGTCAGAATCTGAAGATTGGATTTTGCATGAGACTCAGAGTTATGCTACCAGATAGAATAATTTGTTATATATATATATATATATATATATATATATATATATATATATATATATATAATGAGATTGCTCCCGACCTGGCAGCACGACTTTATCATCGGCGGGATGTGGATTCCCTCTGTCTCTTCTACAAATATTTTCATGGCTTCTGCTACGAAGAACCTTGGGTCACTGGTGACCCCTCAACAAGAATTTACACGGCAAACCAGACTCGCATCAAGCTCCCAACTTTTTCATTTTGATCCACCAAATGTAGCCGACAATACTAGTCCATCAGCTTCTTTCCTCGAGCTTCCCACCTGTGGAACTCACTTCCATATTCTATCTAAAGTCAATTCCCGTCTCTTATCCACTTAACTCCAGCTCTTTCTACATCACCCCGTGTATCTTGTTCTTTTCCTCTGTCTTCGTAACTGTCTTCACTACTGTGTTCATATCCTTCTTTACCCTTTCTCTTTCTCTCCCTGTAGCTGGTTTGTCTCTCTTCTTCACTCTTTTCTTGTCTAAAACTTTCAATCTCTTATGTAATCCCCTGCACATCATTGGCGATAACGCCTTGCTTGGGGTTAAATGATAAAAAATATATATATTTACGCTCTCACACTCTGATTGAGCACACTAAAAGAATTGTAGACTTTGAAAAAATATATGCTACTCTAGCATTTTCGCATCCGTCATTCAGTAATTAATTAAAACACACTCACAATGGCGTATGAATATATGGTATATCACACTCTAAAAGTCTACCTTCTTCTACCGGGCGCCCATAGCTCAGAGGGAGAATCTCTGACTGACCCCTAATTCGGTCGGGTTTCAATCCTGGGTAAAGTCACTCTGATGTCTAACCGCAGTGATGAGATGTGATTCAGCGAATCATATCTGTTAGCGCATGACTATATATATATATATATATATGTATATATACAAATTTGGAAAAAAGGATAATTTAGTCATATTTTTCATGGACCTATATTTTTAGTTATATCTGTGTAACCGCTTCCGTAATATATATATATATATATATATATATATATATATATATATATATATATGTATGTGTGTGTGTGTGTGTGTGTGTGTGTGTGTGTGTGTATTATTAAAATACTTTAATCCAAAACGGAAAAGTAGGTAGTTAAATCCCCCAAAAAACTGATTCTAATTAATATTAAAAAAATTAATATTAAAAAATGATACATGAGGAGAGCTCAATGTAATTCAAATCACAGAGCTAATATAAAATAAAATATTTATATATATATATATATATATATATATATATATATATATATTGTTTAATTAAAAACATAGTATCTACTGAAAAACTAGCATATATTAAAAATGATGTTCACAGAAATAGACTAAATATACAAACGTGTTTGTGTTTATGTGTATGTGAACGGTTTCAAATATATATATATATATATATATATATATATATATATATATTAGAAAAGGATTAATTCAAAGATGTTGAATGGCCATTTCGATATGAAGATCCCCACGGGGGACAACACATCACCTCAGCAACAGAAAAATCCTTTTTGGAATTTACCTTTTTGGAATTTACCTTCCTGCTTTTTTCCCTTGGATTGAAGTATCTGAATTAAAATATATATATATATATATATATATATATATATATTTCAAGTTATTTGTTTGAACATTATTTTGATCGATCCTCGTATTTAAGTAGATATTCTGTATATATATATTTATTTCTTCCGGCCTGACTATTTACAAAACATTTTTGTTACGAAAATGTGTATCATTTGTTTAGACGGTTAGCGATTCGTACTCGAAAGCTCTCAGACACGCCAGATCAATTGGTGGTTTTCTCTATGTTGATAGTGGTCGCAGGTTCGAATCCTGCTGAATGACACACAAATTTATCGCATATATTCCAACCGGAAGAAATAAATATATATATATATATATATATATATATATATATATATATATACTGTTTGATTATAAACAGAATATCTACTTAAATACGAGTATCGATCAAAAATAACCTTCCAACAAATAATTTTATTATATATATATATATATATATATATATATATATATATATATAATGTATTGAGGCAGCAAATATTTTTCTAAACATATACTGTTAAATATAAGAGGCAATGAATATCTTTTATGTTTAATCATGAGCCTTTTTAAACGTCGTATTTTAGCTTTAATTTCAGTTGAAAATAAAGACAAAGATTCTCCAACATTTGGATAATTTTTTATTAATTTGGTTCTAAGCATTCTGAAGATGGCTCATGTGAGCCGAAAACTTAGAATCAAATTAATGAATAATTATCCAAATGTTAGAGAGTTTGGTCTTTATTTTCAACTGAAATTAAAGCCAAAATACGACGTTTAGAACGGCTCATGATTAAACATAATCATTCATTGTCTCTTATATTTAACAATATATATATATAAATATATATATATATATAAAGTAACGCATTATTCATAGTCTTCTAAAAGATATATTTTTATAACTAAATTTCTACACATATATGAATATAAGGGGTTGCATATTTTACATAATATGCTGTTTGCCTGGAAAAGCAATATGGTGATTCAACTGAGAATCTGCAAATAAAAAATAAAAAATAAAACCGCTCAAAAAAATTTGTAAGATTTGTATAAATATTTCTATTTGTTTTCTTGCGGTCTTGTCAGCCTTGTGGTGTTGGATGGTGTGGAAGAGATGTGAAATTTACAAAATGACAGGACATGACGCAACAGTGTCGGGACCACGTGACATATGAGAATGACAGCGTGCGGAATAATTCTGCTTCGAATATTGCTGCGATATAAAGTAGCCATGGTAACCGTACGATTGTTTTCTAAAGAAACGTTATTTTTTAAGTTTAAGTTGAATAAATTGCCAAGAACGAACGAATATCAGTAATCGAGTTACAGTGATCTGAATATTTTTACAGTTATGGTAAATTTGAACAAGGCCCAAGAGCCCATTGAGGTAGTAATCACAGAGTAAGTGGCAGAGTTTATGGGTATATAATCGGATGATATTGGTAAACCTTAAACAGGTTATAATTGTAATTGTCAAAGAAATATCTTTATAATAGCAAGGGTTCGGAGGAAGAAGATGCTGAAGTGAAATTTATATCTTATCATTGGTATATGAAGTTAATGACAGTGTCTTGCAGCAACGTGCGTAGCGAGCAGGGTTTCTACCCTATATTTGATGATATTTAATCGCCTTTGGCAGACACGAGTCATTTGTATGACATATTTTGATTAGACGAGATCAACACCACGTCTACAGACAACTTGTATTCTTGGACCATTTTCTTCATTGCGTTCAACCTTCGTCTCACCTGGATCTCTCTTGCTGCTTTAGTACGTAAACGAGTTTTTTTCCCGTGTGGGTGTCAGGTAGCCAGTAGTATCCGTTTCTATTTTCACGGCCTTTGATTGCAATATTTAGCTCAGCCATTTTGGTGCGCTTGGCGTCGTTTTTAGGTCCAAGACAGCATGCGTTTTCCAAAGTTGCTCCAACTTTTCTGAGCAGCACTCTCGTCACTAGAAAGATTGCATCAACCCATACGTTGATTTCAGATCCTATAGATATCAATACAATCTTTCCAACTGCCCACTGCTGACCGCTGATTTTTCTGTTGTTTTTATTGAAATACGGCAAATTGACGAAGATTCGAATCTGTAAATGTTGAAGAGAGAGCCGTATTTGGACATGCCAAATTGTTCTGCTGCTAATGGGGAAACTTGGATGTGAAAGATTTCGACAGACATATCCGCACGCGACTCGAGTCTTCATTTCTGTCTGTACAGACAAGCGTTAGCCGCATATAAACGAGATAAGAAAACAAAAATTGTCTTTCCTTGACGCAGTTTAGTGTTTAGAGTTGGGGTCGGAAGAACTGAATTCAAAGGCGACGAAAAAGTAATATTAATGTGTTTGTTCTTTTTATACCATCAATGTTAATGTCATGAAAATACAATAGAGATTAGAGATCAAAATAGACCAAGCTAATCATGCAAGAATGATGGCTTATATTGTACTAAAGAAGGAAAACGAAAGCCTAGACAGAAACCGCTTGACAACGTTCTACTTGATTATAAAAAAGAAAAAAAAAAACAAGATTCGTAAAATGTCGATGGACTTCGCTCGGCAAGGTTCTGGAAGATAAAATCTCGACATCCATCTTTTAAATCGACAAGATAAATATAGATTCAAAAGCGTATTGGAAAGTAAGGTCACGATATTACCAAGTCACCAAACCGGCTGAGGAAATTTATTTGACGCGTGTAAGAGAAAGCAAATGCAGTAATAAATGCAGACTGCTCAGTCATCTTTTTTACATTTCCATTTGGTAAATTTTCTCAGGAAAAAAAAAACACTTAAGTATATAAGGTAGCATCTCTTAATTCAGACATGTTTCATTGAATAGTATCGTTTCTATTTTTATACTGATCTTTTTAAGTTGTCTAATTTGTTTCTTGATGTTAAGATAAAATTCATCAACGAAGGTGCCGTAATTTTTTCTAACCCAATTAATTTCGATCAAAGTCGACAAACGCACACTCAGCAAAATTTATTACAGCTGTACCAGCTTTTCTAAACAGAAACGTCTCTTTTGCAACAAAATCCATAGCTAGAACGAATAAATTTTAAATTTTAAAATGATTACAGAGCGCGATCGAGCGTGTTTTTAAAAATCATTATCACAAAGAAATGCAGTTAAAATAAGGTTGTTTTTTCAACTTAATTCTGAAGATGATCTTAGAAATGGTTGAACATACTTTGGTTTAAAAAAGAAAAAAATAACGCCTTTTTTGATGAATTTCATTTTTTTTTCTTTTTTTTTTATAATTGCCCCAAGTAAGGCATTTTATTGCGACCCTTGTTCAGGGAGTTGCACAGGAGGAAAGTTATGAGAAAGAGTGACAGGTTACAGGAGGTGTCAGGAAGAGAGAAATGAGAAGGATGAGAATACTTATGAGAGGTGGGTGGACGGTGAAAGAAGCATGAGAGGGAGGATGCAAGTTAGTGAGACAGGAGATGACTACTGACTTTACATTTGAATTCTTAAAGTTTGTAGCTGTCTAGAAAGCATGTAAGTGGAAGAGAATTCCACAGGCGGGAAGTGCGAGAAAAGATCCT
Organism: Ascarosepion bandense; assembly: GCA_037127315.1. Lineage (NCBI taxonomy): Eukaryota > Metazoa > Mollusca > Cephalopoda > Sepiida > Sepiidae > Ascarosepion > Ascarosepion bandense. The sequence goes on from JBBBDQ010000799.1 coordinate 1,697,043, forward strand.
GGTGGAGTAGAATTTGCGTTTGAAATTAATCAGTTTCACAGTAAAAGGGTGCGACCTAGTTGCTAATCTTGTGGCTAGAGTAAATTCATATATATGGGGTACCAGTGAGATAAGTTCATTGAAGCAGAAGGTGTGAAAGTATTTGTAGAAGAGACAGAAGGAAGCCACATTGCGTCGGTGAGAAAGTGACTGTATCATATCTACCAAGTCGGGATCGATCACATTACAGATTCTCCGTTGAATTTTGTCAAGGATTCCTAGGTGGATAGCAGGAACATCAAGAAACTGATTAGACAAGAGGAAAGAATCAGTATAAAATAAATAGACACATGTCTATATTAGTCAATGGTATATAGATAATTTTTACTTTTTTTCTATGTTATACTTTTGTTTTTAGATACTTTATGTAAAATAAAATTAATTTTACTTCCTTGCCTGAGTAAAGACGAAACGCGTCAGATCGTGACAGAAAATTTCGCACACACATATTCTGACTGCATTTAAAATTAGAAAAAGTCAGGAAAAAATTAGGAGAACAAAAATTATCTACGAAATCAAGTACAATAATTAGAAACAGGACATTTTGCGAGAGACAAAGAAAATGTAACTGAACGGTTATCTCTTATCAGACTTTCTAAATGTCATTGAATGTTGCACGACCCCTTCTCAGATTAAGACACATCATAAGGCAGAAAATGTCGTTCAACAGAAGGATGTCGAGAATAACATTTAGTAAACATTTAAGCACAATGATTTAGAGAAAATGAAAATAAAAAGGCACAATATCAGAAATAGACGGTTGAAATTTCTAGGCCACATAACGAGAAAACAAGGCTTGGAAGCTTTGACAAAGAACAAAAAAAATCGACAAATCTTCCTTGTCGTTCGGCCATAGTAAAAATATGTGCTTTAAAGGAAGGTTGCTTATTATATATATAATGTTTAGGCATGAAATATTAACCAGAACCAAATTTAATATATTCAATCATTGTCTGATTGTTAAATCTTTTAACATATTTTACACTTTTCCAATAAGAGGTATATTAGGAGAGATGTTGTATATTGTGAAAAAAAAAAACACCCTGAAATTCATATTTGTTCTGTTGCTTTTGTTAAAACATTAGGGCTGTCTCAGTCATTATCAAAAAACATGTGCTGACTGTGTGGGAGACAAAATTCAGTCAGTCAAGTGCCATGCGCGTTACACGCTTGGGCGATCATGTCTCGAAAGAGACATGACTGACTGGGCAGAAGATTATTCCGCAGTAGGTTGCCATTGCTTTCTGCGGTAGACTGGTTGCCGACCAAGGCTATAGAACCCAATCTGTCCTGTTATTTAACCCATAACTGGAAGGAAGAGACGGATTAATACCTTTCCCAAGGGTATTTGCGCGTAAGTGAATACAATGGATTCAACTGGAATTCGAACTCGCTTCCCCGAGTTCTCGTTCCGAGCCGATATCCACTGCGCCACAACGCAAATTACGTTGACTAAATTCTGTTATTCTTTACAAAGATTTTCGTTGGGTTATCGTGCCCCTTAACAGTTATACATGCTCAACTTTAAACTCTCAGTTACCTCATATAAACAAGTATGCAGCCAACAGAATCTTGTCTATCACAAGTGCAGTACATGATTTATTATAATAACTGAGACAGTCGAACGCATTTGAACAAAATCAGCGCAAGAATGATCTTTGGATAGTTTATTCAATGCTATTTTGAAACTGAAAACTCGCAAAATAAATAAACAGATATAGCTTGTCGATTGAAGTTAATCAAACCTTTTTAGATATACGGTTAGTTATAATGACCAGATCTTTATATCAATAAACGATTAACAATATTTTATAAAAGTTTCCAAACATATGGAATAACTTCAGATATATTTTTATTGGAGAAATCAGCAACAATTTCATTCCAATCATGGCGAAAAATCATTTAATGATAACTACTGGCGACTCTGTAAAAGAGTATTTAACAAGAGCAAGTTAAGACCTCTCCTTAACTGAATCACTATAGAAATAAGCAAACATAAAAGCAAAACTAAACCAGCTCATTTGAAACCGCCCAAACCTGTTTGCATCTCTTTCACTAACATACGCGGCATCCGCACCAACTTCCCCAGCGTAGATTCTTTCCTCCATAATAACTCACCTGATATATTAGCCCTATGTGAAACTAATCTTAACCCTTCTATCCCCTCATCTGAGTTCTACGTTCCTGGCTACCTTCCCCTCTTCAGGAAGGACTCCAATGTTCATATGCATGGGCTTGGTGTCTATGTCAGCGAACACCTTCCCTTAGCTAGGGTGTCATCTTTTGAATCCCCAGATCGTTCTTTCATGTGCTTCCGCCTCTCACTTCTGAGCTCGATTAGCTATCTCTTCTTTCTCTTCCGCTCTCCTTCCTCCCCTGACTGTTCATTACTTGACATCATTTCTGACAATATTGACAAAGCCATTTCTTCCCATCCCTCTGCCCATGTATTCGTGTTTGGTGACTTTAACGCCCACCACACCAAGTGGCTGAAGAACGCTGTTACTGACACTGCTGGTGTCCACACCATGAACTTTTCAATCACCCAATCCCTTACGCAAGTAGTGGACTTCCCCACGCGTTTCTCCGACAACCCTAACGGAAAGGACTCACTTCTAGACCTCTGCTTCACTTCCATCCCAGACTCTTGCACTACCAGACAACTCTGCCCACTCGGAAACTCTGACCACACTGTAGTGTCCGTCAATATTTCACTCCACTCCCGCTCGAGCCATGAAACTCAGACAAGTAGAATATCCTACTGCTATCAAAGAGCAGACTGGGATTCGTTCCGAGACTTCCTCTGTGACATCCCTTGGAACAACGTCTTTAGTCTTCCCATCGAATAATGTGCATCCGAGGTCTCCTCCTGGGTTAAGGCTGGCATCGATGCCTTCATCCCTGCTAGGAAATTCCAGCTTAAATCTCATTCGTCTCCATGGTTCTCACCCGCTTGCTCGGCTGCCATTGTCCACCGGAATCATTTCTTCCGACTCTATCGTAACTACGCGTCGGACCAAAACAGGCGCCTTTTCACTTCAGCTCGTAATAAGTGTAAAAGGATACTTAACGAAGCTAAGATGTTATTTGCTGCCAGAATGAAGCAACGCATAGCATGCTCTAAATTCGGCTCTAAAGACTACTGGCGACTCTGTAAAAGAGTACTTAACAAGAGCAAGTTCACAATACCCCCGCCAATCAACAAATTTGAGGTCCTCCCCTCCCCAGCAGATAAGGCTGAATGCTTTGCCCGCAGATTCTCGAATAATTCAAGTCTGGACTCATCTGGAGTTTTTACACCCGACTTCTCACCTAGAACCGAGGCACAACTGAATGATGTCCACATTACCCCTTTGCTTGTCTCTAAGATAATCTTAAAACTTGACCCTCACAAAGCGAGCGGTGGTGACGGAATCCCAACCATAGTTTTAAAGAAATGTGCCCCTGAACTCTCCTCTGTAGTTCCTATATTTAAAAACACTGGAGAACCCTTTGACCCTGCAAATTACCGCCCTATCAGCCTTCTTCCGATCTTTGGCAAAGTGTTCGAAGCCAGTATCAACGCCGAGATGGTTCAGCATCTCACAGCACACAGGCTCCTCTCGGACAAGCAATATGGTTTCCGCTTCACCAGGTCTACTGCTGATATGCTAACGACCATCACCGAGTACATATACCAGGCACTCGACAGGAATGGCGAGGCCCGAACCGTTGCATTAGATATATCTAAGGCGTTCGACAGAGTTTGGCATGCCGGCCTTCTATGTAAACTGCGGAGCTATGGTATAACTGGACATTTGTTTGAACTAATCCAGTCATTCCTCTCTAACCGCACAATGAATGTGGTATTAAACGGACATGCCTCTCAGACCTACCATACAAACGCAGGTGTCCCCCAAGGCTCCATCTTAGGTCCTACACTCTTCCTGATGTACATTAATGATCTCTCTGATTCCATAAGAGCCCAAATAGGTTTGTACGCCGATGACACCACAGTTTACTCTCGCCTCCTAAAAAAATCTGGTGTAGGCGTCAAAGCTAACCTTGCAGCCGAAATTGAAAAAGACCTCCAATCCATATCGGACTGGGGTAAGAAATGGCTAGTAAATTTTAATGCTTCTAAAACGAAGCTACTCTCAATTAACCATCATCGACAATCTTACCTACCTCCTATTAGCATGGACCAGGCTTGCCTCCCAGAGAGTAAAACACTACGCCTCCTTGGTCTCACACTTTCAGCGGACCTCAAATGGAATGACTATATCGAATCTATTGCTAAATCCGCTGCTATGAAAGTCGGTTCTCTGTGTGGGGCCCGGAAGTTTTTTCCGTCTAAATCTATCCTGCACATTTATAAATCTACCATCCGCCCGTAAATTGAATACTGCTGCCATATCTGGTCGGGTGCCCCTGCTGTTCTCCTCGGGCTTCTCGATAAGGTTCAGAGGAGGGTCTGTAATGTGATAGATACCAACTTGGCAGACCGCCTGCAGTTTCTCTCACACCAGCGCGACGTGGCTTCTCTGTGTCTCTTCTATAAATACTTTCACGGCTCTGCTCTGATGAACATAGATCACTAGTGCCCCCTAAATACGAATTTGAACGAGATACTAGATTAGCAACTAGATCCCACCCTTTTACAGTGAAACTGATAAAATGCAGCCGTAACTTCTACTCCAATAGTTTCTTTCCTCGAACTTCCCGACTGTGGAATTCTCTTCCAAAAAATTGCTTCCACGACGGCTACAATCTCCAGGAGTTTAAATGTAAGGTCAATAGACACCTCCTAACACACTAACCTGCTCCCATTCTATCAAGCACTCTTCCCATCTGCCCAACCCTCATCCTCGCTATCCTTACTCATCTGTCACCTTCCTCCTGACATTCCCTATGTCTAACTACTCCTTCTCTTTACCTTCCCATATGTAGCCCAATGGGCAATAGTGGCAGTGGAATGCCTTACTTGGGGTGAGATGATTAAAAAAAAAAAACCCGTGGTTGGGAATTCATCTAGGGAACCCGGCATTTAAACATCTTTCGCAGATTTTCTATAGGTTTTAAATAAGGCAAATGACAGAGATAATACAGAATCATTATTTTATTTGATCAGAAATACCTTTTCGTTTTAACACGGAAAAGAAACTAGGAAAACTCTTAGACGTAAAAAGGAAAAATGAAAAGTAAGGATTAAACATTAATTAAAAAAAAAACATGGTACATAGTTGTTGATAAAAAGAACAATCGAACTTGTAAATAACAGATTGGACAAAATGTGTGTAAATGTTCCTGTAAGCGCTTGGGAAAATAATAAATATGGAACGCTTTTTATACTCTTATCTTCAAAGAAAGGAAAGATAATGATTCTGAAAAATTAAATAAAATTGAATACAATCTTCCTTGTCGGTCGTTTTCAAAGAAGCATGCTTAATACACACACACACACACACACACACACACACACACACACACACACACACGCACACACAGGTGAAGAGGACCAATGATTTTAAAATTCCGAGTTTTCCGGTACTTACGTTTTTTTTTTTATAAAAGTGCTCAATACTGCAAATATTGTAGAGCATGATATAATTAAATTTGTTTTTATTTAAAATTAATATAGTTTATATTGCGACACGGACATTTCTCTTTCGAGATATTTACTTCGTCATCAGGCAATGTTAGATCATTGTTGTGAAAATTATATCGTATATATAAATATAAACATAAATATATATCTATATATATATATATATATATATATATATATATTTATATACGATATGATCTTCACAATTATGATCTAACGCACACACACAGTTATATATATATATATATATATATATATAATATCCGTTTGTTTTAAAAGCCTTAATAAATCATTCTATTTACACCATTTTGGTTAACTCTCAGTATGGTATGTTAGGAATTATAAATCGTTCCTCTTTTCCCCAGAACTATCTTGGACATTGGCTATCATAGGTTTCGATTTTCGTCTCGGCAGGTCGTAATATATTATCCGAGAACGGAGTAGGCTTCGTCAGATGACCATGGCCAAACGCCAGTTCAAGCAGGGTGGTCTTTCTAAGTCAACGAGGATTCGGTTCTACCGGATATACACGCCACTGAAAAAAAAACAAAAAAAAACATCATCATTCTGATTTACTTGCCAATCGGTTTGTAGTTTGGCCGACAAAATTTTCATAGATAAGAATGAAATGATAAAGTATATATCTCCGCTGCGTATATTAAAATATGAAGAACATTTGTAAATTTCCGATATTGTGAAGAAAAATCTGTATATTAATATATCTGTACCTATGTACGGGCTCTGTCACGCTGAGAGGGAAACAGAAATATAGTGTGTGTGTGTGTGTGTGTGTGTGTGTGTGTGTGTGTGAGAGAGAGAGAGAGAGAGGGAGAGGGAGAGAGAGAGAAAATGACGTAAGGCAGGAGTTCTGAATCGAGGTATATGTTCACGCAGGGAATTCATGGAACATTGCTATTAGTCTACACAACACACACACACACACACACACACGCACATACTCAAACACACACAACAAACACACACACATAAACAGACACACACAAACACACGCATACACATAGCAAACGGTAATATTGTTATTGGGCCATAGGTTATTTTCAATTCGGAATGGGTTTTAGAACGAAGAATTGAAATTTCTTCAGTAATCTACGCCATATTAAGATACAAAATTTGGAAAATATCTATAAAACTAGTAGAAAAACAAGATCAAGTGATCTAAGTTAGCGTAATTTTTTACAGATATTCTGATTGTAAAAGTTGAATAAAAATTGAAAAAGATATATAAAAATAAGGATTATATATATAAAGGAAGCTTATCCAAACATTATAATTTATCATGTAAATTAATTTAATATGTTAAACATATATGAATTATTAATTTCAAATATCAATAAAATAAATCTATTTATAAAAATTACATAACAATTTAATATACTCGACATTGTGAAAAAAGTTTGTTCTTTGATAAGAACGGCGCCGAATGGTGATTTTGTAATCGCAGATTAGATGTGGCATAAGGCTGAGTGTATAGGACACCAACTGAGGATCGAACTCACTACTTAACTGCAATAATTCTAGCGAGACAAGCTGGCTAACCATTACACTACCTCCAGGTTCCTACAACGAAGCCGACTATATATAAACAGCAAAATCACAGACAGACATCAGTCCTTTGGATTTCATTGAATGGATCGACACTTAAAAAATTATAATTATGCACATATTTTAAAATAGATTATGTGTTATTTCACTAGTGTACATAAAGTTTTCTTAGAAATTATTTGTTGAAATACAAATTTATTTTCTTCAAATTAGCTTAACGTCAATATAATACATATATATTTTGTATATCTATAATACAATTACTAAACTTACATATTAGTAAAAAGTAACATGATCTCTTTTCAGCAAATTGTCAAACCAAAACAAAAAATGATAAAAATAACAGCTGTTGTAGAGTATCTGCCATCCCTGCAACACTCACATTAATTGAATGCTCTATTTAAGTAAAAATAGTAATATTCAAGGCGTAATATTCGAGTATCATTCGAGTAATATTCGGACTGATTACTTTGGCGACTGCTGCTAGTTAAACCTTTCCCCTCTGTGTTGTAAATTCTGTCTTGCCTGTCATTGTAACTATTGTTCTGTTCTATTTAGCACCGGATATTGTCCGAAATGATACCGTAGCACATTTTCTCTATGTATCGTATGCACCTCGGCGATAAAACAAGTGTTATATAGCAAGAAACAGACAAACACGCATATATATATAAAAATATATGACTTATATTTTTTATTGATGAACGATGGACCGTGTCGCCTAGGAACAGAGAGTGAGAGAGCGCTCTTCCAAGGTTGACAGGGGTGACGATGGGAGTGTAACCTCTCTGCTTAGCTCGTCTAGCTTCTTCTTCGACTTCTCGAGACTTCTTCGACTTCTGACTGACTCGTCTGTCGAGACTGACTTCTTCAACTTCTCTGACTTCTGACGAGACTGGCGAATCCGTGTTTTTCGCAGTCTTTATATATCTTCCAAAACCGGGGACTCGTTTCTTCCGGCTTTGCCTTGATCACGCGACGCCTACACGACGCCTACGTAAATTCTCAGAGACACCTGTCTGTTTGCTCTGAGCTATTTCCGCTCTGTCGGAAATAGGGTCAAAATGACATCCGCTGCTTTCAATGACCGAAAACACCCACGCTTCATCAGCCTTCTCGGGTGGGGCCAGATTATTATATTACACAAGAGCAAAAGTATTCCACTGGTCAAAAACGGATGAGAAACACTGAAGTAGAGCAACAAAAAGGGAGTTCGACACAGAGTTATTAGTGGAAGACATCTTAAGAAAAGCGGTTGATTGTAGTGAAAAATTAAACCACGTTTCCTAATGTAACTGAGTACAAATTCTCCCCTGGCCTGGAAGTGATCTTTTGAAATTAAAATATTTCTTTAATAATTATAATTATTTTGAAATATAATAAAACATAGATGATGTTCTTTGAATTAAATGTCATATTAAACCCACACTGTGTTGCGCATCCGAGAAGAAAGCATAAATCAACTTAAATAATGATATTTCTTGTATGGGCTGAGTTTCGTGATCGGTTGAGTACATATCAATATATATAAGAGAGACTAGATATCTTGTTTTTAACTATCTGAGAAGCCTTTATATTGAAAAGTACAGAGTGCAGAATTAAATAAAATTATTAATAAGTCCTTCTAATTTACCCGAGTCCTGTAAGTAGATGAAGCATTAAAATAGAATAGAAAACATCATAATCAATATTTCGGCCTCAGACAATATCAGAGAGTCCGATACTGGCGACAGTACTTCCGATACTGCATAACTGCAATCGGGTCTCGCTACCCAATGCCCGTGTCTCCACTGATGATCCAAAGAAAGGTTAGATTGTTTCTTCTACAATAGATTTGAGGTGTTCAGAGGACTAGTGATGGATATGTATCCGAGTGAATATGTCACAGAATGTGGCATAAAGTCGGTGTCCAAGAGTGAAATGATCTCATTTCCGACCCTTAACAATAACCCAGAAAATAACCCTCTCCTAGCTTTCGCAACAGTGTATAAGTTTATATATATATATATATATATATATATATATATATATATATATAATTTCTGTGGAAGGATGTTGTTCCTGGGAAATATTTTTAACCCTCCGAGCAAAAACTTGTGCAGATGTTATAGAGTAGCTGATACCTTTGCAGTACTCTTAATGATGAGATGGCCCTTGGCTGAAATGGTCAAGTAAAGAAAATATCATTCGTCGTGTAATATTCGAGTGTTATTCTAGTAATATTCTGACTGAGTACTTCGCGACTATGGATGTGCGTTGTGGTGCAGTGGATATCGGCTCGGAACGAGAAATCGAGGAGCCAAGTTCGAATTCCAGTTGAATTCATTGAATTCACTTACGCGCAAATACTCTTGGAGAAGGTATTAATCCGTCTCTTCCTTCCAGTTATGGGTTAAATAACAGGACAGATTGGATTTTATAGACTTGACTGGCAACCAGTCTACCGCAGAAAGCAATGGAAACCTATTGCGGGATAATCTTCTGCTCAGTCAGTCATGTCGCTTTCGAGACATGATCGCCCAAGTGTGTATCACTTATGGCATTTAACTAACTGACTTCGCGACTATTCCGATCCAAACACCTCCTCTCTGTGTTGTCTGTGTTGTGTTGTGTTGTGTTGTCTGTTATTGTAACTATTGTACTGTTCTGTATATATCCAATTACCACAGGATACTTTGTTTAATAACACCGTAGCGCACTTTTTCTGTGTATTGTATTCATCTAGGTGACATAACAGCTGGTAACATTTAAAATTTTCTCTCGTCTAGACCAGTGCTACCTGATGTGTACCGGCATGTCTTTCTTTCAATGTGCGAGAAGCAGGCAAGCAAAGCTTTCTAATCGAATGGATTTTAGATATGTCCTATTTCAGGTTTATTGTCTTATTTATTCTAAGACCAGACACCATGTACGTAACAAGTGATCCCTCTGTGTCAAGTACCATCGGTAATATTGTTTTGGCATATAATTTCTATGTCGATCCGAGAAAATATTAATTGAACATTCTTTGTGTTATTAATTTATAGCAGAAAGATATAATGAATATAATAAAAGTTCCATAATTTTTTGTTAATTTTGTATTGATTTTGTAATATAGAGGTAGGTATATTTGCATTCTGTCGCGGTTCACATCTCTCCCTTGTCTTTATAACAAGAGTAGAAATTTAAACCTTGTTTCCTGTTCCTCTAAAGTCTTTTCATTTTCTTTTACTAACAATAGCTGCTTGAATAATCGTGGCTTTATCATCTTGCTTGGCGTGAACTAATTAATAATAATAATAATAATAATAATAATAATATATATATATATAGTCTTTTTATTTGTTGGGGAATATCTTATTTTATTTTAACTGTCCATCGATAATTATTTACACGCGATTTCTCCTCCCCTCTTTATAAATATATATATTTATAAGTTAATTTATTATAATTCCAACGATTTTCTCCTTGAGATGTTAGACGAAAGAGCCCTTGAGAATGTTAATAAATTCCTTCTTTTTAATATATATATATATATATATATATATGTGTGTGTGTGTGTGTGTGTGTGTGTGTGTGTGTACATAAAAATGTTTTTTTTTGTATTTCTCGGCATGGGTCCCATTTATTAACACGCCACGTGATGATGATGATATTGCCATATGTATTTTATTTAACGGTTTTGATGTTTATTACATCGCATTCGTTAGTTATATGATTATGAATTTAACATGTGAGTAATTAAAATATGAAAACAATAAATATAACCTAAAAGGAATATATCAAAAACAAAAAAAGAAAAAAAGAAAAAATATTAAAATAAGATATTTTGGCAGTTTACAGTGACGTGGAACGTGACTAAATTTTCTTTGTTTACTAGACACACTCTGCGTAACATAGGCCTGCGTACCACTAGTATTTTGTTATGTGCCGTGCCCCTTCAGGACGTAGGCAATCGTAGCCTTTCTTGTTGTCCCTTGTGGCTCTTGAAATCCCTTATGCTGTTAACCCCCAAATCCTGCTCCGCCTTCGATCTGCCCAAATCTGTCAAGTATGTCACAAATTGCTTTCCCCTGTTTCTACTTCTGTCTATCCGTTCCATGAGTATCTGATTCTCCAAGGCTTCCTTCCTAATTACATTTCCCAGAGACTTCAGCATCCTTTCCTGATGTTAATTATAATTTGCTCTTTCGAATCTATCCACTTCAAAGCCTCATCGTTACTCACATGTTCAGTCCCTGGTATTCTTCTGTAGAAACGCATTTCGCCTGCTTCCAGTCTTTCTATCATCTTTGTTGAGATTTTTCGTCATTCGCTGCCATATTGAAGGACGGACATCACATAACAATCCAATACTCTCTTCTTTGCTTCCACAGAGATTTTCCTGTTTCTTAATACTATACTCAGATTCTGAAATAGATTTTGGCCATGCGAATACGCCTTCGGATCAGTGTCGCACTTACTGTCCTCTGTTAGAAAACTTCGTACTGGTCTAGAATACATTATCAATATTTCCGAAACATTCATATAGACTGACTAAATATGCGTTGATTATGCTCGACTCACATGTCAGGCACAGATTTTATTCATGATATTTATGAGCAATGTGGAGTTTTCTAGTTCAAGTAACAAATAATGTTACAACAAAATTCAGTATAACCATTTTTTAAGAATCATCATCATCATCATCTTCATCATTTATTCATCACACCCAGATGGTGCATAGGGCAGCAACTTTTTGTTGCTGTTTCTGTAACAAACTGTTTTTTTTTTTACGGGGCAGGGTTGTTAGCAATGCACTCAACACCCAAACCTGGAGGACCATTTTTAAGAATAGTTTTAATAAATTAATTGTATCCATTGCTAGGTGTGACACGATAACTAGGCATATATGTATTTTATTATAATAGATTAAAATAGAAAATAGATTAGAATAGAAAATAGTTTAAAAACATATTTAACATAAGTGAAAAAGAAGAGGAAATAATAAATAAATAAATAAATAAACGCTTTTTCTTTTATGAGGAAAATTGTGGAAGAGACAAGAGTATCCGATTACTGTTTTAAATCCTACCACTCTTCCGGTAAATATTTGACACAGTGATTTAATGTGATAAAGAGATAAAGTTCAGGAAAGTTCGGGGGGTGGGTTTTCGAATGACCCGGTCAAAGGCTGTCTTTTACTGTGTTCTTGACCACACATAAAGAATTTTCCGGTGGAAGCTTTATTAAGATAAAAAAAAAGATAACTGAAATTTCAGACTTACAGTCGCCAATGTTAATCACCGGTGGTTTAAAGCATTTCCGGATTTCCGGATTCATTTTAAATAAATAGAAGTCAGTTAAGTGAGTCAGTTGAGTTGAGTTCATCCGGCCGCGTGAGTGAAGTAAGAATCTCCGTTCGTCTTGTTTCGGTCAGTTCGGATTTGTTGATCTCCATTAATTTGAGTTAGAGCTGAACGTCACATCGCCTGCCCCCAATCTAACTCTAAACAAAATAAAGCATCGTTTCAACTCATTCAAGTTGTGGAAGTTCGTTCCTTATATCTTGTACTCCCAGCTTGAGGCCCCAACATTTTCAACAAACTCCCGGCAAACATCGCAGCGTGGAGAACGGCCGCCGGAGAAAATTGTTCGGACGGTCCGTTGGGGTGTTACACTAGGTCTGCTACTAGTAAGCTTCGTTCAATCCGTGGTGTAAGACATTTTTATCCACCATAATCTCATTTAAAAGTAGATATTATGTTTATGCATTGAACATTGATATTACATTTGGTCTAGTGCTTCTGTGATGTCTTTACAGATTTAAAAAAAAAATCTAGAGCATTATCAGTTCTGACATGGCATCCCAGCTTCATTTCTTTTCCCACCGCCGTAACGTAGCGTTCTGGCATCTTTTCCATAAATGTTCTTATGATAATTGATCTGATATTATTTCATTTTTGGTACATAGATTTTATGAATTTAAACGCAGTCATCCATTGGTAGACATGTATAACCTTATTACAGTTGAAATTGCTAGATGTAACCGTAGGGTCTATGGTATGAGTTTATTTGGTCTCAGATTTCTGGAAATCGCTTTCAGTTATCTTGCTTTCCATTTCCACTCGACTTTGATTTTCGAAAATTTAATACAATGACAATTGTTATATTTCCTCACAATTTATATTTTTTTGGTTTTCACTCGTTGATATATTTTATTTTTCTCGTATTCTTTCAAACTCAGTAACTTCCTGCTATATTGCCTTGATTGGGGTGAAATGATAAAAAAGAACTGTTCAAAGAATTAAAACTTAAGAAATATCTGTTCCGTATAGATACTATGATCTGGAGTGAAAGCAGTGATAACTTATTAACTAAATCATCAGAGTCAATCTTCCACATGCACAAATCTGTCGTTCGTCCGTATATTGAATATTGTAAGCATAACTGATCTGGTGCTCCTAATCTTCATCTCGAGACTCTTGACAAAATCCTAAGAAGGATATGTAATGGAATTATTTCTTACTTGACGTTTCGATTTAAGTCACTATTTTACTGGCGTCGTGAGCCGTTGCAAAAATATTTTTATGGAAACTACTCTTGCCAGGTTTCCCCCTATGACTACTAGACTGGTTTCAACGTTCCACCCTTTTAGGGATGGAATAGTTAAATACAGCCGCCATTTCTACTGCATCAGTTTCTTTTCTCGCATTTCCTATGTTGAATTATCTTTAGTTTACTAGCATTCCTGATAAATACTAGCTTTAAAAATTTAAATGCAACGTTAATCGCTATCGTCTAAATTCTAGAATCTCGTTCATATTTCGACCTTTCTTCCATCTTCCCTACACTCAGATTTTTGTTTTACATTCACTCCCTGTGAACGCCTGCGTACTAGTGGCATTTACATCTTGCTTGCGGTTAAATCATTGATATATATATATATATATATATATATATATATATATATATATATATATATATAACTAAACGAGTTATTTTGCTACTATGGTTTCCATCATGAGTGGTTTCTTCAGGCGATTTTCAATAACTTTTACCGTTTTTCTTTTTAGAACGTTCTTGTAACGGTGTTATATATATATATATATAATCGTGTCGCATCAAGCAAGGCATTTTACAGTCATTGTTGAGCAGAGGGGTAACATAGGAGGTAAGTTATGAGAAAGATTGACATTTTACAGGAGGTGTCAGAAAGAGGGTAGGAGAAGAATGAGAATACTGATGAGAGTGGATTTGACGGAGAAAGGAGCCTGAGAGAGAGGATGCAAGTTAGTGAGATAGGAGATGACTATTGACATTACGTTTGAATTCTTGAAGAGTGTAGTTGTCTGCAATCCAAGTAATCCAAGTAAGAAGGGAATTCCACAGACGGGAAGCGCGAAAGAAGAATCTGCTGGAGCAGAATTTGCGTTTACAATATATTGATTTCATAGTAAAAGTGTTGAACCTAATTGTTAATCTTGTGGCTCGAGTATATTCATGCATAGGGGGTACCAGTGAGCTAAGTTCATCTGAGCAGAAGCCATGAAATTAGTTGTAGAAGAGACAGCGGAAAGCCACATTGCACCGGTGAGAAAGTGACTTTATCAGAGCTGCCAAGTCGGGATCGATGACATAACAGATCCTCCGTTGGATTTTGTCAAAGACCCGTAGGTTGATAGCACCCGGCCAGATAGCGCAGTAATATTATATATATATATAACAATTACATGTATAGAGCTAATAAAATAAAAAATCGTTAAATACTTCGGTGTAGACGTAAGTTTCAACAAACTTTTATTGAAATGTATACAAAAGAAATATAAATTATTCAATAAACATGTCTCAATAAAATCCCCTGTTGTGACAAATTCTTCAGAAATTTTTTATATTGAATAACATGTAAGCTATGTTAGAAGTGTTTCTAATTAGTATCATTTTGAGTATCTGTTGGGACGCCCGCGCCTATTCGGCTATAATGGACAATTCCATTACTATGTAAAGTAATGGTGGCATCTACGTAAGAGAGTGTGCCGAGCAGCCGATCGACAAGTCAGTCGTAGACTTCCGGTGACGATCCGGAAGTACCCATTGCTCATACTACGTCTTACGACGGTTGGGACGATTAACCTTTATTCTTGTATTGGATACTAATAACCTTTGTAAATACTATTTTCACGGAATACAGCAATTAACCTATTCCTGTTGTTGAGTTATTTATTCCTACTCACGACACAACAGTGGCGACGAAGATTGTCGACACAACAGTGGCGATGAAGATTGTCGACATAACAGTGGCGACGAAGATTGTCGAACACAACAGTGGCGACGAAGATTGTCGAACACATCAGTGGCGACGAAGATTGTCGAACACAACAGTGTCTATTTCTAATACAAAGCGAAATCGTTTCATATAATAGCACCAGGTGATTGGGGATCCGTATAGCAGGCTTTTTATTCTTTGTTGCATTCACATTCTCACTTACTTTTGTGCAGGTTCAACAACTTGAGATCCAAAATATGGTTTCTACTGCAACGATACTTGGCGAATCGTATTTGCAATTTCTGAGATAGAACGCTGAAGCTATCGTGATAATGAATTTGAACAAGGCCAATAAGCCAAAAAACAACAACTGCTATGTTTTTTTTAATCCATGGAGAATCGTATAATTTTGGCGGCTGAGAAAAAAATATGACAGTAAAGCAATCATTTAATTAAACTAACCTAATGTGTTAAGATTTTCTCACTCAATTCAAAGATTGATATATGTTTCAGGTTTTTCTTTAAGGATATGTCAATCGCGCTATCTTTTTTCTTTTTTCTTTTTTTTTTTGATTTCTTCGGGAAGAAAATTATGTTTTATTCGGAGCGGAAGAAAGAAAGACATTAAATATGAAAATAAAAAAAATATTTAAAAGACAGAGACAAATACATAAACTGATTGTGACATTTATGACATTGGGATGGCATCACCTTTCCACGACGGAGGCGGAAAAAAGTCCTTTTGCTATACACGCCAAAGAAAAGGGATTATTTACGGAAATATTTTTATTCTAAACCCGATGTCAATATTGTCATTGGAACTGAGAAACTATTCGAAATATAACCTTCAATGAATGATACACGTGATTCAAACAACAATGCTTACACAGACACAATAAAACAACAACACGTCAATCTCTCCCTCTCTCTCCCCCTCTCTCTCTCTCGATATATATATATATATATATATATATATATATATATATATATATATTTATCTGTAAATTCAGACATGCCTTTTTCAGCTCCTTATAAACAGAGAATGAGGAAAAATTCTAACCCCAGATGTTAGCTTAGAAAAAAGAAAGAGTTGGGATGTATTAGTTTTCATTGGGTTGGGATGGCAGAAGGAATTAGTAGTAATTCCTCATTGGTACTTCGAGGTATGTGGCCTGGCATTTGGGCTAGTATCTGTAGGTCGTGGGGAAGTAACTGTTTGGTTAACTTTTAAAAAAATTTTAAATTTTTATTGGGACTATTTGGGGGAATAGGATAAATATTCTAATTTATACTTTTTTCTACGGCGACACATACTTCATTTGTTATGAGGGATATTTTGGTCTTGAAAATTTTAACATTTCAAAACCAAAATATACTCCTTTACAGATTTACAGATAAATAGAATTTCACTCTGTAAATTGAATTTTGTTTGCATTGAGCTCTCTATTAGATCAGTTTTAATGATTTAACAATATTACTAGGATCCTCATGGATTATTTACTAACCATAAAACGGATGTTACCAATTCTTTTCCAGAATTTTACCATCTATCTATCTATCTATCTATCTATCTATCTATCTATATCTATCTATCTATCTATATATATATATATATATATATATATATATATATATATATATATATATATATATATATATATATATATATATATATATATATCGACTTCAAGGAAGGGATTTGACGTCCTTCTGTCTTTTTTACACATATTATCACGGCTTTTGCTATAACGAGCTACTGCCCCGACCAGACAAATTTACTCGTGCCGCTAGATTAGCAACTAGGTCCCAAGCTTTTACGTCAAATAGTCAGATGTAACTACCATTTCTACTGTAGCATTTTCTTCTTTCGATCTTCTCCCCGGTGAAACCCCCTTCCATATACTTGCTTCCCTGATATCTACAATTACTTGAAGCCTAAGTGTAATGTCATTTGCGATCTTCTCTCTTTTTGATTCTCATCTTTTTCTTCTCCTTTTTTCTACATCCCCGGTACCGTGTTCCATTTTTATTTTTCTTTCTTTTTCTCTCACTATAACACTCTGTCTTTCAGTGTAGTTATTGCCTTGTTTGGTTAACAATAAAAAAAAAATAATAATATAGTGGAGATTCTAATAAGATTATTCTTCTTCTATGTGCATTGTCCAATCAGAACGCAGGCGATTTTGGCCTTACACGTCTCTCTATCACTATCACTGGTGGCTCTTAGGACTCTTTCTTCTGTAATATCTCGCAGTCCCCAATATGTCATCCATCTGGTCAGGCCTTCAAATATGTTATCAGCTGCTTTCCTCTATCTCTTTTTCCCTCTATCTAGCCTGTTAGGATCCGGTTCTCCAAGCCCTCCCTCCTCATTGCATGTCCCAGGAACTTCGGTGCTCTTCCTGATGCTCGATATTAATTTGCTTTTCGTTTCCATTCTTTCCAACACATTATCATTGTTCACATGCAACGGTCCAGGAGAATTTAAAGCAATTTTCAGCCCACCAATATAGATATCAAGGGCTATAATAACTCATCAAATGGGCAATTGTATTATCTAGCTGACTGACTTCAATTATAAGTAGAAACGTTCACCGTGAAGTTTTATTGGGCATCTCTCGACTGAACTTTTGAGTATTTATGGATATGTATAACTTATCCTCTTCATTAATATAATAAGAGTGCTCGATACTCAATAGAGTATTAAATATAGTAATATCTTTATTACAAGCGTTTTAATAATAACGTAGTTTTATTTCAACACAAGAGCTGTTGTGTTTCGGTGCTTGATTGATGAGGTGCTAATAAGCAATTACCGAAAAACAACGGCTCTTGTGCTGCAGTAAACTATGGTTTTATTATAAACAATTATAATCTAAATATTATATATATATATATATATATATATATATATATATATATGCAATTTGTTATATATATTATATTATTTATATATTATGTATGCGCGGTACTTATTTGAAAGCGCTCAACAACACACATATACATATATATGCCAAGCCCCATACAGTTTGCATATAGCTATGTTTGTGTAAGCCCCGATGGGCGAGGACGCGCGTGTGTGTGTGTCTTTGCGCACGTTAATGGGTGTACAGGTGTACAACAAATTTCCCTCCCTCACATATATCTAAATGAATATGTGTGTGTGTGTGTGTGTGTGTTGAGTACCTGGATATATTTGTTGGTCGCAAATATGTGTTTACACAAAATTTACGAAAACAATTTTTATTAAAAACAAAATAATAGACAATAGACTCATTTTATTAATTATATTTCTAATAAGTGTTTCTTGTTGGTAGATTAGCTTCCTACGTTTTGCTTTGAAGGTATTAAATAAATTTTCACAGTTTTTGTTAAATCTTGTTATTTTTCAGAGTTTTCAATTGACTTCAGTCATTATCAAACCATTAATGAAATGACATTCAGTGTTTATTTGCTAGGAAATATTTTTAGTATGATATTCACGTTTTCTTTTTACTGTTTTTCAGACTATACATATAAATTCAAAAATGAAAGTTTACCTATGATTTTGAATGCGACATTCTAAAAAAGATATAAATTCTCTGAAATTTTAAAACATCACAGTCGTCCGACACTAGAAAGTTTCGAAAGTGTTGTAAATAAGACTAAGCGTAATTCCTTCTCCTACTTATAAATAGGGCAAGTACCCACATTAGAATAGAATTTGATTAGCAGAACTTGGGATTATAAGGTAAATAGAAAGCGCAATATAGTTGCAGTATCTGTGTTTCATAGACGCAAATGCATTCGACAAAGTACGCCACAAACACGCTGTACTGGCAGCAAACCACCTGTACACGGACAGGAAACGAGTTAAGCAGATATACAAAGATAGAAAGAAGTGTAAGACAAGGCGGTGTCTACTCGACAGATTTACTCAACCTATACAGTGAGACAATTATGATAGCTGTTGATGACCTGCCAGTATTTGTCAATAGCAGCTACAAACCTAACAATATAAGATGATACCGTACTAATAGCAGACATGGAAAGAAAACTTCAAGATTGCCTCCAGAAATTAGTTAAAGAAAGCGGAGATAAAAAAACTAGATATAAACAACAATGCATGATCATTAATAGAAAGAGGAACCCAAAACGCCGGTGATACTTAAATCAAGCAAGTACAAAAATTTGAATACCTGAGAAGTGTTCTAACAGAGGACGTAAGTTGCGACATTGAGCCCAGAAAGCGCATTAGCACGGCCAAAGATGCATTCCAGGAGCTAAGTAGAGTATTAAGAGACAGGAAATATTCGCTGGAATCAAAGAGAGTACTGGATTGTTATGTGATATATGTTATTTAATATGGCAGCGAATGTCTAACATTCTCAGGAAATTTGAAAGAGAAACTGGAAAAAACCGAAATGTTGCTCTACAGAAGAATACTAAGGATATCATGGACCGAACATATAAGCAACGATGAAGTTTTTCAGAGGACAGAAACGAGAAGAAAACTGATATTTTTTACCAGAAAAGACAGTTTAGGTGGGGTAACACGAGAACATGTGTTAAGAGCTACAAAGGATAGGGTGACGTGGAGGGCCATGGTTGCCTACGAGCTGAAGGAACATTGTTCATAGAAGATTTCTGATCTATGTAAGAGATCTATGTAAGATCTATGTAAGATCTATGTAAGAGACAGCTGAGACATATAATGAGAAAGGATGTCTTGGAGAGTCTGATACTCACGCGACGGATTGCAGGAAGGAGAAACAGGAGAAATAACGAGTGACATACTTGATGGACTTGAGCAGATGGATGGCGCTGGAGAGTTTAGGTGGGGTAACACGAGAACATGTGTTAAGAGCTACAAGGGTGACGTGGAGGGCCATGGTTGCCTACGACCTGAAGGAACATTGTTCATAGAAGATTTCTGATCTATGTAAGAGAATTTTAAAAAACTCTTTTTATTTGTTTCAGATCAAAAGCAATAGTTTAAGTGTTTACCGAGTTTTACGTTCTTTCGATACACTCTCTAACTACGGCTTTCCTAATTCTCGACGATTTTGAACAAAGACTGCATTAGAACATCTTCCTATATGGCACTAAATTATGTACAATATTCCTTACAGAGAAAGTTATTCGACATGACAGAGATGACGTTCTACAAAATGTCTTCCAGAAACTAAACTGTTATGGGGAATTACCTGCACACTAGTATGAACGCAACCGGACTACATAAATACCGATTGATATCTACTCTCGGAGGTAGTAGTTAGTAGCAGCAGCTACGGTACTCATTTGTTAGTAATACGCCGTGCCGGCGCTAGGTACTATTATACTCTATTTTCTCCGTACACTGTTCTCTTTTGTAATATAATATTGATTCTAACCGTATAACACGTTTGAGTCTTTCTTGTGACCGTTTTTCCCAGGGTCACATCATAAACAAAATAAAGTATTAAAATATAAGAAAATCTTCGTTAAAAACCAAAAATAAATTGTGCTAAACTGCTATATAATACCAGTCAGTTTTAGTGTAGAACTTTCTTCACTACTGAGACAAAGGACTGTCCCTACTTATAAATAAGGCAAGTGTCAACATTAGAGTAGCATTTAAGAAGTAATAAATTTACTCAGAACTTCCCGTTCTATATATGAGTACGTAATAAACCTCTTTCTTTTTGTTTTCGCTACCTGGTCTTCTGTTCCTTCGACACTAAATGCGGCCTTCCTAATTCTCAGCTACATTGAGCAAATACAACATTGCAACAGAAATTTTAAAAGTAGAATATCACAGTCGTTTTGAAAAAATAAATAATTTAAAACACAGATACAAATTAAATAAAAGTTACATATATATATATATCATCTCTCATTATCATTTGTGGTTCTTTCTTCATGAAAACTAAGGTACCTTAATCTACACCACTTTTTTTTTACAATGTTGAGCAAGCTTATTTCTTTCTTCTCTCTGATTGTTTGGCGAGCAATGCTACTTTCTATGTTTTGGGTTTTCGTTATTCCATTCACCCGGCATCGGATCCTCAGGACAATTTAGTAAGCACGAGATCTTTTAATATGTACAAACAGTCTCAACGTTTAGCTACAGATGGGTGAAAGCAAAATATTTACATTTTTTTTTAAATTGAAATATGCGATTATGCACTTAATTTGATTTTGTAATGTTTCGTTTTTGGAAGAATAATTAATACATATTAAAGTGATGGAAAATGTAGTTAAAAACTATAATATAGGTATATAGATTTATATATATATAATCTCTACTATAATAAAGATGGTTTTACTGTTATATATATATATATATATATATATATATATATATATATATATATATATATATATTAATACCTGTCTCCAAGGGTACCAGTGCGTAAGTGAATGCAGAGTGTTTTGACTAGAAATCGAACTCGGCTCACCGATTCCTCTTTCCGAGCCGATATCCCCTGCACCATAACACACATCCGTCAATAATCGCTTACAGCACCTGGTATTCCCAAACGGTCACCCATTTAGTACTGACCAGGCTCAACTTTGCTTAACTTCGGTGATCGAGCGAGAACCGGTGTATTCAACGTGATATGATCCGTCCCTTCCCTCCAGTTATGGGTTAAATATCTGAGGTCTGCTGTTCATACGATCCATGGCAAACTTCTGCACCGATTGTTTGTTATCAGCAGTTCCAAAGAATGTGGATGGTGCCACACAAGCCTTCACCACTCTAATCAATTCTTTGTGTGGTAGTCTAACTGAGGTTAGACACTCATACGTCGAAATCCACGGGGAGAGTCCATAATATATATATATATATATATATATATATATATATATATATATATATATATATATATATATATATATATATATATATATATATATATATCCTGCCATGCTCATTGGGAGAATCACAACAGCCAGGTAGTATTGGCTTAGTCCATTAGAGAAACAATATAAGGTGGCAGCGTCGGTTCAGTTCATTCTCTTTACTACCAGTTGTTAAAATTAGCTAATAGTTTTGAAACTTATACCTTCCTTATTATATTAAAGACCGTTGTATACCTTAAGTAAAAATAGCAACGGCCGCTTTCCATATGTAGTAGGAATATTCTATACATGGATAAATGGTAGATTATAAATTAAATTCTGGAGAGTAAAACACGACACAGTGAACCAAATTTATGAGTAGCTTGCATAGCAATAGATTCAACATAGAATTTGTACTTTCCATCTAATATCTCGACTCGTTCACTCAGAATTACTACGAGTTAGTTTCCTGTCTATACAAAGCATCCTAAATAATATTTTCTGTATTTTTATTCAACTTTTTCGCCATTGCTGAAACAAAGCTTGTGAAAAATTATTAAAAACCAAAAAATAAAACACTACTTATTTAAAGGTTTAGTTGTGTTTTATTTCCTGTACATGAAGGCCTTTACTTGTTGCCTATTTCAAGGCTTATTTATTTTAGTTCGTGGTTAAAACGGTTAAAAGATAACTTGAGAGCATTTAATCAGTGTTTGTCAGGGAGATATCTGCTACATATGACGAATTTGATGTTTAACCCCGCCATTAGGGACAACGTTCTAATTACTCTCTTGTTCAGCTTTAAATATAACAGCTGACAATGCAACACAAAAGGGAAGGGTCGATAACTTATCACCTTCTTTAAATTTCTTTTTGAACGAAACGGTTAATGCTGCTATCAGTTTTTATGATATCTCGGGGACCATTATTTACAGAGGTAAGTAAATTTATGTAAAGGTTGCTCATCTTGTGGTTCTTGATGTTATACTTGTCGAAATTGAAAAGCTAAAGTGCGATATAAAAGTTGTATCATTATCTCAGATCAAAGGTATCCTCAGTGGAATTCTCTCTTGCTGGGATTAACTCTGAAAAGTCTGATAATTAGATCAAAAGAACTAAGTTACTTTATTCACAAAAACTTAGTCTTTGTGATTTATAGGGCACATATACCAGGCTTGTTCTATTAATTATTTTGTGTAAGATAGAGCTTGCCATCAAGTAGATGAAGTAAGTTCGGGGCTTCAGTGTTATCTTTGCCGCCGTGTCTGTTGTTAATTCCTTTCGACTATTTATCTTCTCTTCACACCTAAACAAGCTGTAATCTTAACCGGATCTTTAATGGCAACAATTACGGCAAAGAAGTTAGGAATGAGAGTTGTTTTGTTAATTCATCTTTATCTACTTCTTCTGTGTGGCTTTGTGGTCTGAATTAGGGGCCGTCATTTTTGTTCGAAAAATGGATATTTATGTGATAGATTAGTTGATTACTTTTTTTGCGGTAGAATCACTCTTTTACAGTTTATAAAACTTTGATTGTAATATTTTTTATAATCATATCGATCTAAGAAAGGCAGTTAACTACCACTGGTGTGCAGAGGGGTTACATAGGAGGAAAGTTATAAGAAAGAGGGACAGGTTATAGAGAGTGTCAGGAAGTGGGTAAGAGAAGGATAAGACTACTCATGAGAGTGGAGTGGACGGAGAAAAGAGTATGAGAGAGAGAGAGGATGCAAGTTAGTGAGATATGAGATGGCTATTGAAATTAAATTTAAATTCTTGGAGATTGTAGCAATCGAGGAATTAAGAAAACGGAAGGTAATTCCACAAGCGGGAAGTGCGAGAAAAGAAACTGATGGAGTAGTCTGTGCGTCTACATTTTATTTGGTGGAAACGAGTTGCTAACCTTATGGCTCGAGTAAATTCGTATATAGGGAGCACCAGTGAGCTAAGTTTATAAGAGCAGAAGCCGTGAAAATCTCTGTCGAAGAGACAAAGGAAAGCTGCATTACGCCAGTGAGAATGTGACTATATCTGAGCTACCAAGTCTGGATCGATCAGATTCTCCGCTGGATTTTGGCAAGGGCCCCTATTTGGAATGGTAAATTTATATATGTGCAGGTCAGTTTCAAAAGATAATAATGATAATGCAATATAATTCTTACTAATTATTACCGGTCGCCTGCTTGACCTAATCCAATCTTTCTTAAATAACCGCAAAATGAAGGTCGTTCTGAATGGGCGTGCCTCTTCGTCCTACAGCACGAATGCTGGTGTCCCACAAGGCTCTATCCTGGGCCCAACGCTCTTCCTTATTTTCATCAACGACCTCCCAGATGAGATCAAGTCCCAAGTAGGCATCTACGCAGATGACACTACAATATACTCCCGCTCCAGTAAGAAACCTGTCGTGGCGGACAGACATAATCTCGCTGCTGACCTTGAGCGGGATCTACACTCTGTGGTGAACTGGGGCAAGAAGTGGCTTGTCATCTTCAATTCCTCTAAGACCAAGCTGTTGTCTGTCAACCATTACAGGCAACCTCTTCTGCCTCCCATAAGCATGGACCACATGATTCTCCCGGAGAGTAATACACTACGCCTCCTCGGACTTACCCTGTCCTCAGACCTCAAATGGAAGCACTATATTGAATCCATAGCAAAATCTACTGCTAAGAAGATTGGGTCACTATGTCGATCCAGGATGTTTTTTCCATCTGAATCCATCCTGCATATATACAAGTCAACCATCCGTCCGTGCATGGAGTACTGCTGCCATTTATGGTCAGGTGCCCCTGCCGTTCTCCTCAGTGTTCTTGACAAGCTCCAAAGGAGAGTCTGTAATGTGATAGGTACTGATCTGGCGACTCGTCTGCAGCCACTTTCCCATCGTCGAAATGTGGCCTCCCTCTGTCTCTTCTATAAATACTTTCATGGCTTCTGCTCGGATGAGCTTAAGTCACTGATGCCTCCTCAACAGGTGTTTACCCGTTCAACCAGACTGGCAACTGGGTCCCACCCATTCACAGTCAGGTTAGCCAAACGCAGACGACAATTCTACTCCTGCAGCTTCCTCTCTCGCACTTCCCGCCTGTGGAACTCACTCCCGTATTCTTGCTTTCCTGACGGCTACGACCTCCAGAAATTTAAAAGCAAAGTTAATACTCACCTACTAACCACTGGCCTTTAGCTCTCTCCCCTCCCCTGTATAACCTTCCCTTTCTCTCCGCCCATGTACCTGTCATTGCACCTGCTTTCTCAGCTTTCTATTGTTCCTTTCTAACTAGCTTGTACTCCTCACTCTTTTGTAATTAATCTCTTTACATTTATGTAACCCCCTGCACATCAGTGGTGTTTCTGACTTGCTCGGGGTGAAATGATTAAAAAAAAAAAAAAAAAAAAAAAAAAAAAAAAAAAAAAAATTTATAGGGAAGAAGAGATGGATTCCTACCTTGGCAAAAATATTTGCGACGAAGTGAATGTAGCAAAGCTAATTAGAATTGAAACTTTACTCTCCTTTTAACAAATTCTGTGTTATTATCCATTATATTACCCACGCACATATAAGCTTACAACACCTGGTATTCCCAAGCTGTCACCCATCTAGATACGGATTGTCCTTTGAATTATACAGTAGCACATTGTCACAAATTGAGAAACTATCTGCCAATTTTGCATCTCTGTCTTCAGTCTATTTCTTTGTTGTGAAAATAAATTCATCTCTTCTGCGTTTCTTGTTATTTCTCGCAATGTAACCGGTAGTTCTTTGACCGTGTTACGTACTACTTCGCAGACTTCATCCTCAGGTCTCCGCGCTGCTATGACTGATACTTCCAAGGGTTCACTTTCTTTAGGAATCAGCTTCGATAGTCCGTCTGCGTGCCCTATTTTTTCAATGGTAAATATAGTTAAAAATTGTAGTTTACTAGTCTTGTGCCCCACCTAATGAGTCTATACGCGGTATATACAGGTAGTCCTTTCTTGGATCCAAATATGGTAAGAAGCAGCTTATGGTCCGTTTGTAGCGTAAATTCTCTACCGTATATATATTTATGAAATCGAGTTACGGTGAAAATAATTCCTAAAGCTTCTTTTTCTATTTGTGATTAGTTTTTTTCGGCCGGTAGTAATGTTGTCGATGCGTGGCCTACCGGTTTTGTAGTAACATCCTTCATTTTATGTAAAATGCATGCTCCCACATCGTGTGAGCTTGTATCACTCGCTACCATAATCTCTAGCTTAGGGTCGAAATGTGTCAAGGTTAAATCTGATGTCAATTTATTTATAATTTCATTAAGCGCCTTTTTGCATTCCTCCAAGCAGTTCCACTGGACATCATTCTTCAGTAATTCGTTGAGGCGTGCACTCAGTTTATGCATACTAGCTATAAACTCGCAATAGTAATTAGCAAGGCCGAGGAAGCTTTGCAGTTATGCGACATTTTTAGGTTCAGGCATATTTGTGGTTGCTGAAGCTCTCTCTGGGTCAGGTTTTCTGCCATTCTCATTTATGATTTGGCCTAGATATTTTATTTCTTTCAAGATGAAATCACATTTCTCCACTTTAACTTTTAACCCAGTCTTGTAGTATTTTTAAAATTTCCTTGATGTGTGCCGCATGGTCTTTTAAATTATCGCTTTTAACTAAAATATTGTCCAGATAATCCGTGACGAAATTTTGCCCCGTCAACATAGTATCCATCGTCTGCTGAAAAATTGCCGGCGCTACATTTATCCCGAATGGTAGCCTGTTGTATTTGTATAGACCTTTGTGCGTATTTATGCAGAGTAATTTGGAACTTTCTTTCGTAATTTGGAATCTGCAAGTATGCTTCGCTTAGGTCGATCTTTGAGAAAATTTTTCCACCATTAAGTTTAGTGAATATTTCTTCTGGGCTAGGTAACGGATAGTGATGGTCTTTAATTGCATTATTCAGTCCCGTGGAAAAATCTACACACACGCGTAATTCTCCCGATTTTTTCTTAACATAGACAACCGGTGCCGCCCATTCACTGAAGTCAGTTTTCTAAATAATCCCAGTGTGCTCTAGCCTCTCCAATTCTTTGTATATTTATCAACTGTGGCGAATAGTACCTTTCTCTTTTTTTTAAATACATGTCGAGCATTCTGTTTAAGCTCGATTTTCGCTTCAAATTTGTTTCAACGTCCTAAACCACTTGAAAATACTTACGGATTTAGCAATTTCTTGTTGTGTGTAGCATGGTCGGCCTATTTAACTTCCACCATGTTTGAAGTTTATAATCGTCAAATCGGATCACGAATCCAGTTGCAATTTAATTTTTTTATTCAGAATTTCCATGTCAACGTATTTTCTAGTATTTCCTTATTTTCATCCTCCACTCTAGTAGACCTTATCCTACTAGATTGATTTTTATTTCTGCATACCGTTGCTTTGTGGCCCATTTTAACACATGTTCGGCAAGTTTTGTATTTAAAATGACAATCCTTAAACCAATGCCTTTCACCACATCTGTAACATGCAGAAACGGGGGGATTGTTTTTTACTGGATTCTTGTCAACCGTAGTTTTGTATTTTTTCTCTTTTTGGCATTATAATTTTGTTTTGTCTGTGGGGAGGGTACAAAATGTAAATTTCTTTTTGTACGCTACTCCTGATTCTTCAATGCCCTTGCTATCTTTCTTTATGCTGAGGCATTTCTGGCAATCTTCTGACAATTTTTGTAATGTTAGACCTGGCTCGATTTGCAGGTTGGTCAGCATGCGTTTCCTCATTTCGCTGTCTTTAGCAGCAACTAGTTCTTAGACAAATATGAGACACTTGAATTTGTCTGGGGTAAGTTCCGACGATTTAAAATCGTCACAATGTTTATTGAAGATAACTGCAAAATTAGAATAGTCCTCGTTTTCGTCTTTTCTGAGAAAAAGGCATTTCCATCTTTTATGGAACAACGAGATTTTTGGGCTAAATATCTTGTGAGGCCTGTCACTGCCTCATCGAACGTTAGAATATTCGTTTTTTTAGGGAGAATATAGCCTACTAAATTGGTGTGTTCGTCTGTGTCTAATTTCCTGAGTATAAGTCTTAATTTCTCTTCTCACTCCAGTGCTGACATTCGATATTAAAAATATCCTCGTAACGCCTGTAATACTCTCCGAAATTTTTATCCTCCTCAACTGAGTATTTAAAAAATTCAATCGCGTTCTACACCGCCTCTTGTGAAAATGTCTACTCCTTCCACATGTTTCTCTCCAGAACTGTGCTTGTTAATTTTAATAACAGTTCTTGCAGTTGTATTTGTCTTTCCTCGTTTGCCGTTTGTATTTCAATTTGTCTTTCTTCGATAGCCTTTTGCATTTCCATTTGTCATATTTCGTTAGCCTTTTTCATTTCCATCTGTTTTATTTCTAATTGATATTGTCTTTCTTCAGTTCTCTTTATAATTTCAAGTATTCCCTTTTGAAAATCTTCCAATAATTTTTCGGTATTAGTATCAACAATTTGTTTGTGGTCGACTTGTTTGAGTCAGTTTGTAGCACACTTTTTTTTTAAAGTGATTCAGGTGGGAGAGAAAATTCGTCACAATTTTGTTGTGCGACTTGTGCGCGAACCTGTTTCGCCAATTTGATGTTATTGACTCCTCTTATGTAATTTTCGAGGTCCTCAGCACTAAGTTTTTTTTTCCTTGGTGGTATGCGTAAGTTCGTTCTTTTTTGTCGCCAATTTGCTCTTGACGACTGATGTGACAACGTCTTTTTTTTTCCTTCGTGCGCACTTGTTAGAATCATCGTCGTCAAATTGTTTATTGGCGAGAATGTATTTTTCCTCCGCGTAAATTTGTACAAATCCTCCGTCGCCAAATTGTTGTGGCGACTGACTTGAATTTTTTCGAATCTTCGCCAAATTGTTGTGGATTCTTTTTTAGAAAACCCCACAATATAATAATAACACAAAAAAGAGGAAAAAAGGTAAATGTATTGAACAAAAGATATGCAACCTGTACACGGTTAATAGTTTCAGGAATACTTGTTAGTGGAAGTCAAATATATACAAAGAAGTAAGTCCGGGTAATAAGTCTATATTCTTGCTAACCAAGGAGCAGCGGTTCAACTGCTCAGACAAACACCAACTCTGACAACAGCAACTACTCAACTGACAACTCAACTCGTTCTGTGTAGAAGGATTATTTGCATACCATGGAAAAGTCCATAGAGTGTGTGAAAATGGTTGACTTCCCAACAGTGTGTGTATTGTTTCCTTTAAAGAGATTATCAAATAGACAAACTGGTACTCGAGTAAAAGTACAGAAACATATGTGCAGATGAAAGAAGAGAGTTTATTTTAAAGAGAATACACTTCAGGAAAAAGAGTCGTCTAATCCTACGTGGTTTACTTGCTCCTTTACAAAGAGACTAACAATCAAGCTAGGTACTATTCGCTTTAAAACACATTCACTTATTCAGATATTTTTGTAAACAGTACCTTCACAGTTTGTTATCTGATATATATATATATATAAAAATTAGAGAACATTTTCAAAATTCAAAGGTGTCGGATGTACATTTTGACATAGGATCTCTAATAGAGACTCTACGTCACGTCAGCGACATTGTTTTTCCAAATGGCGAAGGCCCTGAGTTAGAATGTGGAGGGGTTTTTGGTTAACAACGGTCACAAAGTGGAAAAGAACAGAGCTGGTAGTCGCGGGGTTATAGGGTGTTGAATATATATATATATATATATATATATATATATATATATATATATATATATACTATTACAGACATCATTATTTTATCCAGCATGTTTAATGTTGGTTGGTTGATTTGTTTTTATGGCATATCAACCTCGGCGGGTCATTTATTGCCAACTAAATTTTCTTCATTTTATTTCTAGTAATATCTTTTTTTTTCTTTCAACATTTTGTTGTTGTTTTTATATAGGTTTTGTGTCTAGTAATACCATTTTTCCTTTTTGAGTACCAAGATTCATTGGGATTTGTTTTTAAGGGCAGGATCCCCAAGTCCAACCCTGTTATTTAACCCATAACTGGAGGGAATGAAGGGACGGATTAATACCTTTCCCAAGGGTACCAGTGCTTAAGTGAATGCAGGGTATTCAACTGGAATTTGAACTCGGCTCACCGATTTCTCTTTCCGAGCCGATATCCACTGCACCACAACGCACATCCGTCACTAAACGCTTACAGCACCTGGTGTTTCCAAGCGGTCACCCTCTAAGTACTGACCAGGCTCAACGGGCATGTTTAATGCTTCAAACGGTATTTTTTGTGAGTATGTGTGTATGAATGTATACGTATATGGCTATAATTCTGTTAAAACATCCTTAATGCATCTGTTCTGGAGGCACAAACTGTTTATCGTCTTGTCAGTACAAAAATGGTGTCAGATTTCACAGAAACAAGTAACTTCAACCCGAATATCTGATAATAAAACTTTGAAAATCGCAGAATTTAGCGAATTAGTCAAATTGGAACTTAGCAGTTAGGTTCTTCGTCTTCTCAATCTATATTTTGCTGAAAGAGGCAAACTCGTTACTCTCGGGTTATTTGTTTGTTTTTCACTGAAAGTTCCACCTGCATTGAAAATCTATGTCACCATGAATATTTCTTAAGGCCAACGAAGCCATTGAAAATAAAAGGAGCCGCATGAAAAAAGTTTAGTGAATCTTGCCTTCGCTAAAAAGTAGCGAAATCAGAAGAGAAAAACTAAAATTAAATAAAGCATGTTCAAATCGATAAGCCATACAATCCCAATGACGATCGAGATATACTTTCTAACCTTCCCTCAGATAAGTAATTTTTTCCCTTACCCTGAAGAATCTGTAAAAACTAAAAAAAAAACAAAAAGATTTTTCTTACTTCAAAGAAACAGATTTTTAAGAAGACGGAGCATTGTTTAATGAAGATTTCTGTAGCGAAAATTCTTTTCATATTCTTAATAAAAAAAAATTCTAATTCCAAGTGCAAGATGCTGCAGCAGAAAAAGATTTCCCCCAGTTTAAAGGTTGAGAAAAAGACCCAAGTAATTGCAATTAAAAAATATTCAACTACTTCTTTTATCCATTTCATTTTCGAAGCAAAATTTTCCCAATCTTCTTCTATGTGCCTTTTTCTTTCAGGACATAGGCCATCATGGTCCTCCACGTCTCTTTATTACGGGTGGCTCTTAGCACTCTTTTTCTTGTAACATATCGCAACCCCCGTTCTGTCATCCACCTGCTGAAGCCCTTCAAATGTGTTATCCTCTCCTTTCCAATGTCACTTTTTCTCTCTATCTGGCCTGTTAGTATCATGTTTTCCAAGCCCTCTTTCCTCATTGCATGTCCCTAGAACTTCAGCTTTTTCTTATTGATGCTCAGCATTAATTTCCTTTCGGTTTCCATTATTTCTAACATCTCATCATTGGTCACAGGCTTGTTACATAATATTCGCAATATCCTTTTGTAGAACCACATTTGAGGTGCTTCAAGTTGTTCCTTCATATTTGTTGATATCGTTTAACATGCACTGCAATATTGAAGAACTGACATCACATAGCAATCTAGTACTCTCTTCTTTGTTTCCAGAGAAAGTTTCTTGTATCTTAATACTTTACTCAGCTTCTGGAACGTGTCCTTCGCCATGCCAATCTGCCTTCGAATCTCATCTCATCGCATTTCCGTCCCCTGTTAAAACACTTCCCAGGTATTTAAATTTTTGTACCGGCTTGATTTTAATATCCTCCACTTGTATTTGTCATTTTGGGATGCTCTTTTTGCTGATGACCATGTATCCCAATAGTAAGCTTTATTCCCTTTACACGGTTGTAGACAATTTTTAAACTTTTCCATTAACCTGAAAATCAATCCCATTGTTGTCTTCTAGTTGGCTTTCTTTTAAGCGTTGAACCTGTGGGCCAGAAATTTCCAACCCATAGAAATATCGATTTTCTATCCGGAACAGCATCATTCCGACGTAACAGGAAATGAACCAGAAAATCTCCGAGTTGCAATTACAGATTTACCATTCTTTAAATATCTTTAAATACAAATGCATGGTAAATTGCAGTATCGGAAAAATCGGTTAGAAATCAACTAGACGAAGACACCATCACAACTTAAGTTCACTATCACCAGGTAGGTGACATTTTAAAATTTCTAAACTTATTTATAAATGGAACTTTGTGTGTGTGTGTGTGTGTGTGTGTGTGTGTGTGTGTGTGTGTGTGTATATCCGTTACCTATAGACTCCAAAACGGCTGAAACAATTTTCTTGAAAATTTACACAGTTGTACTATAAGCGACTGCAAGTGTTCTTAGCTAGGTTTTGTGTCGAGGTACCCCCGGATAAATATGGAAAATCGATAATCGAAAAGATCGGGTTATAGAAGGAGTGGTTCGATTTTAATCAAATTTGATACACTCATAGAAAATGACATAAGAAACACACACACACACACACACACACACACACACACACACACACACACACACATATATATATATATATATATGGCTGTGTCAATAAATATAAATATGGAGGTACACACACACATGTATAAAAATATTATTCAGGTATTAATAAAACAGTGCTCAATGTAGTATGAACAGAGCTATTATATATGTATTAATAAATATAAATTAAGAATTTTAAAACAACATAATTTTTACGCATGCTAAGGTACATATGCATACATGCCAAAAGGTTCATTACTGACACCGAAATAAGTTTTCAAGTCATTTTCGTTCTCTATCCCCTTATTCTTATAATCAAATTCTTCCTATACCTCATGACTTATTTTTCAGTTTCTTAACTGGGACAAACCCTCCGAAATTCTTCCTCGCCCTAATTATTTAGATATGATAAAAATTGTGTGTTTTTAAGTCTGTATATAACTAGCAGTATAGCCCGGCGTTGCTATGGTGTAATAAAAGCTTTAAAACTAATCCATGGTCCTGGAGCTCAGACTCAGCCTCAGCCAAAAGAATATTTATGTGAAGTTTGGTGAGAATCGGATAAAAATTGTGGATTTGTATAAAGGACATACAGACAGATAAACAGACACACACACAAACATCTTGCCTTTTATATATATATATATATATATATATATATATATATATTGACGATTTTATGCACTATTTTAAGAACTGGAACCTTGAAACTTCTGAATATCGTTTCTTATGTCTTTGTCTATGATTGTATCAAATTTGATTAAAATCGGACCTCTCTTTCTATAACCCGATTTTTCGGTTATCGATTATCGATATTTATCGGGGGCACCACGACACAAAACCTCGCTAAGAACACCCGGAGACGCTTATATTAGAACTGTATAAATCTTCAAGAAAATCAGCCATTTTGGTGTCTATAGGTAACAGACACACACACACACAAAGACAAATTTCCATTTATAAATAAGTTTAGATGATTGCTAACAGAATATATATATATATATATATATATATATATATATATATATATATATATTTGATTGCTTGATGAAGTGTTAATAACAAGCACCGAAACTCAACGGCCCTTCTGTTGCAGTAAACAAACGTTTTTAATAAAAATATTTATAATAAAAATACTATCATATATAATACTCTTCTAAGAACAAGCATTCTTGAAAAAGTGAAGATGCTCGATATTGAACAAGATTTAGACTTGTAAGCAAGTCAGAAGAAGTACTGAAAGTATCACATACGACACTAGGTGAAGAGATTAGCATATGTCAAAATCGACAGGACATGCCATCGTATATATATATATATATGTGTGTGTGTGTGTGTGTGTGTGTGTGTGTGTGTGTGTGTCTGGCTGACTGTGTGTGGGTGTGTGTTGGGATAATTTACAATCTATCATAATTCTACACACAAACACACACATATCTTATATATATATATATATATATTCAGAAGCTGATATGTGTAATGAACGTTGTTTAAAATATTATTTGGGATACTGTTCTCTATACCAATGTCCGCTATATTAAATGTCAAATCAATCTTCTAAAAGAGGTTACAGTTTCAAACTCACAGGCTTTTTATTTTTCATTTGTAACATGTAATTTCAGGAAATATGCTATAAATGGTCACGATTTGTTTACATTTGCTCCGATCGAGCCGGTTTCTGTCATATCTGTACAGCTACATGCAATCATCATCCAGCAACTAAATTTAAATTTTCTTAAAATGTTAACGTCTTTCACTTAACGTACCTGGTTGTCCAATGACAATCTTAGTTCTGAAGAATTTTAAGTTCTAATTCTAGATAACAAACTTTCTAAAAGATTTAACACTAATCGATATTTAGTAGGAATCAATAAGCTCAACGTGGGCCACTTGGAACTGGACTGCAGAGATTTTATTTTTTCATTTAATTGACTATCCCGGTCTTATTTATTGTACTTTGTCATGAGTGTTACTCCCCGCCACACAATTCCGTCGAAAACTTTTCTTGCATAATACCGCCCGGTTGCTGAAAAAAGCAATTGAGTCAAACAAAAGAATGTATGAAACTGATTAATAATAAATCAGATGTTGGTCCCAAACTAATACTATATATATATATATATATATATATATATATATATATATATATATATATATATATAATAGTATTATATATATATATTGCTTATAACCAAGTTTCGTTAAATTTTGTTAATTTCCGTAACGTTTACATTTGTTTGACATTACGATACATTACAGAGCAGATATGGTTTGTTTACGACAGATCGAAAATTGTGTTATATAAGCATGATAAAAACCTCGTCTGATCAAGAGGCTATTCATGGTCGAGTGGTTAAGACAGTACCAGATCAAATGGTAGCTTCCCCTATGTAAATAAGGGTCGCAGGTTCGAATCCTGCTGGATAGCACACATTTTTGTCATAAAAATTTATCGTGAAATAATCAGGCCGGTAGATATAAATATAAAATACTGTTTAATTAAAAACAGAATATCTACTTAAATACGAGTATCGGTAAAAATAATGTTCAAAATAATTCATTATATTTATATATATATATATATATATATATATATATATATATATATATTGGTAAAACTTGAAGTGGTTAATAATCTGATATGCAATGTATAATAAATTTGCCTTTCGACTTGAAAGCTTCACTCCTTTTTCTATATAACAGTTCATCGATCACAGTAGTAAACGTCTTTTATGATAGATTGTAATTGATTTTTCCAGCACATTCCTGTTATGCAGATCGATCTGTGACACTTTACGAAGACTGATGTCAGCATTGGTGGAACATAATCATGACATAATATTGCGCAAATAAATCACCTCTTGAACCCATCTGCGGATTTACGCCCAACAATAAATTCACATGCGCATGCGTACATACGTATGCACACATGCGCATTAGACGATTGCTTTAGTTCAAGATTAGTGATCATGTGTATATGCGCAGTTAGTTTGAAATTTCCTATGGGCATTATAAGTGGTATTATAAGTGGTATTATAAGTGGTATTATAAGTGGTATTATGAGTGGTATTATAAGGTGGATTATAAGTGGTATTATAAGTGGTATTATAAGTGGTATTATAAGTGGTATTATAAGTGGTATTATAAGTGGTATTATAAGTGGCATTATAAGTGGTATTATAAGTGGCATTATAAGTGGTATTATAAGTGGTATTATAAGTGGTATTATAAGTGGCATTATAAGTGGTATTATAAGTGGTATTATAAGTGGCATTATAAGTGGTATTATAAGTGGCATTATAAGTGGTATTATAAGTGGCATTATAAGTGGTATTATAAGTGGTATTATAAGTGGCATTATAAGTGGCATTATAAGTGGTATTATAAGTGGTATTATAAGTGGCATTATAAGTGGTATTATAAGTGGTATTATAAGTGGTATTGTTACAGCAAAAAATTAATGATGATTAATTCACGTATATAGGGTAGAGCGAGAGTAAACAATTCTTGGCGCTCCAAATCTCGACCCCTCTGTTCGGAACTTACGTTGCTGCTTTTTATTTGATGCCATTGAAGACTGAAGCGATATTAGCAAATGTTTATCAGAATTCTTGTAAAAAATAGTGTAAAGCTTTTTCTCTTTCTCTCTCTCTCTTTCATCAGGCACACGAACGCTCATACACACACGCACACACACTCACACGCACACACACACAAGTGGACATTGAATTAAAAGCCAGAGGCGACAGTCTGCTTCATAATATACGCAGTCGTCAAAGAACCTGGCCTCTGGCTGTTGACTTCAGTGTCCACTTCTATATTTACATATGATCTATTACTGATATTTTACACTTTAACCTATATATATATATATATATATAGAGAGAGAGAGAGAGAGAGAGAGAGAGACAGAGAGACAGAGATAGACAGACAGGAATATATGCTTATATACGTAGACACACACACACAGAGTAGGGCAGAAATACCTCCCAAATAATGGTAGATTATGCTGGCAATGGTGTGTTTATCTACCTAATGTCATAACACTGTAAAGGAAGCATTCTGGAGGATATGTGTTTGAGATATATCTGCCGCAACTTATACATAATGAACAATTATAGTTCAGATGTATATTAAATTTAAACAGTAAACAGTGGTATTAGAAAGTGCACAACCTATGTTTGACGGAAGAGATAAATATAAATATATACACTACCTGCAATAGTTATTTGGCAACCCCAGTTTTAAAAAAATGATATATTTTATACTATTTCTAGTATATATTGCCAAGTGAATAATTCTAAATGAAAATAAAATGCTTCTTTTGTTAATACTGCCCAATAACATGTGCATCACATGAACTGTTTTGGTGTCCAGTTTTGTGCTCTCTTACCTCATGCTTGTCTCTTATTCGTATTGGTTGGCTGAGGCAAAGTCATTTTGGTTGCCTTGTAAAATTTTGCAAAGTATTAATAAAAAAGAATCATTCTAATTTCATTTAGAATTTATATATATATATATATATATATATATATATATATATATATATGTGTGTGTGTGTGTGTGTGTGTGTGATAATAAATATACATTTTGTCTTCACTGGTAGCATGACTTGCAATGTAGCACATCAATATTGCATTTCATTTCAACAATTGTATACTGCGTTGTGCATAACGCTCAAAATCGTGTTATCTATTTTCCTGTAAAATCGTTTTAAGATAATGAATTTTTAACTTTCAATTGAAATCAACACTGATTCCTGGCTTACTGAATGTGTCATTATAAATAAACGGCTAATATTACCAGTATTATTTTAAAGCATAACATTTGAAATTGCTCATTTATATATTAGACAAATTGTATATAATCGATATTTTCCGTTATTGATAAGGATGGATGTAAAACTTGTTAAGTGCGTAGCTAATGCAGAAGAGCTCTTAACAAACATTCTTATCAATTACCTTTTTCCATTGTATAACATTTATCTAATCATTCCAGTATTCTTTTGCAGTCATGGGCTATAGAAGAAGATCAAGGAGCCACTCTGAGTATCATGATTGCGTTTTTGTCTCCGCAGATATGACTCTAGAGTAGTTGTGTATATGGCATTCTGATGAGAAATATTTTCCATAAGTACAGGTGAGGGGAGGTAAGGCGAAGATACCATGAAATCATGGACACCATTTGTCAACAAGACATCGTAACATCTTCTAGTGATACAATACTGATATTGTGGGTTGACAAAATTAATCCAACTTAATATTGGAGTAAAATGTGGTTTTCTATAATGGAGCGTAGCCTTATTTGTTCGAACGTAACGGGAAAGCTACAAATGTCGCCATCTATAGGTGTAAAGAAGAAATTCTAATTAGAACTCAGATTTCCAGGAGCTACAATTGTACTTCATGATTGATCATTTTTTTGCGGTTTATCTATCTTTTGCAGCTTATTTAATGTCAAAAAATAATTTAAATTTTATTAATATTGTCGGTGATAATCATGATTTACTGATACATGTCCCATTAATACTTTTTGTACTTAACTGAATTCGAACACTGCTCTACGATTTCCCCGTTCCTAGCCGTTATCCACTGTACTACAGCTCACATCCCACCAACTTGTAAGGTTGAAAAAGTCCTATGAGAAGGAACTTCATTCTATTACACTCACTGGCATAACTGTGTACTTGATCAATTTATTTCAATAAAACCTATCAAGATAATGATAGTTTGTACCCAGTGAAAGCTATGGTTTAATCTTATATCTTTCCCAGAGAAGTCAATTCAAATCGATCATTTTGTCGTAACATAACAGATTATTTTGTGTTGTTATTGGAAACTAAGGAGCATTAAAATGGGTTTAATTGATTTCTCATGAAAACAAACAGCAAAAATAATTTTTACTCATAATGACAGGCAATAAATCAAATTCTGTAAAGATACCGCAGACAATGCTTGGGAGCTAATTATGAATTTGTAGCCAAGTTTTGCTAGAATATAATATATCAGTGGATGAGGAATGGCTGCTTACATTCAATACATCGAAATCAAAACTATTTACATTCGATACAATCTATCGCTAAGTATACAAGAAAAATGATCTGTTTACTGTAACACGCCAGTTAGTACCATACTCCTAGGGCTATCCTATATACTTAAAAGAGCCAGATCAGGCCAAAAATAGAATTCTACTGTCATTTCTTTGGTTGAGACTATTAAGCCTTCAATTTAGGTCTCAATATAGTCTAAAAGCGTCTCAGAGTCCATCTAGGTGACAAATTATTTTCCGCCCTACAACTTCTGTTACACCCCTGATGTAGCAAGCCTCTTACTCTTTATATGGTTACTTTCATGGAAAGTAATCAGGCGAACTGAGTTCCGCCAGTTCTAACCTTCACGGCCAAGACCTGTCACGCCACTGACATTAGAGCAAACAATCCACATTCCGTTCGAATTCTACAGGTGAGAAGTAAATTTCACCCGAACTGCTCAATGGAACCGAATCTGAAGTGGATATTTCTTCAAACATTACAATCCTAACCTGTTCAAGCTTACAGTCTATCACGTTGAATACAGGGGTTCTTGCTAAGATCACCGAAGTTAAGCAACGTTGAGCCTGGTCAGTACTTAGATGGGTGACCGCTTGGGAATACCAGATTCTGTAAGCGTTTAGGGACGGATGTGCGTTGTTGTGCAGTGGATATCGGCTCGGAAAGAGAAATCTGTGAGCCGAGTTAAAATTCCAGTTGAATACCCTGCATTCACTTAAGCACTGGTTTCCTTGGGAAAGGTATTAACCCTTCCCTTCCCTCCAGTTATGGGTTGAATAACAAGGGTAGGACTTGGGGACTCTGCCCTTAAAAACAAAATCCAATGCATCTTGATACTTGAAAAGAAAAAAAAGTATTACTAGACAAAAAAAAAACATATAAAAACAACAATAAATGTTTGAAAGAAAAACGTATTAACAGCAATAAATAAATAAAATGTAGCTGGCAATAAATGACCCACCGAGGTTGATATGCCATGAAAACAAACCAAGTCAAGTCTAGGTCTAACCTATTATCTATCCATGTATACGTATAAACTGTCTCTTACTCTAACTGCCTATCTTAAGTAGCTTTAAACAAGGTGAAACTCAGTTAAAAGAGATAAAGATTAAATGAAAGATTATGAAATCAATACCCGATCTCGCTTATGCCGGGTCGACGAAGATTTTTTTGTCTGAGCGCACGCGCTCGGAAATCCCACGTACTCGGAAATCCAACGTTAAAGCACTTAACATGTATTGCATCCTGCCTCAGTAGGGATGACTTTGGCAAACGCCCAGATGAAGTACAGACTTCAAGCAACATGAATCTGGCTCTACATAATGCTGCTGAGAATACCATGGCCTGAATATGGAATCAAAGACGAAATTTTAGAGAAAATGGAAGAAATAAAAAAAAACATCAACCTAACATCAGGAAGAAACAGTTGATATATTTAAGGTACGTAATGAGGAAAGAGGGCTTGAGAAATATGTTAACTAGAGGATAGATTGAAGGGAATGGGGACAGATGAAATTGATGCGTAGTCTAAGTGTGCTTGGGTAAGTGTAAGTTGGAACAAAACTTAGGAGAGGTAACAAAAGGATTGAACTATATTGGATTTAAATTAGACCAGTAAATAATTATATTAGAGAGTGCTTAATATATACATAAAGGAAGATGAACATTTCATATTTTGAGCATTTAGATATTCAGGTAAGGAATATCAGCCGGTTACGCAACCGTGGTTTTGAAAGTTTTTAGTTTTTTAACCAATCTGTGAAAAACCCAATACAATTCAGTGAAAACCTAACAATACGCGAGATAAGTGCATATATATATATATATATATATATATATATATATATATATATATATATATTCTAAACATATACTGTTAAATATAAGAGATAATGAATGTCTATTATGTTTAATCATAAGCCGTTCTAAACGTCGTATTTTGGCTTTAATTTCAATTGAAAATAAAGACAAAAATTCTCCACCATTTGGATAATTCCTTTTTTTTTAATCACCTTTAAATCCGGTCATAAAGCGTTACATTGCATTTGAATACATGGTTCTGTTGTCGTTTTGCGCTATCACGCAGTGTGACGACATAGAACCGCATTGCAAATTTGCGAACTGCGTTTGTTATTTTTGGTAACTATTGCTGTTGCCTAGCGGAGTTTTATGTCAACACAAAATAAAATCGCCGGTTATGGTGGATGTTACTGTATTACTGTCTTAATAACTTCTCTGAAAATGGCTCATGTGAGCCGAAAGCTTAGAACCAAATTAATGAAAAATTATCAATATGATGCAGAATTTTTGTCTTTATTTCAACTGGAATTAAAGCCAAAATACGACGTTTAGAACGGCCCATGATTAGACATAATAGACATTCATTCTCTCATATTTAACAGTATATGTTTAGAAAATCATTTGCTGCCTCGATACACTATATATATATATATATATTCTGTAGGGGATTTTGTAGTTTCTGTTCCATGTCTGTAATCAGCACTGACTCATTTAGATACTTTATATTGTAAAGATACACACACACACACACACACACACACAGGGAGAGAGAGAGAGAGAGAGAGAGAGAGAGAGGAGGGGGAGAACATTTTAAAAACAATTACCACTTCTGCAATTTACGCATTATTCTTCCGTAATGAATTGAGTTCTCTCGGTTACTGGCTTCTGTATACACCGCACATATATCTTTTTCTTCAAGTCATAGGCGGCCATGGATTTACACTTGGCTCTGTCTCTTTTTGTTGTCAAAATATTTCTCTTGATATCTCTAGTCCTCGCTCCGCCATCAATTTGCTCAGACCTAAACCAGTACGTCTCGTGCTGTTTTCTCTGGTCTCTCTTTCCCTTTATCTGATCTGTGAGCATTACGTTCTCCAGGACCTTCTTCCTCATTACATGCCACAGGAACTTCATTTGTCTTTTTCTAATATTTTGTATCACTTCTTGTTTGTATCCTTTCCAACACCTCATCGTTGAACACGTGCTCCGACCTTCTGTAAAACCACCTGCCTTCTGCCTCAAGCCTCTCCTTCATTCTTGATGGGATCATCCAGCATTCACTTCTATTTACAGAAGGACAGATATCACATAGCAATTCATCACTCTCTTTGTTTCTAACGACATTTTCTTGTCTTTCATTCCTCTGGTTAGCTTCTGAATGTGTCTTTGTCCATGCCAATGCATTTTTGGATCTCTATGTCGCACTTTCCATGTTCTTTCAAAATAGTTCCTAAATATTTGAAGTCTTTTATTTGTTTTATTTTAGTTTCTCTGACTTGTAGCTTGCATATTGGGCTCCTCTTTTTGCTGATGACCATAGATTCAGTTTTCTTTAAGTTTATGCTCAGTCCTTTTTCACTTTCTTTTGCTACCTTCTGTAGCAGGTCCTGCTTTTTCCTTTTCATGTCTGCTATCAGCACCATGTCATCTGCGTATCTGATATTGTTGAGATTGTGGCCGCCAATGACTAATCCTGACTTTTATTTCTTCGCAGTACAGGTTGAAATGTTCCGGTCAGAAAACACATCCTTGTCTTACGCCACTTTCTATTTTTACATACCTGCTGAGTTCATTTTCTATTTGTACACAAGTGGTTTCCTGCCAACATTTCTTCTTGATTATCCTAACATTATTTCCGAAAATGTCGAGGTTGTCTAGCATCTCTATCAAGTCCTTGTATTGTACTTTGTCAAATGCCTTTGCGTAGTCTATAAAGCACAGATAAAGGTCCTTCTGCGTTTGCATTGCTCGATTAGATAGCATCCTGAGCGTGAATATCGCATTCCTCGTTCAGGTATCTTTAACAAACCCACATTTTTCCTGTTCTATCTCCGGGCAGATTCTGCTGTGCGCTCTGCTCATCAGAATCCGTATGATGAGTGTTGTTATGTGGCTCATCAAACTGATTGTTCGGTGAAACTCACATTCCTTTGCTTCTTAGTGTTATGAAGATTGACATGCTTAGGTCCTCCGCTGTATTGCCACTGTTGTAGATTTCGTTTAATATTTCTGTTAGTCTGTCATAGGAACATCAACATCTCTAACACGCTAAAATTTCTTCCTCTTAATCCATGTGCCGATGGATTAGGGTGTAATCTGACACGCCAACTGACACGAAATCAGTCGAGTTTCTGGGAGCAATGGAGGTCTAGCTACACTGATGCGCTGTGATACAGTGAAATGTATGCCGACGACTATTATTATTATGCTCTCATTACGTTTGAGCTCTCTAGATAGGAAACATTAAAAAAAGTTGTGGTACAGTGGATATCGGCTCGGGACGAGAAACTGGGGAGCCAAGTTCGAATTCCAGTTGAATCCATTGTATTCACTTACGCGTAAATACCCTTGGGAAAGGTATTAATCTGTCTCTTCCTTCCAGTTATGGGTTAAATAGCAGGCCAGATTGGGTTCTATAGCCTTGGCCGA
This sequence comes from Ascarosepion bandense, assembly GCA_037127315.1. Classification (NCBI taxonomy): domain Eukaryota; kingdom Metazoa; phylum Mollusca; class Cephalopoda; order Sepiida; family Sepiidae; genus Ascarosepion; species Ascarosepion bandense. The sequence continues at coordinate 1,740,190 of JBBBDQ010000799.1, forward strand.
CAACCAGTCTACCGCAGAAAGTAATGGCAACCTACTGCAGGATAATCTTCTGTCCAGTCTGTCATGTCTCGAAAGAGACATGATCGCCCAAGCGTGTATCACGTAAGGTATTTAACTGACCTCTTTTGCGATTTACGCATTACTCTAGTAATTAATTGATTTCCACTGTTGACTAGCGTGTATATACACCGAACATATATAACACGCTAAAATATCGCTCTACTTTCATTCCGTGCGCCGATGGCTTAGGGAGTAGGGACTCGGCTGACACCAAATTAGACGAGATTCGATCCTGGCTGGAAGCAAATGGAGGTCTAGCCACACGGGCTGTGATACACGAAATGTATGTAGATAACTAATATATGTATGTAGATGACTAATATCTATATATATTACACATTTGCACGTATTTAATATATATTAAATAAGTGCACACCTATTTAATATATATATTAAATGCGCAATATGTATATATATATTAAGTTTTACTATGAATTAAATTGAATTTAACAAAATATTTTTAATATATTTATGTGCACGTGCACACACATATGCATATATATATGTGTGTGTGTTTGTGTGTATATGTGGGTGTGTGTGTGTGTGTGAAGGTGGAAGTTTCTAAGGCCCGCATTTTTAAAATAAAAGAGCTCCAAACACAAGATACTTTACATGCGGAAAATAATCGCACGCACACACACACACACACACACACACACACACACACACACACACATATATATATATATATATATATATATATATATATATATATTAGCAGTATACTCCGGCTTTGCTCGGGTGTAATGAAATCTTTAAAACTAATCCATGGTCCTGCAGCTCAGACTTTTTGGACGTTAGCACGAAAGACTAAAAAGCAATAGTTGTTTCCAGTTAAAGCGAAACGGAAGACCGAAAGAAAAATGAATGGATGTAAGTCAAATTTTGATTTCCTGGTATCGATATCAAATAAGTTTCTTTCGTCGTAAACTGAATTTTGAAGGCTAAATAAGTCCTCTGAGTAAATGGTATCATGGCTGAGACTAACAATTACAAATATATCTACTTAGAGCCAAACCCGAAGCAAAAACTGAAGCAAAAGTGCTAAAAAGATACAGAAATACAGGCTGATAAACAGACACAGACACAAACATCTTGCCTTATATATATATATATATATATATTATTGATTTTCTGCACAATTGTAAGAACTGCAGCCTTGAAACTTCTGAATATTGTTTCTTATGTCTTTGTCTATGAGTGTATCAAATATGATTAAATTCGGACCATTCCTTCTATAACGCGATTTTTTCGATTATCGATTTTCGATATTTATCGGGAGTACCTCGACACAAAACAGCTAAGACTACTCGCAGACTCTTGTAGTACAACTATACACACACACACATACATACACATACACACACAGAGACAAAGTTCCATTTATAAATAAGTTTATATATATGTATATACATAAAATTAGTGTGAGTACTTGAACGAAACGTAATGGTCAACAAGCTTTAACGTTTCTATCACTACCGACCGGGGAGTGAGTTCCATTCTCACTCGTTACAACTTTATCTGGGACATTTTGCCCCTGAGTAAATAAATACAATATAATTACCTATAATCATAGAATAGAAGACGGGGTCTTCCTTTATAATTCTTATCCTAGTAACAGAATCAGATAAAAATAGTCTCCTCGTGTCTAATTAATTGCATACTGGTAAGTATATGGATAAAACATGCATTAAATATGATATTGCATATATATATATATATATATATATACTGCTTGTTTAATACGTAGTTTTTGGTCATAATTGGGTTAGACCAGTAAATATTTGTATTAAAGTGTTCGATACAATTATATTGTAGAACACTTAAATAATTTCTATTTTTAAACGAGTAATTTCGCTACCCAGGTTTCTACTATGAGTTGTGTTTTCAGGCGATATTTTTACCAATTTTCTTTTTAAAAATGCTCTTGCAACGGTGTTTTCTTGGAACGTTCACGTGGCAGGGAATTTATGACCCCACAATTTTTAAATTAAAACGGATTATGGTGTTTTCACCTACACACACACACACACACACACACACACACACACACACACACACACACACATATATATATATATATATATATAATATGTAAGTCTGTGAGTGTGTGTTTGTGTGCGTGTTAGTGTGAGTGTGTGTGTGCGTATGGCAACCTGGAGTTCTGCATATATTGTATGAAAAATATAATTTTAATTAAAATCCCAAATTTAAAGACTTTTACAGCGCTTTGTTCGTGCTTCTTTAACAAAGAATTTATTCTTTCAGGGATTTATTGATTGGAAATGTAATTTTTCCCTAATGACAGACTTAAACACAGACAGAGTAGAAAACACAGCAATTTCAATTTTCAGAGAGAAAATTACCTTAATGAGTTGTCTTTTCTGTAACTATGTCACATTGATTTTTTTCCCAGAATTTAATAAACCACACTCATAAATACACACTCCCCCACCCATATATATATATATATATATATATATATATATATTCTAAACATATACTGTTAAATATAAGAGACAATGAACGTCTATTATGTTTCATCATTAGCCGTTCTAAACATCGTATTTTGGGTTTGATTTCAGGTGAAAATAAACACAAAAATTCTCCAACATTTGGATAATTTCTTATTAAGTTGGTTCTAAGATTTCGGTTCAGATGAACTATCTTCAGTTGGAGAATTCGATTTTCACCTGAAATTAACAACAGAATACGATGTTTAGAACGGCTCATGATTGAAGATAATAGACATTCATTGTCTCTTATATTAAAAAGTATATGTGTAGGAAATCATCTGCTGCCTCGAGACAATATATATATATATATATATATATATATATATATATATATATATGATAAAACATAGTTTTGAAGTATGTTGTATTCATGGGTGAGATTGGTCAATTTCAGTGTTAGAGCGTATGTAAATACAAAATTGCACTCGTATATACACTACCGGCTATAATTATGTCGCCACCCCAGGTATTTAAAAGAAATGATGTATTTCATCTTATTTTTAGTATTTATTCCCAAAAGTTTCAAAAAATATAATGGTTCTTTTTTTTAATAGTGCACAATAACATGTGCATCAAATGAACTGTTCTGGTGTCCATTTTTTGTGCTCTCTTCCCAATGTTAGTCTCCACTTCTTATTGGCTGGCCGAAGCAAAGGCTGCCTCGTTGCCTTGTAAAATTTTGCAAAGTAATAATAACAAAAGAACCATTATATTTTCATTTAGAATTATCTACTTGGCAATAAATACTAAAAATAGTATGAAATACATCATTATTTTTAAAACCTGGGTTGTCCTAATAATTATGGCCGGTAGTGTATATACCGGCAGAAATAACTAGATTTCTTGAATATTCACACCGTATGATACATACAAATGTACTATTTAATTTTACAAAACAAAATACAAAAACAAAGAAACAAAAAACCGACTATATGAGTACCCATTAAAAAAATATTCAAACATTCTTTAAATAATATGCCGTTTAATACCATTTCTTAATTTTCCATAAGATTTCGTAATATGGATAAATAGATAAATAAATAGATCGAGTCAAAGTAGTTATGTCTTATATTTAAATACGACCACCTGAATTTAACGTATCAATATAAATTTCATTTGTTTTTGGTGATGATGGAATCTCGGTGATAGTCCAAAAGAGGTGTGCTCCTGAACTCTCGCCTGTCCTCTCTAAACTGTATAACTACTGCTTTTCTGCTTTCTGTTTTCCTGCATGCTGGAAGTTCTCTTCACTCGTTCCTGTATTTAAGAACTGTGGTGAACCCTTGGACACATCCAACTATCGCCCTCTCAGTCTTCTACCAATTTTCGGGAAAGTGTTCCAGGCCATAATTAATGCTGAAATAGTTCAACATTTTACTGCCCACAAACTCTACTCTGACAGGCAGTATGGCATACGCTTTGCCAAATCCACGGCCGACATGCTAACAACCGCTACGGAGTACATGCACCAGGCCCTTGATGAAACAGGCGAGTCTCGTGAGGTTGCTCTGGACATCTCCAAGGTTTTTGACAGGTTTAGGCACTCTGGACTTCTATGCAAGTTACGGGGTTACGGTATTACCGGACGCTTGCTTGATCTATTCCAATCTTTTTTAAATAACCTCAAAATGAAGCTCGTTTTGAATCGGCATGCCTCTTCATCCTACAGCACAAATGCTGGTGACCCACAGGGTACTATCCTGGCCCTGACGCTCTTCCTTATTTTCATCAATGACTTCCTAGATGAGATCAAGTGCCAAATAGGCATCTACGAAGATGACACCACAATTTACTCCCGCATCAGTAAGAAACTCGTCGTGGCGGACAAGCATAATCTCGCTGCTGACCTTGAACGCGATATACACTCTGTGGTGAATTGGGGCAAGAAGTGGATTGTCAATTTCAATGCGTCTAAGTTTACAGTAAGTTTAGCCAAATGCAGACGACAATTCTACTTCTGCAGCGTCTTACTCTCGCACTTTCTGCCTGTGGAACTCGATCCCATATTCTTGCTTTCCTGACGGCTACAACATCAAGGAATTTAAGTGCAATGTCAATACTCATCCATTAACCACTTGACTCTAGTTCTTTCCCCACCCCGTAAATCCTTTTCTTTCTCTCCACCTTTGAAACTGTCATCACACCTGCATTCTGATCTTTCTGTTGCTCCTTTCTAACTGGTTTGTCTTCCTGTTCACTCTCTTCTAATTAATCTTCTTACTCTTATGTAGCCCCCTGCACATCAGTGGCATTAACTCCTTGTTCGGGGTGAAACGATTAAAAAAATAGCCATATGCTCTAATTCATTATTGAATGAGCGATGCGTATATGCCGGAGTAGTTACTCTTTTCAAAGTTTCCCATTCTTCCAGAGTGCTCAATCAAGGTGTGAGAGCGTAAAGACTATTGCCATCCGCAGACAGATCTGTTTCGCTGTATCACAGCTCATCAATACGGTTAGACTCCGATTAGCTTTTTAAACCAGGATTGAAACCCGATCGAATTGGCGTCAGTCGGCGATTCTACATCTGGGCGACGAGCGTTCAGTAGAAGAAGGCAGACTTTTTAGCGCGTATAGCATTATGCACGCCCAAAACCATAGTGGTCTAAATCATAATTGAATGAGCGATGCGTATATGCCGGAGTAGTTATTGTTTTCAATATCTTCCAGAGTGCACAATCAGGGTGTGAGAGCGTAAATACTATAGTCACACACACACACACACACACACACACACATATATATATATATATATATATATATATATATATATATCTTAAACTAATGAATATATGTTCCGAAATTTAATATTTACTTTTTATAAAAAGTGCTTAATACAGATGTTGAATATTTGTAGATATATATCACTGCGATGAGATTGAAATAAAACAATCAAATATTTGTGTTAATGTTTATTGTTATAATAAAAACACAATTTCAATGTAAAGAAATAGACATAAAACTATAAAGTTAATTATTAAAGCGGGAATTAGAGTTAACTAGTAGTGAAATTAGGCATAAACAACCATATAACTATTAAGTTTAAGGTATATATGATTCTAAGCTATATATGATTAAGTAAAAGATGTAGGATTATAGATTATAGCAAATAGTAAACAATTTGAGATAATTTTAAATATATTTAAGCGTGTGAATTATCTTATAGAGATAGTTATTAGTACTTTCATTACGTTCGTGTAGAAATTTCGAACCGAATCCTTTACTAAAATCACTGGGGTGTGATATTCTCATTCCTTGTACTAATCCTTTTTGGTAGTCATGACTTATTTCTCTTTAACACGTTGGTTAATTACTGTGACTTGACACAAACAGTTGTGAGTACAAAACCAGGCTGCAGCAGAGGTGAACAAGTAACTTGCAGGGTGAGCGGGAGATTACTCTTGACTTCATATCGAGCATTACTATGCAAGGAGTGAGGATGATATACTCCAGTGATTGTATTAAAGAGTTCGGTTCGAAATTCCTACCACCTGAAGAAGGCCGGAGCGTACAACGGCCGAAACGTCATACAAATGGCAACAAAGATGAGGACAATAGTCCGAATAATGTAAATACTGTAAGTTATTTCTTGTCCAAAATTAGGACTATAAAATGACATCTGTTTTCTTTCGTATTTTTATGCGTGAGAATAAAAATTCTATAAAATTTTTGGCAGGAAGCCAGCGACACTGCCTCATCCTAACTTCTATCAATTATGCAAGTCCCACTTTTACGTCGATTATTTTATTCACAGAGAATGATTCTAAATAGTTATAAATGAGGTTAGAAAATAAATTGTTCGTTTTGGCGTGCGTTTATCATTCTTAAATCTATTATGTTTTTTTTTCTTCGTTTTCAGCGATATTTCCCTTTAACTGAAATGAAAGTTTTATGCTTTAATACGTCTCTTAACCGGTTTTCTTTAGAATGTATTATGCGAGTTATGCAAATCAGTATTCAAATGAATTCATTGGCTTGGCCATCAGGTAGCCTTTTGTCAAGGGGAAAACTTTTTTTAAAATATGAAATGCACACGCACACTTAAATTCAAAATCAAAACTATCCTCACATTCTGCGAATGCAAATATGATTTTTTTAATAATAAGAATGATAAATTACATTCTTGTTTCCCTAGCCATATTTCCCTCGGCTTTTATAGCAATATTATTTAATACTGCCAATGAATATACACGTACACCATACACGTGCACGCGCATATATAAATTAGGATTTTTTGTTTTCCATATAAAAAAATAAGAATAAACTTTTCCATTACGCCCGTTTACGTAAATATGGTGTGTAGAGCAGCGCTTTTTGCTGTTTCTGTAACAAACTGTTTTTTATAAGGCAGGGTCTTTAGCCCTGCGTTCGAACCCAAAACCTGGAACCTGGAGAAAGGTGATTTTCTAAGATTAGACTTGACACAAGGGCGAAAGTAGGGTGTACCCAGTGAGGATCGAACTTACTACTCAGTTATAATGATTCTTGCGAGATGAACTTCCTAACCATTACATCACCGAGGTATATATATATATATATATATATATAGTCATCCTCAGACAGATCTGTTTCACTGTATCATAGCTCTTCAGTCCAATTAGACATCCAGAATTGAAACCCGACCGAATTAGCGTCAGTCGGCGAGTATACTTCTGAGTTATGGGCGCTCTGCAGAAGGAGGCAGACTTTTTAGCGTATGATTTACCATAAGCCAGTAGTTAGAATGCTCTCTCACTCTCTCTCTCTCTCTCTATATATATATATATATATATATATATCTGTAATAATATTTAATGTTCTGAGATTCCGAGGTACGAGAATTGTCATACTGCGAGATGCCAGACATACCTTGTGATAGTCACGTGATTCTGCAAAATCTCTTGCAGACTTTTGATTATTTGACTAACAATTATACGACTTACAAAGGGGAATACTTAAATACCTAATTATTAGACACGTTCTTGTGAATTTGAAATTTCATCTATATACAAAAATTATCTATCTATCGATTTCAGTCTATCTATCTATCTATCTATCTATCTATCTACGCACACCCAGACACACACATACATAGACATATATATGTATTTGTTAAAATTAGGAAGTTCAGCCGTTATACATTAATGGATTTCATGGCGCTTTACTTTTTAACACGCAATAAGCAGTTTAATATACGGGGAGGAGTAACTCAAAATTAGCGAAATAGTATTAGAAAGGAAGTAAACATATTGTAGATTCTTTCATCTGGACATGATTTTCCACCTTTCATTTAGTAATTTTTCTTTCCTCAGAATAATCTTCTACATTTAACTTTTCTTATTGGCACAATCTGCAAACATCACTATTGTTGTCAGTTTTTGGCTTTTTTCAATATACTTCAGCTTACATTAGAAAGTATGTTATTTCCTTCTATTAATTTCAATACGTGGTTGGCTAGTTTGGTATACGGGGCAAGAGATCACTGGTGCCGCCTAAGCACGAATTTACACGAGATACCAGATTAGCAACTAGGTCCCACCCTTTTACAGTTAAACAAATAAGATGTAACCGTAAATTCTACTCCAACAGCTTCTTTTCTCGCGCTTCCAGCCTGTGGAACTCCCTTCCACAAGTCTGCTTTCCCGACAGTTACAATCTCCAGGTGTTTAAATGTAGGGTCAATAGACACCTCCTATCACACTAACTCCCAACTATTCTCACAACACTCTCATCTACCCAACCCTCATTCTCGGTATCCTCACCCGCCTATCACCCACCCTCTGTTATTTCCTATATTTAACCAGCCTTTCTCCACTCTACGTAGCCCCCTGCACAGTAGTGGCAGTGACATGCCTTGCTCGGGGTGAAACGCTTAAAAAAAAAAAAAAAAAAATAGTGGTTAGCCCATTCTGGGAAATTGTGTACTTGGTCAGAAACTGCTACACAATTCATTGTCAGTGACGAAAACTTTGTAGTAATGTTTGACAACTACCTTCCGCATAGTTTTGTTTCAATTACTCTTATAAAGAAGGGAAGCGAGCGCGAACGTTATAACTTAGTACGTGTATGCGACAAGTTTAATCTGTGCCAAGCAGCTACAGTATTCGTACTGTTATGTCGCCAAGTATAAATGAATAACTCAACAATAGAATCAGAATATAAGTTGTATTCCGCGGAAAGACGGTTAGTATGTACAGAAGTGATTAGTAATATTTACAATAGAAAGATACAAGAGTCCAATCCGTCGTAAGACGTGTGTATACATGATTACTTCCGGTACGCCACCGGAAGTGTGACTAACTCTTCACTGACTCGCACTGACTCTTCAGTAACTCATTAGAGAATCTCAAGTGACTCTCTACCGACTCCCTTGTAGAGAATCCACCATTGCTATATATAGCAATGGGAACACTCCATTTGTAGTCAAATAGGAGCAGCGCCCTAACACGTACTTTCGCTTTAGTACTATAGCAGCAGTCTATATACTTTTTTTTCAGACGTCGTGTATATATGTTTGGCGGCCCTGGTTCAGATATAAAAACAAGTTAAAAGGTTACCTCTGTAATGTCAATGTTTCTCCTACTAAATTTGTTCGAATTGCTCTGGAGAGAAGTAACTGGAGATATCTGTGTCGCAGTGGATGTCAGAAATTTTGAAATGAAGTTATATTGACCGGATACATATATGAGAAGAGATACACACACAAACTAGAGGGAATGTCATCGAGAGAAGATAGTAGGAGCTTGCCTAATTTTAAAGATATTTAGAAAGTCTCCGCCATTGGTGTTGAAATGTCTGCCCCTTGTGTACTGGACGGAGCGGATAAGAGAAAATGAACAAAATATTTCAATTACAGAAAAACGAAAAAAAAAAAGGAAAAAATACATAATTAGATAAGCATTCTTGAATGCGATGTTTATGATTAGGATGCTATCAAAAAGGGCGATACAAATGAAAAAGGACGTTTTCCTATGTTTTATAGATTATGTGAAGTTAGAGATGTGTGTTGTGGTACAGTGGATATCGACTCGGAACGAGAAATCGGGGAGCCCAGTTCGAATTTCAGATTAATTCATTGCATTCACTTACGCGTAAATACCCTTGGGAAAGGTATTAATCCGTCTCTTACTTCCAGTTATGTGTTAAATAACAGAACAGATTGGGTTCTGTACCCTTGACTGGCAACCAGTCTACCGCAGAAAGCAATGTCAAACTACTGCGGGATAATCTTCTGCCCAGTCAGTAATGTCTCTTTCGAGACATGACCGCCCAAGCGTGTTTCATGTATGGCATTTAACTGACTGAAAGTATTCGACGAAGTACGCCATAAAGAACTGATAGAAATGCTCAAAAACCTCGACTTATTTGGGAAAAACTTTAGAGTTATAAAGAATTTCTACTGGCAGCAAACCGCCTGCATTCGGACAGGAAACGAATTCAGCAGATATACAAAGAGCGTAAAACAAGGATGTGTTTTTTCACCGGAAATATGCATATTGTACAGCAAGACTGTTCTGTCAATCCTAAAAGTCCCACTAGTATTCGTCATCGGGGGCCACAATCTGAATAACATAAGGTACGCATATGATACAGTGCTGATGGCAGACACAGAAAGTAAACTAAAAGAGATCCTACAGAATGTAGCTAAAGAGAGTGACAAGAAATGACTAAAAATAGACTGCAAGAAAAACGAATGCTTGGTCGTCAGCAAACACAGCAGCCCAAAATGTCAAATACATGTGGGGGATAATAAAATCAAGCAGGTACAAAAATTTAAATACCTGGGAAGGCGAATTGGCATGACGAAGTACGCATCACATTGCGTAGAGTCTTAACAGACAGGAAATTTTCGTTAGAAACAAAGAAGAGTACTGGATTGCTATATGATGTCAGTTTTTCAATATGGCAGTGAATGCTGGACAACTGCAATGTAGTTTTACAGAAGAAATCTGCGGATATCACGGATCGAGCACGTGTGCAATGACGAGGTTTTGGAAAGGATGGGAACGAGAAGGAAATTAATACTGATCTTCAGGATAAGACAGCTAAAATTCCTGGGACAGTTAATGAGGAAGGAGTACTCACAGGTTAGATAGAGAGAAAGGTATACAGGAGAAAGCAGGGGTAACATACTTGTGGAGGCTGAGCAGGTCAATAGTAGAACGGAGGTTGAGTGGTGTAACAAGAGAAAGAGTGCCAAGAGCCACCAGGTATAGGGAGGCGTGGAAGGCTATGATCGCCTACATTCTGAAATAACATGGCACATAAAAGAAGAAGAAGAAGAAGAAGAAGAAGAAGAAGAAGAAGAAGAAGAAGAAGAAGAAAAGACTAAATACAATGCTGAAAAGCTTTAGAAAATATTCCTGTTGCTATATACCAAGCTGCTCGATGTTGAACAAGATGTAGACTTGTAAGCAAGTCACTAGAGTTACTGAAGTGTCACATACGACACTAGGTTAAGAGATTAGCATATGTCAAAATCGACGGGACATACCATAGTATATATATATATATGTATGTGTGTGTGTATGTGTGTGTATTCGTGCGTTATATATATATATATATATATATATATATATATATATATATATAAATGGGACTATCAAAAAATAATTCTGCTAATTTTTTACTTATATTTCGGTGATGAAATTTGTAATTATTTACATTATTTAGGGTGTTCAAATTGTTGTCGGCATCCTTATGTCATATCACGACGTTTCGACCTTTATACTCTTTGACTTTCTTCAGATGAATTGAATTTAGAACTGACCCCTTTATTTCGTTCACTGGGGTAGATTGTTGTAGTAATATTTTCCAGTTACCTCTATTTAACTCAACTCACTAAGTTCTTTGTTTACCTCATCTGCCGCAAGGTACTGAACTTAAAATACTTTGAGTCAATTCACTGGAGTCTAGCAAAGGTCTTATCCACAGAGTCATGTGTTCAGGTCACATGGTCCAGCTAGTAAGTTACGAGCAGCTTTGGCTGCTTTAAAAACTCGATTAAATACAAAAAGCAAATTGTATTGAAAATGGTCAGTTTCTTCTACTTGTGATATGAAAATAAACAAAAATCAATAAATTTAAAAAATCGACACATTATCAGATACAACAACATATTTTCTTTCAAATTACTTAAAATGTTTTCACATTTTGTATTATTTGCCCGTACATTTTTTAACTAAAAAACACAAATGTACGCTCATAAATTACCCAACACACACACACACACACACACACACACACACACACACACATATATATATATATATATATATATATGTTATCGCTATATATATATTCTTTAATTAAATACTGCCAAAAAGTAAGATTTATTAAATTTTACTCTGTTTTTCTTGCATTTAAACAATTTTGGCAATAGCAAGAAGAAAAACACGCTTATAAATGGCTATAGATGATGTCGAAAGCGCTAAGGGCGATGAAAATTAGTTACATTTTTTATATTCCTTATCTCTTCAACAAAACAGAAAAATATTAGGATGCTGGAAAAACATCATTAAATCTTCCTTCTCTGCCGTAATTAATGAAAAAATTTTAAAAAGATTGCTACCCAGGGAATTTATAAGCATTTCCAGAAACTGCCGGTAAGTAACAAAATGTATATATTTTAGTATAAATTTTTGGCACTCATCGTAAAGTGTCAGGTAGACCTGTACATCATGCGGGAATTGTTAAGAAGCTTATTAGATATAAAATTGATATTTCTGAATCTCGATAAAATGATGAAGCTCATTCAACTGAAAAATCATCTAGCTATTCTTTCTTCTGGAAAGATAAGCTACACTGTTAAAGCAAGATGGAGAAAAAATCCGAGCTAGTCAATCCCGTAGAAAATACTCAAAGCTTTGCAATAGAATTATACAATGAAGAGTTCCTCTTGAAAAATCATCGTTATGACTATAATTTCCGTCTATGCTTCCACTGTAACAAGCAGCGAGGAAGTGACCCTGGCCTTTTTTTAAAGATCTTAGGACAGTACCGATGAAGATTCATGTAGCTGATAAAATCATTCTCGTAGGGTAGGTTTGGATTATAACCCCTTGGTTTTTCTGGGACAATTTCGTCTTGGCAGGATAAAGAGTAACGGAGTCTACCTTCTCGAATTATGCACTCGGTTTGCTTTTATTATTTCATAATCTTTCTTTAATTTAATCCAAGGTCTAAACAGCCACATCCTTGACTATGTAATCATGCATAAAGTGATACTTAAGACGTTAGGCTTCAAGTGAGATGTAATTGGGATAACGGTCCCTATGCATGCCAACGTCCGTAAGTTGAAAGATCCAATAGTTAAAGAGAAGCCTCAATGAGTCTTTGAACATATTTTGATGAGACTTGGTATCATTTTAAGACAAGTGTTTATCAGAAGAATTCTGAGCTTCTTATATTGAGTGTAAATACTCTGATCGATTTGATAAAAATGGTCACGAAATTAGTCAGCTAAGTGTTGATGTGCATTCGAAAATGACTGAACAGTGTTACCCCAGTTTTTTTAAATATGCTAAGTTATTCCTGCGAAATGATAATCTATCAGAAAATAGTTAGCCTATAATGGTCAGCCATTCAGTCTAAAGTGCCATACCTGATACACGCTTGGGCGATCATGTCTCGAAAAAGACATCGCTGACTGGATAAAAAGATTTTCCCGTAGTATGTTGCCATTACATTCTGCGGTAGACTGGTTGTCAATAAAGGTAAAGAACCGAATTTGTCCTGCTATTTAAACAACATCTTGAGGAAGAAGATTATTACCTTTTGTAAAGGTATTAGCGCGTAAGTGAATGCTACGAATTCAACTGGAATTTGAACTCAGCTCTCTAAATTTTCATTTCTAGACATTATCCACTGCACCACATCGCACATCCTTTACCTCCCATAATAGTAAAAATTCAAAAACTCACTGCCACTTCATCAAACATGCGTTTGAGCTAAAATCATCATCAGTCGCTCCTTTTAAATTTAAAGACGACTCAGTGATAATTATATATTGTGGTAATTTCAAAATTAGGTAAATCTAGCATTTTAGAAAGCATTTTCACAATTTATTAGTTGTCAAAATAATATAATAAATAAACTGTCTCAGCTTGACAGCATGAATGAAGTGTTGTCTCTCTATATTACAGGAAATCCAGAAAACCATGAAAGCAATTAATTTTGATGGCATTCCAACTGTAGCCTTAAGTCATCGTGGTATAAAACGTGTCTACGAGATCTTTCACCTCATAATTAACATATGGAAAATTACCCATCGTACATCAGGATTAGGTTGGTGCGATACTCATTTCTCTCTAAAAATGTAATCAGATTGTAGTAACTGCCGTGAAATAGGTCTATTCAAGGCATCTGAAAAAGTTTGGCAAAAATTCTCTACAACCATCTTGTAAAATGGATTTGATTATTTATAATTTTTGTGCGAATTTAGTTAGAGATGGTGAATGATAGACATAATATTCTCAGCTAGTCAAGTGCATTGAACATCCTGTTTCCCCTTATGAAATGTTTGCCGAATTCGCAATGGCCTTTGATGCCTTTAATTGAGATATCCTGTGTTTCATTTTATGTAAAATGGGATGTTCTCCAAAATTTGTTAAAATGTTTCGAGAACTGCGCAGCAATATGAATGGCAGACCTAACTATAATTGTACACTAACAAAGCTTTTCCAATCGATAATTGTGTAAAATAAAATGATAGTCCTACTCTCCTTAATATCAAACATGTTGCTCACAGAGAAGATGACATAAAGATGATATTGGAGCCTTTATCGAGAACTTTTACTGATTTGGGGCTATCCAGCAGTCTGGAAAAAAAAGCAAAATATGTGTACACGCCTTTACTTGGAGTGCCTTAAATAAAGCCCAACATTCTCTTTAACATATCCAGTCTGGTGGTAGTTGAAGTTTTTCTATACTTAGGCAGTTCGCTCTCTAAAGATAGCTCACTGGATGTAGAAGGGGAATGCTGCAATGAACGAGCATTCAGAAAACTTCAGAAGAGAGTATGGTCTGATCGTAGCTTCTTCTTGAGCACCAAAATCATCATCTACAAGACAGCTTTCCTAAACACATATTCCTCGGAAACATGTACTACCTATCGTAGGCACATTAAGATCGTTTTCACCAGAATTACCTGAACGGAATTCAATTCGTAATGTTATAAACACAACACAGAAGTCCTTCAGGTCACAAAAGTAGCCATCATATAGAAAATGCTTCCCCTTAATCGAATACGCTAGGTATGTCACCTAACACGTATACAGGATGACAGAAACATTTCTATAGTGAACTGATACAAGTCAATCGACCCGATCATAATCCCAAGGAATGTTTAGAAATTTACTTAAATGTAACCAAAATGTTTTTGGTGTTAATATCGAAGACTGGAAAAGAATTGCTGGAGAGAAATCTAGTTGGATAAGATTGATTTGGGAACTCTGCAACAATTTTGAGTAGAAGAGAACTGAGACATCCTACAAAAATGAACTTTCAGAATATATATATATATATATATATATATATATATATATATGTATATGTGTGTGTGTGTGTGTGTGGTTGTGGTGATTGTGAGAATAAAATAACGAATGAAAATTTACAATCAACTGAATTAAACAGTTATTACACCAGATGCCTTTTACATGTAAATTGTTAGAATACACTGGAAACATTTATGTTCTAAAAATCATTGTTAAAGCATACGTGAGCAAAATCAGCTTTCAAACAATGTACATGCTATAAAAATTGCTAGTAGCCTCCCTTCACTTATATGAAATGTGGACTATGTTTGCAGATGCAGAGATAAAAGTTCAAGCGTTTGATAGCAAATGCATGAGAAAACTCTTTCCCTTTTTTCTATTTGGAACAAAAAAAACATGAGTTTGTATAGAAAAGGTTTTACAGTTTTGTGGAACACCAGGAACCTCTATTTGCTACCGTCAAACGGACAAAAATGTGTTGTTTGGATGTTGAGGTGGACGTAGAACTGGAAGCGAACGTCAGAACTTGTTGGACAATGTCAAATGGACAGGCATGACTGTACCGGAATTGCTGATGGCTACAGTTGATAGACCGTTGTGGCAAAGAGTTAGTAGGGCTTCTGCATTTGTTGTTATTAGAGCCGCTGTTGATAATTATCAAGGACACGGTGTGAGTAATAAATTAGCAGTGCTAAATGAGATTTAGAAGATATATCCTTAGACTGTGTCAGCAAAAATAAAAGAAGCTGCCACCGTAGATTAAATAATCGGTTCTCTTCGAAAATTACCTGAAGGTACCCGGCTTAAGAAGTACCTAATTTAAGCCAGTAGACACAACAAGCGGAACGATGTGATATTAACAACAAAGATGAGGACAATATTCCGCGTGTAAGAAATGTAAAAAATAATCTGAGGCAGAACATGCGTGATTATGTTTGGTGGCAAATATCACGTAGGATTACATAAATATTTTTTTGTGTTTTTCTCTTTCATTCCAATCCCAAAATTGAAGGATGGTGGTGGATACATTATTTTTGGTGACTGTGTAGTTGTAAGAAAGTTTTGGTGGTGGGAAATGCATCTGCAAATATATCAATCGAATCCTTTGAAAAGAAATGCCTTTTGCCTTCTGCTGTTCAGTTTAAAATTTGGTAGAATATTCATGTTCTGTCAGGTCATAGACATGAAAATAATTTAAAATTAACCGCATAATGGTTTAAGAAGTATACGTTTGACGTAATGGAATAGTTTTCTTGATCTCTCGACCCTAATTCACTCGAACATTTATGGTATGAATTGCTATGCTTAAAGAGAAGCCATCGAATTTGAATAAATTGGACAAATTGTGGGTAACAGTCAAGTGATGTAGAAACCTTATACAAAGCTAGTACAAATGTCTATCAGCAGTGGTAGGTGGCGAAGCAGATCACCTAGTTATAACGTGTGTGGCTCACGTACTTATGAAAATATCATTATAATGGAGTATTGTTAATTACGGACAATTATTGAATGAATTGTATTAATTCTCTTTGTCAATTCTCGCAGGAAAATGTCTTATATACGTTAATAATAATAACATAATATTAATAATGATTTAATTATGGTAATAGTAACATAATAATGTTGACACTAAATAACAAGTAAGCAAACTCCGATGTATAAATTAGGAATAACAAAAAAGTATCTGAATATTGAATACGTTTGTACAGCTATATATATATATTGTACAGCTATATATATATATATATATATATATATATATATATATATATATATATATATATATATATAGTGTGCGTGTGTGTGTGTGTATTTGCAAGATAATATTGAGCGCTAAGTTGTTTTTCCAGTAGTTTTACTAATAAAAGTTATTTTGGTGAGCAAGTTTTTTTGTCGTAAATGCAAAGATTCATACAATATATTAATAGAAAAATAACCTCTCCTGATAAACTCAATAAATACAATATAATCCTACCAATTAATTATATCATAGCTATAATTGAAATGCATTTATCTAAACAGAACAAAAATATTGTTATAGAAATATCTAAAACAATATAAAATAAAACCATAGACTAAAACTTGAAGGGAGGAATTTAGTATAAATAAATTGAATAATAATTTTAACTAAACTACATAGGAGTAACCTCAAGGAATTTAAATAAATGTTTGTATGAACACAAAATGAACATGTTACAGGACAAAACATTAAATGCATTAGTTACTCATGTTAACGACACTGATCAAATTTGCTATGAAAATGCTACTGTGATGAAAGGAGAGAACAAATCAGTAAGACAAGTTTACAAGAGCCATGATCACTAGCTCATCTACAGTAATTTTCAACTGGAATTCGAACTCGGCTCACCGATTTCTCGTTCCGAGCCGATATCCACAGTACCACAACGCACATCCAAGATACAGATACCTTCTTTAAAAAACACACATTTCTTAATAGAACATTTTGAAGGTCACATCTGCTACCTTTATTTTAGTATCGTGTATATTTTATACACTGGCAAAAGGCATCATTTTTTTATTTATTCTATTTATTTTCATCGTTATTTTATTGACTGCAAGAAGTCATTGAAAAACGTTGATTTCAAACGTCAACTTTATAATCATTATCATCCATGGAGAATCGCACTCCACGCAATAAGTCACTGGTGCTATAAAAAGACGTCGTAGATTCTTTCGGTGGCTGATAGCGACGTGAATCGACGGCACTATATCCGTGTGGTTTCATATACAGGACATCGTCTCAAGGAAAATTGCCAGCTAAGGTACAAGATTCTACAGAGCTATAAGGTGAATAAAGCAATTTTCCCGTATTAGGCTGCCAAACGGTGTTATAGAACCAAGTTTGTCCTTCTATTTACCCCTACTGGGAAGAGAAAAGATATTAGCACATACGTGAATGTAATGAATTCGACTGGAATTCGATCTCGGCTCTCCAATTCCTCAACAGAGCCTTTATCCATTACTGTGGTTTTGATTTTTTTTTAATCATTTCACCACAAGCAAGGCATTCCACTGCCACTATTGCGCTTGGGGCTACATTGGGGAAGGTAAATAGAAAGAGTGGTTAGATATAGGAAATGTCAGAAGAGGGGGGGTGATAGATAGTTGGGTGGATGGGAAGAGTGTTTGAAAGAATGGAAGCGGGTTAGTTTGTTAGGAGGTGTCTATTGACCTTACATCTAAACTCCTGGAGATTGTAGCCGTTGGGCAAGCAGTCTTGTGGAAGGGAATTCCACAGTCGGGAAGTGCGAGAAAAGAAACTGTTGGAGTAGAAGTTGCGATTCCCATGCTGATAGACATTCATTTACCCTTTGGATGCTAAAGCCAATGATGAAAATTGATTTGAAATATAAACTTCATAATCGCCGACTTACGCAGTTTATTTTTCAAAGCCTTCGTTTACGTGCTATATTTTCAGTAAAAATTTCCATAGTAAATATTTATTTCAGTTACCAGTAGGATTTTTCGTTCCTGCCTTAGACGCGAGATAATAGTTATTAGCGTTAAAAATAAAGAAAAGAATTGTGACGGTAGCTTTGATGGCAAGACCAAGAAAACAAGATTATTTGCATCCAGAATCAAAATAAAAATGGCTAAACACGAGTTATTATAAATGGCAAGTATATAACGCTTCTAGTAATACAAAATAATGATAGCGTATAGAGTATATATATATATATAGTGTATCGAGGCAGCAAATAATTTTCTAAACATATGCTGTTAAATATCAGAGACAATGAATGTCTAGTATGTTTAATCATGAGCCGTTCTAAACGTCGTATTTTGGTTTTAATTTCAGTTGAAAATAAAGAAAAACTCTCCAACATTTGGATAATTATTTATTGATTTTCTTCTAAGCTTTCGGTTCACATGAGCCCTCTTCAGAGAGGTTGTTTAAACTGAAATATTATAACATCCACCATCACCGACGATTTTATTTTGTGTTGACATAAAACTCCGCTTGGCAACGGCAATAGTTACCAAAAATAATAAACGCAGTTCTTAAATTTGCGATGCGGTTTTATGACGTCACAGCGCGTATATATATATATATATATATATATATATATATATATATATATATTGTATCAAGGCAGAAAATAATTTTCTAAACATATACTGTTAAATATAGGAGACAATGAATGTCTATTATGTTTAATCATGAGCCGTTCTAAACGTCGTATTTTGGCTGTAATTTTTAATTTGCCTTTTTTAATGTTGGAGAATTTTTGTCTTTATTTTCAACTGAAATTGAAGCCAAAATACGACGTTTAGAACGGCTCATGATTAAACATAACAGACATTCATTGTCTCTTATATTCAACAGTATATGTCTAGAAAAATGTATATATATATATATATATATATATAGAGAGAGAGAGAGATAGAGACAGAGACAGAGACTAGAAATATAATCAGAGTTAAAAGTTTAAAACACGGATGTCTCTTATATAACTTTTTGGGCACCTCGACGTGGTGTAATAGTTAGCATGCTTGTTTTGGTTGAACTTATTAAAACTGAGTAGTGAGACCGATTTTCACTGGGCGCTACATTCTCGTGGCCTTGTGCCGCATCTAAGCAGTGCTTAGAAAATCTGCTCTTATGTAACTCTTCTAGCAATAGGGAATTTCGACTGTGTATAAAATTATATATATATATATATATATATTATATATGATAGAGTTTTTTTTTACACATTTACTTCAATAATGTAAGCGTAGTACTAGATCCTCAGCTAAGTCTGATACTTTACTGCTGAATCTGTTAAATGTAGATTCTCTTCTAAATGACTCTTCTCTTCCTATTTTCACCTATGGGTTTCTCATTCGTCTTATTGCTTTCTCTTCATGAATTTTAAATGCAACGTCAATCGCCATTTCAACTTGAATGTTTTTCGAGGGAATTCCGATAAATATTTTACCATTATTTATTGTCCTTTGGCTTCAAATCTTTTTATTTTTCATTTCTTTCATTCTCAGCAACCCACTGAATCTTCGTACTTTTATTCACTTTCTTGGGTTAAAATCATTTTTGTAAACCTGATTATTTGCATTGTGTTTGACATTTGCTCTAGGATATGTCTGCCTACTGCTATAACCGGTGCAAGTTAAAAAAAATTCCCTTACACAAAACGTCCTCAACACAGCATGCGGACAGCCAACAAACATGGATCAAGATAACTATTAACGCACGGCGAGCTCACGCGTATTATAATATCACATGAGTAAAGAAGAATCATGATACATATGGATGCAGTAGTTACACATACGAACGTTGATGCAAATGAAGTCTGAAGAAAATACGAAATCAAAAATAAAAAAAATCTTTTAAAAATTCATCGCGGGGTCGGGCAGAGTTTTAAACACACACACACATCAGAAAAAATAAACGAATATAGTTGATCATCCGAAACCAGAAACCCGCATAAACAAACTAAAATTGTTACCCTACATTCAATAATTATGCTTAAGAACTCTGTTTGACATGACAGATACACGTGAGATATGCTTAACCAATGAAAAATTTCAAAATAGCAACACGTTTTTTTGTTCTACCTCATTTTCGTTTACACTATTTACATTATTATTGTCTTCATCTTTGTTGACATTTGTACGAGGTTTTGGCCATTGTAACTGAGAGTCGGGTTAGAGGGAGATAATTCATGACTACCAAAAGAACTTCGCACAAAGGAATGAGAACGATATATCCCAGTGATTGTAATAAAGGGTTCTTTTTGAAATTGCTTGCACTTGAAGAAGGCCGGAGCGTACAACGGCTGAAAAATTGTACAAATGACAACAAAGATGAGGACATTAGTCCAAATAATGTAAATAGTGCAAATACTACCTCGCCTCACTAGTATAGAAAAATACACATTTTCGTTTTTTTCGTTTTAGTCTTTGTTCTCTCTTCTGGGTAAGCTTTAATAAAAGGGAAACTTTAGATTGAATAAACGTTTCCTATCTTTTATATATATATATATATATATATATATATATATGTGTGTGTGTGTGTGTGTGTGTGTGTGTGTGTGTGATTATCAGTAACTAGTAATTGGTCAGAATTAAATTACGCCGGTAAACTATTGTATTAAAGTGTTCAATACATATATAATGTACAACTTATATATATTTTCTTTGGAATCTGTCGATTACGCAATCTTTCCTTACCTTCACGCATTTTATACCAACTGATTCTTCAACGGTTTTTCTTTTTCAAACGAACAACAGGAATTTTCAGAACTGAAATTTAAAATAAGGGAGTTTTTCAAGAATTTTAAACACTTTCATTCTGCTTTGTATGATCCTGAATAAATTTCCTAATATGTAACATCAGACAATATATATATTTTAGATATCAGAAAATAACTTTTCAGATCATACACACCCAAATGAAAGTTTTTATAATTCTTAAAATCTCCTCCCTTGAACCAAGCTGCGTAATCGACTGGCTTTTATGCTCCCATTACGATTGAGCTTTCTAAAGAAGAAAAATTTATAACAGTTTCCACTTTTGCGATATATGCATTGATCTAAAGGAATGAATGGTGATTTTTCGGTTACTGGCCTGTGTGTATACACTGCTTATATACAATACTTTAAAATTTTCTTTCTCTAATTCCATGCGCCTATGGCTTAGTGTGTAGCGACGCCGCCTGACACCAATTCGGTTGCGTTTCAATACCGACCAGAATCAAGTGGAGGTGTCTAGCCACACTGATGAGAGGTTATACGGCGAAATAGATTTGTATGTGGATTACTAATATATATATATATATATATATATATATATATATATATATATATATAATATGTAGGATGCACTCAAACAATAGACCAAAATGTCAAAACTTCATGACATTATATTATAATATATAATATATTTTTGGTGCAAAACAAAGTGTTACAAAAACCTCATAATGCTGAAGAAAAGAAGATTGGGTGTATTTCCAGTCGTTCAAAAATATGAAAATAATTGTAAGACAATATGAATAACTGTTTTTTCCTATAAAGCCAGCCATACGTAGATTATTTGGAAGCAGTTACACTTTATATCTAAAATGTAGAACAAAGAGAGACACGTATATTTACATTCTGACCTTGAATTTATCTAGAACTCACCATATTTCATTCGACTTTTTATCCTTTAAATTACCATAAATAGACGCTTTCGCAAAAAAATGTCAATTCATTAGTCGCTGAGCGTAAGATGCATGAATTTACAAGAATAGGTTCAAAATCCGAAATATTAAGAAGATTGAGCGTTCGAATAATACCTGAAACCACATACCCACGATTTGATGTTAATTTGACCGAGTTCAAAATTGACGAGTTAACCGTTAGAGAGAAAATGTATTACATAGCTGTAATGATCAATGAGACTAGCTCGTTAAGCATTACATCAGGTCAGAATATGCATTTTTCATTTTTCTGTGGTCATTACTGACTTTTTTAAAAAAATCATTTTTTTCTTTTTCTTCGTCTACCCCTCCTCCTTCTTCCTCTTATTTTATGCTCCTCTTTTTTTTCTCTTATTTTTTTTATTTCTCATTTTTCTTGCGTTCATCCTTCCCCTACTACTCTTTTTTCAATTACTTCTTCATTCTTCTTCCTCCCACCTCTCTCTTTTTGTCCACCATGTTTTTTTAACGTACAAGACTATAATATTTCGTTACGTTGTCAATATCTTGGAATGCTTTTTTTAGTACTGCTCTTTTATGATATGCCGTGTTTCCTCTAAACGGAATAATAAGTGAGTCAATTTAATCTCTTATACAGTATTTCTGACTTTAATGGCTATAAAATGTAAAACTCAGTTGAAATATAAATAGTGCAGTGAAAACTATATCTACTAGTCCAGTAGATGAAAAAATGTCTTAATTTCAAAATTCTCTCAAGTTTAAAAAGACTTCTGTAGAATACCAGAAAGCACAATGGGATATACGTTGTAAAAAAAGAAAAGGAAATGAAAAAACAGCACAGATTAGGATATTAATCCGAACTTAAATATTTTTTTTTACTTCAATATAATGAACAAAGAGATTCGATTGAATTTAAAAATACCTAGTGTAATTTCGAAAGAAATCGTATTAATTGCAAGAATCATATCGCTTTTCTTGTTAACACCAAATTTCACCAGATCTATTTAAAGGTCTTCCACAAGTGTACAATTCAAAGAAAAAAAGATTTTGCTAAAAAAAAAAAATCTTTCTGAAACAATAAGAAAAAATGATATTGGTTTCATATTGATGAATATTTCGACTTTTGTTGTCTATTATATAAATTTACAATTAAAATATTATATTGTCTATTAAATAAATTTAAAATTAAAATATTATGCCGCAAACTCGAGTCATGTTCTTAAGTGGCGATAAACCGGTTGAAAAATTTCTAAATAACCAACCACTGTCACAAATCAATGCTTAAAAATAGCTTTGAGGGAATGAAGAATGCTGGTCCTGGCGAAGATCATACTTGTCTGGCGCTACAGAATCACAAACAAAGAACAGTACCAAATAACAGAAACCACATCAGTTGATGTCTTCAAACCGAAGCAGCAGCTAAAACGAAAAACACAATGACTCGAAGTAAAAAATAATGCTATAATCAAAATGGCGAAATCCTGCAGTACTTCAAACAAAATATTAGGAAGGAAGCCACACTCAATCCATCACAGCAGATCTATTTTAAGGCCTTCCTCAAGTGGAAAACCCAAAGGAATAAATTACTTTCGATCAGTATTTTAACATGCATTTCTGTTTTAAAATATTTTTTCAAAGAAACTGAAATGAAAACCAGTGTCTTCTTTTGTAGAATTTATTTGTTTCGAAGATTTAAGAATGAAGACACTAAAAAATTGTGGTAAATAGAAAAGACAATAAAATTACAAAGATCCAATATCCAAGCAACTCTTAAAATAAAATGATTATGGTCTCCTTCTGATGCTTCTCAAATCGACAAATTTATTTTCTTTAAAAACAAGATTAATATGATTAATCCTGTTACCTTAAATTCTCTTTTCAAAAAGTCTAAACTACGACGAGGAAAATTCGTCTCTAGAGAATTGTGTTACAAACGGTGTATGAAAGGGAATAATATCTGAGAATCTATACACATATCGTCGTTAAAAACTATAAACGGATTTCACTAAGTTTTTTTTCTTCTGTATAAAGAAAAAAAATCTCAAAGCAAAGCAGAACGTAGAACGAGACGTAGAACAAAGATCTAATCGTTTCTACGCTGACACCACATCATCACAGATTTTTTGTTCAAATATACATTTTAGTTGATGGCATGTTTCTGTATTTTGCATATCTAATAGAAACATTATTTTAAGAAACAAAAACACACCATATTTAATACGAGAAATGACGAAATTACTTTAAGTTGCTATTTCCATTGGCTTGTCGATTTCCAAGCACTTGAATTTCCAGTTGAGTTAAACATTTTGGCAAATAGTATTGTATATATTAGCAGTTTCTTTGTAAGAAAGGTTTCGGCACTCATTGTAATTATAATTGTAATGATAGCAGTTTTATTATAATGAAACATTAATTGACTTAGCATTTATTGACCTAGCATTCATTGCATTTCAGTCTAAAATCTTTCTCTTCAAATAATTTTTCAATAAAAGTGTTTGCTTTTTTTCAGTCCCGTAACTGTCATCGCTCTTTTCATTATTGATCGGGGTTTCTTTCTTTCCTAACGTTCGACTTAAAGTGTTAATATCTTGATTATGTCAGTATTTTTTTCTTCGTGATTCACATTTTTAGTTATTGCTGTTGTAGAAATTTCTCAATTGATACATTTTTGTCATTTGGTAAGGTTCTTATTCATGATTAGGTAGCGCCAGTTTACACGATTCGATAACAGATTATCATTGCTAAAACTTACAGGCTTCTATATGTACAGACTATTTTAATCATTGATCCACGATAATGGGTATATACAACTGACAGTTTAGAAATTTCTAAACGCGATTGTCACCATGACTTATGTAAACCTGTACAAAACAGGGCTATTTAAGGCTATAACTACGTACAGTTGGAGATACTAAAACTAACCAAGTACAGCAAGTTAAATACTTGGGAAGTGTTCCAACGAAGGATGGAAAGTATGACACAGAGATCCGAATGCGTATTTGCGTGACCAAAGATGCGTTCCAAAGGTTGAGTAGAATATTTAGATATATGAAGATTTCATTAGAAACAACGTAAAGATTGTTATTTGATATCTGCTCTCCTATATGGCAGCGAATGATGGCCAATCTTCTTAAAGATGAATGAGAAACTCAAAGCAACATATATATTGTTCTACAGAAGGATGGTGAGAATACCATGGACCGAACATGTGAACAATGGCAAATTTATTGGAGAAGAGGCAAACGAAAAGGAAAATTATACTAAGCATCAGGAAGATACATCTGAGGTTTTTGAAACACGTGATACGAAAAGAGGACTTGGAGAATCTAATACTCACAGGACTGATAGAGGGAATCGAGAAAGGGGAAAGCAGCGTCAGACATACCGGATGCACGGCGTAACAGTGTTTGGGAGAGATACCAAGAAGAAAAGTGTTAAAAGCGAGAAGGTAAATCGAAGTCTATGATCGCCTACGTCCTGAAAGGACACGGCACATAAAGAAGAAGATGTTTTGTCAGACAATTTGAAAAAATTTTGATCTATGCATTCTGTTGTTGCTGTAATCTTTATATCTCAACTTCAGCCTCTACGTTGCTCATGTTCTTTATTTCGCCATATACAAGCTACTTACTGGCCATATCTTCCTTCATCCTCACCCGACGACCACTACAAGTAACAGATACTCTATATTGGTAGACTAACAACGTCAGAGGATATCAACGTCACGCCCATATATTGTCACCGGTTACCAAATATACGTTGGAGACAAGGTTGTTAAAACTGCCGAAGTATTCTCATGTATCCCCGGCATCCAGGTCGCACATGCATACGAAAATGGAGAAAGAACATAAACCGTAAACATTCAATATCGTCTCAGTCGAAATTCCATATTGATACCTATACCTAATTTTAGTTTTCCGAAAGCACTGCTGATCTTCTTGATTTAGAAAGAGATATCAATATCCAGGGTATCTGTCAGATTTACAGTGGAATCTAAGTACACGAAAGTTTCCTCAACCTGTAATTTCTTTCCATAAATATACACGCTTAGTTCAGACTAAGATTCGTCTAAGCTTTATTGATATATTACTGTAGTATTTTTGGCTCAATGCGCTGCTTACAATCGGGAAGGAATCCATATATTTTCTTTTATGTACTGTATCCCTTTCAGGAGATGGTGGATCAGAGATTTCCAGAATCTCATCGCTTTTTGACTATGAGCAATATTTGCTTTTTTACTATTTCTCCCAATCCTAGCTTCCACCAGTAATTCTTTTAAAAATCATATCGCTCCAAGCAAAGCGGTCTACTACCTCTGGTGCGCAAGGGGCTACATAGGAGGAAAGTTATGAGAAATGGTGACAGGTTACAGGGGATGTCAGGAAGTGAGTAGCAGTAGGATGAGAATACAGAGATTGAAGTGGACGAAAAAAAAGCATGAGTGAGAAGATGAAAGTCAGCGAGATAAGAGATTACTATTGACTTTACATCTAAACTCGGCTTACGGCCATATCACGTTGAGTACACCGTTTCTCGCTCAATCAGCAGAATTAAGCAACGTTGAGCCTGGTCAGTACTTAGATGAGTAACCGCTTGGGAATACCAGGTGCTGTAAGCGTTTAGTGACGAATGTGTTTTGTGGTGCAGTGGATATCGGCTCGGAAAGAGAAATCGTTGAACCGAGGTCGAATTCCGGTTGAGTACCCGACATTCACTTAAGCACTAGTACCCTGGGGAAAGTCATTAATCCGTCCCTTCCCTCCAGTTATGGGTTAAATAACGGGGTAGGACTTGGGGATCCTGCTCTTAAAAACAAATCCCAATGAAACTTGATACTCGAAAAGATAAAAGTATTACTAGACACAAAACTTATATATATATATATATATATATATATATATATATATATATATATAAACAACAATTAATTGTTGAAAGAAAAAATATGGTATTACCAGCAATAAATAAATAAAATTTAGTTGGCAATAAATGACCCGCCGAGATGGATATGTCATAAAACAAAACAACCAACCAACATCTAAACTCCTGGATATTGTCGCAGTCGAGGAAGCAAATAAACGGAATGGAATTCCACATGCGAGAAAAGAAGCTGATGGAGTAGAATTTGCGTTTACATTTTATTTGTTTCACAGTAAAAGTGTAGGACCTAGTTGCTAATCTTGTGTTGAATTTTTTGGATTCATATATACACTATTTATTACAATAAAAAATACAATTATGGCACAAAGTCGAAAAAATTAGATACATATATACTGTGAGACACCCATGAGCCAACCCATTTTATAGTTCACCAATAGAAGGCTTAGCCAATCAGCAAGCGCAAAATATTCAATGCGACGTGTGTAAATGGTGTCCATATTTTTTTTCCGATTATTCGAGATCAAGTTCGATTCAACAGAGTGTCTGATTCGGAAGTGTTAATCTTTGACGTTGTTTAATTGAACAGATTACGGGTGGCGAGAATACACTCTATCCATAAATTATGGCGGACATTATCAACATCTTGTGGCTCGAGTAAATTCATACATAGGCGGCACCAGTGAGCTAAGTTCATCGGTGCAAAGGCTATGAAAATATATGTAGAAGCGACACGGGTAAGTGACATTGCGTCGGGGAGAAATTGACTGTATCTGAGCTGCTAAGTAGGGATTGATCACATTAGAGATTCTCCGTTGGATTTTGTCAAGGACCCCTAGGTTAATAGAAGGGGCACCCAACCAGATATGGCAGCAGTATTCAATGTACGAGGTGGTGCTTGATTTTTACACAATCTCGTTAGGGAGTTTACTAGACTGTTCCTATTTCCGTCAAGGTGTATTTTATGAGTAGACTTTTCCAAATCTCTATCCTCATTAGGTGTCTTAGATATTTCAACATTCTTTCTGAATATATATACACGTGTCAGTTTTTTTTACATTTCCTTTAAAATTCCTCGTTATTTTTTAATCGCTTCATCCCAAAAAGTTAAAGTCACTAAGGAGTTGCTTTTAGTTAAACTATATGATGAATAATACACTATTAACAATAAAGAAAATAATAGAACAGAATTAAGACAGAAGTTTGCCTTTAAATTTTTGACAATCAAAATTGGCTGCAAAGCAAGAAACCTGACGAGAGTTCCGTGAACAAAAATGCGAGAAAACAAACTGTTAGCCTAGAACTTACGGTCACATCTAGTAAGTTTAACTGAAAAATGATGAGATTTGCCACTAATATAGTACTGCACTGAAACTTTTCAAAAATGTATCATAGAAAAAAAAATCATAAAATATTACGATGAAATTAGTTGAAAAAAAGACAAAGGAGAGCTACATTACGGCGTTGTAAAAATCACTAAAGCCGAAATGCCAGATCAGTATTATTGGCATTAACTTATCCTTCTTAAATTCTTATCATTGATTTCAAAATATATAGCAGAAGCATCAAGCAATATGCTGCATCAATATTCAGTGCATGTACAAATGGTAGACTTGCAAATATGCAAGATATATTTTGGAGAGGAACATTTTCTTGCACGACACAGTTAACTAACATTCCTAGCATGAGTAATATGATATTTCCCCTTAATATCTTCAGAAAACTTTAGCCTTAGAAGAAGCAAGGAGACACACTTCTGGGTTTAGCGTCAACCATGCTGATGAAAGGTACAAATGAATCCGTTAGACGAATCACTGGCTTATGTCATTCCCATTCTATGTGAGATGCTACTTCTGGTATCCATGTAATTACCTCCCTTTAACTTGAGTCTTCTACCTCAACTTAAATCAATTTCATCTCCCATTTGTAAAGAAACGTATCGTCCGCTACCTGCAACGTCGAGCAAAAGGCATAAGCAGCGATCCAGAGTCATACGAACAGAAAATGGTCAATATAAGCAGTACCCTATAACGTAAAATTTATCCAGGTAAGACGCCAACGCCTCTAACAAATATAGAAAAGTGAGTGCATGAGGATAACGTTTGGAAAACAGACTCGGACTGTCTACAATATATGAAGTGGTTATCGGAGAAAGGCAAAGGATCTGTGGCTCATATAACATCAGGACCTTCGGAATTGGTTCTGCACTTCAAGGTACCTCTTCTAAGTAAGACTCGCAAGAGACGAGAACACTACTAAAGACTGTGTGTACACCATTCTACGTAGTTATGGAAAGAAATATAAAGGAGAAACGGGTCGTCTCTTTATGGTAAGGCTACAAGAACATTTTAAGGTCATAAATAGAGAACACCACTGCAAACGATGTAAACCTGAAAAATCAGCGCATATGCTAGACCACAAAAATCTCCTAAGCCGGCCAAGCATAGAAATAGATATAATATGGGATCAGAAATACGGACTGCTAGAGAAAATCATTAGCGTCAGATCTTGCAATACGAGCTCTATTAAAAATAAATGCTATAGAGAAGATCATTATTATCAAAGATTGCAATATGAACTCTGATAAAAATAGATTACTGAGACATTAATTTTATAAGTTCCAGAAATTAATATGCTGCGTTCCTCAAAGATACATGGCCCTATGGATATAAACGTTGGTTAGTTCCAGTGACTTGACCCAAAGAGTTGCGAGTTCAGTACCAGTTTTCAGTTTCGAGATGGTAAGACTCATATAGGGAGGAGGAAATAGAAATTCCGCTCCCACATTCAAAGTCGGGTAGGTTGGCTGGACTCATCCAGGGATCGTGTTATAATATTTTCATATTCGAGTTTAAAATCTGCTAGAAAAGTCCCAACATGTTCACTTTCACAAATTCATTACTTGTGCCTAACTATCACTTTACAGAACGAAAAATAAACTAATTATTTTCTTATATTGCACAAAAGAACACCTATTAACTGTAAAGAGACAAACTACGTCGTTTGTATAAAAAATGAAAGATAATCTGTTTCAACTACATATTATGAATGACAAAATCGGAAAGATACATAATTTTACTTTCTCGGCTGGTCCAGCACCAGACGTCACAATAGAGAAAATCATTTATCAAAACTAAACACAGTATTAAGAAACAAAAATTGAATTAGAAGTAAAGTAAAAGATCCTGAAATTATATGTAATATCTAATATCTTATAAAAGAGTGAATGCAGGATAATGTCCCCAAAGAGGTAGAAGAGAGTTGCAGCGACAGAGATGTGATTATACTGCAGAATATTGAGGATCTTATGAAGAGAGAATTGAGCAAAGTGGACATTATAAGGAAAAGAGTAAGGACAATGAAAGAGCACAATGTAGCGGCGAGTGAAATTTTTTAAAGGTATAATAACAAAAGAAAAAGAGGGAAACATGAAAGTAAGCTAGATTTTCTTATTATTACAAGCGGATCGACGTGATATGATGGGTAGTCTCGTTAGGTAAATTAAAAAGTAAGTAGTGATTTCTATCCTCAATTGGGATCCACACTTTCAGCCTCGTGTTACATTTAAGATGTGGTTAGTAAATGGCTGATTTCCCCAATTGAGAGAAAGAATGGTGAACCAAGGGGAACACGTGATGGTAATGTTTATGTGAAGGTACTACCACAAAATGTGATGGTAAATTTACTTAGAAATTTTGATGGAGTATTTTGTAATGGAAATGGTAAGCAAATGTGCGTTGTCGGGCAAGGAAGATCGGCTCAAAATTAGAAATAGGAGAGCCGAGTTCGAAATGCAGTTGAATTCGTTGCATTTACTTACGCGCAAATATCATTGAAAAGTTATTAATCCATCACTTCTCTCTCCAGCTACGGGTGAAATAGCCTTGGTTTGTAACCAGTTGACTGCAGAAAGAAATGGCGATCTACAGCGGAAGAAAAACTGCCTAGTCAGTCATAGAGCAAAAGAGACGTTTTTCACGTATGGTACTTAACTTACTAAAGTAGAAAGTTTTTTTTTACAAATAAGTAGTTGAAAATAACAAATCCATATAATATCAATATTCTACTCTAATCATCTCTCTCTTAATAAATCAGTATGAATACACGCAAACTAAATAGCAAAACTAAACCAGTTAATCAGAAAACGCCCACACTGCCTGCGTCCCTTTCGCAAACATTCGAGATATTCGCGATAAAATTTTACAGCGTAGAATCATTCCTTCAAACAAACTCACCTGATATCTTAGCTCTCTGTGAAACTAACCTTGACACTTCTATCCCCTCTTCTGAGTTTTACGCTCCTGGTTACCTTCCCCTCTTCAGGAAGGACTCCAATGTCCATATGCATGGGCTTGGTGTTCATATCAGCGAACACCCGCTCTAGCTAGTGTAACATCTCTTGAATCCCTGGATCATTCTTTCATGTGCTTCCGTCTCTCACTTCTAAGCTCGGTTAGCTATCTTTTTGTTCTTTACCTCTCCACCTCCTACACTGACTGTTCAGTACTTGATAACATCTCTAACAATATTTCTTCTCATCCAGCTGCTGCCTATATATTTGAGCTTGGCGACATTAACACCCACCACGCCAAGTGGCTGGAAAACTCTGTCACCGATCTTGCTGGTGTCCATACCATGAAGTTTTTAATCATCCAGTCTCTTACGCAAATGGTAGATTACACCACGCATTTTTCCAGTAACCTTAATGAAAGGGACTCACTGCTAGACCTCTGCTTCAATTCCATCCCAGACTCTTGTACTGTCAAGAAACTCTGACCATGCGGTAGATTCCGTTAACATCTCATTCCACTCCCACTCTACCCAAGAAACTCAGACAAGCAGAATATCCTACTGCTACCAAAGAGCAGACTGGGACTAGTTCCGCGACTTCCTGTGTGACGTCCCTTGGAACAACGTGTTTAACCTTCCCGTTGAAGACTGTGCATCCGATGTCTCCTTTTGGCTTAAGGCTGGCATCCATGCTTTCATCCCAGCCAGGAAATTTCAGCTTAAATTCCATTTGTCATTCTGCTTGCTCGGCGGCCATTGCCCACCGGAATCACTTCTTCCGGCTTTATCGAAGCCACTCGTCGGACCAAAACAGGTGCCTTTTGCCTCAGCTCGTAATAAGTGTAAAAAGATACTTAACGAAGCTAACATGGTGTTTGCTGCCAGAATGAAGTGACGCATAGCATCCAGTAAGTTCGACGTCAAAGACTAATGGCGACTCTGTAAAAGTGGGCTTAACAAGTGTATAACCTAAAATATCCTCTCTAATCAATGAATTTGAGGTCCTCACCTCCTCAGCGGACAAGGGTGAATGCTTTGCTGGCATATTCTCTACCACTTCGAGACTGGGTTTGTCTGGAGTATCTACACCCAACTTCCCACCTGGAACTGAGGATAAACTGAATGACGTCAACATAACCCCTTCGCTGGTCTCTAACATAATCTCAAAACTTGACCCTCACAAAGCGGGCTGAGGGGACGGAATCCCAATCATAGTCTTAAAGAAATGTGCCACTGAACTCTCCTCTGTCCTCGTTAAGCTCTACAACTACTGCCTATCTGCTTCCTGCTTTCCTGCCTGTTGGAAATCTTGCTCCGTAGTTTCTTTATTTAAGAATACTGGAGAACCCTCGGACCCCGCTAATTACCGCCCTATCAGCCTCCTTCCAATCTTTAGCAAAGTCTTCGAAGCCATTATCAAGATCGAGATGGTTCAGCAGGTGGTTTAGAGGTTTCTCTCGGACAAACAGTATAGTTTCCGCTTCACCAGGTCTACTGCTGATATGCTAACGACCATCACTGAGTATATATATACCAGGCTCGCGACAAGAATGGCGAAGCTCGAGGCGTTGCCTTGGATATTTTCAAAGCGTTCCACAGAGTCTGGCATACTGGCCTTCTACGGAAACTGCGGAGCTATGGTATAACTGAACATTTGTTTTACCTAATCTAGTCATTCCTCTGTAATCGCACATTGAAGGTAGTGTTAAATGTATATGCCTCCCACAATTACCATAGGAAAGCGGGTGTTCCTCATGGCTCTATCCTAGGTCCTACGCACGCTCTTTCCGATCTACATTAACGATCTATAAGATCCCAACTAGGCATGTACGCCGACGACTCCACAGTTTACTCTCGCCTTGATCAAAATCTGGTGAGGGTGACAAAGCAAACCTTGCTTTTGAGCATGACAAGGACCTCCAATCCGTGGTGGATTGGTATTAGAAATGGCTCGTAAATTTTAATGCTTCCAAAACGAAACTGGTATTAATTAACCATCATAGACAATCGCCCTTACCTCCCATTAGCATGGAACAAGCTAGCCTCCCTTAGATTAAAACACTACGCCTCCTTGACCTTACACTCTCAGGGGACCTCAAGTAGAATGACAATATAGAATCTATAGCTAAATTCGCTGCTATGAAAATCGGTTCTCTGTGCAGGGCCAGGAAGTTTTTCCCGTCTGAGCCTATCCTGCACATATATAAATCTACCATCCGCGAGTGTATTGAATACTGCTGCCACATCTGGTAGTTTGCCTCTGCTATTCCCCTGGGGCTTCTTGACAAAATACAACGGAGAATCTGTAATGTGATCGTTACCGACGTAGCAGCCCGGTTACAGTCACTCTCTCACCGGCGCGATGTGGCTTCCTTGTGCCTCTTCTATAAATACTTTCACGTCTTCTGCTCCAATGAACTTAACTCACTGGTGCCCCCTAGGTATGAATTTGCACGAGATTCTAGATTAGCAACTAGGTTCCGCCCTTTTACAGTGAAACAGATAAAATGTAACAGCAGTTTGTACTCTAATAGCTTCCTTTCTTGCACTTTCCGCCTGTGAAATTCCCTGCCATATACTTGCTTCCTCGACAGCTACAATCTCCAGAAATGTAAATGTAAGGTCAATAGATACCTCTTATCACACTAACACACATCCATTCTTTCAAACTCTATTTCCATCTACCCCACCCCTATCGTCGGTATTCTCATCCGTCTATCACCCCCCTCCCGACATTTTCTATAACTGATCACTCTTTCTCATCACTTTCCCCTTAGTAACCCCCTGCGTAATAGTGGCAGTGGAATGCCTTGCTTGGGGTGAAATGATTAAAAAAAATACAACATTAATAAATTACAAAAGTACATTTAATGTGATTTATGGGAAAAGATTCTAACCGTGTTTTAATGTGCGGGTGTTACCACAAATCATGCCAAACTCAACGAAGCCAGTAGCAAGGTTGACACGGATTTAATCTCGTTCGCCGAAGAGAAAAACTACATAATCTAAGACCAGTGAGATTACAATTTTACGTGCGCGGAAAAACGCTTGATACACGTAACTCTATAAAAGACGTCTTAAGAGCGAAGTTATTCAGTCACTTCGCAAGAGAAAAATGTTAGGATGACGTTTGCTTGAGGCTGTCTGAGTGCCCTTGCGAAGTGCACTAACTCGATGAAGTATCAGTCGTTAATAAAATGTAAAGTCAAAAGAGAAGGAGTAAAATTTCACGTTATTAAGTTCACACGATATACTTTTACTAAGGATTAAGTTTTATGAAATGAGAAGCTCCGAGTAAATTTATGTAGCGCTTCGTCAGTAACGTCATAGTAAATTTTCGAAGATGTATGCATATTCAGAATAGATTAATTTTCTCTAAACAATTTTGTTTCTTTTGGAATAATTTGCCTATGGTAAACCAAATTGCTTAATGACAGTTCATCTACAGAATCAACGTAAGTAATATGAATTAAGATCAAATGATTTCTTCCGAAGTAAATACTAAATGGATTAAGAATGCATTGCGACATATTTAAAAGAAATTCATTTTGTCTAAATGATTGTGTTTCTTTGTGAGACTTCACGTATGGTAATCAGTACAGGGTGCTTGGTTAAGTATGAGCTAAGCAGTATGAGCTGAGCAGGAAATGAGTTACGAAAAAAATTTGTTCCAGAATAAATAAATATTAAACCGATTTAGAAAGGATAGTTACAATATGTTCATTTTGTCTAAAGGAGTTTTTTGGGGGTTTATGTTTAAGGAGATTCTACATGTTAATCGGTATTGGGTAATTAATGAGATATTGAAGAAAACAATCAAAAGAATTATGGATATATTCCATAAGAAATAAACGCTTTATTGTTCAACGTTTATTCTCTCTTTTGGAAGTCTTCTTTCATTTTCTCAAAACTCTCTCTCTCTCTCTCTCTCTCTCTCACACACATATATATATATATATATATATATATATATATATATATCAGAGTATGTCTGCGAAATAACAAAAGACAAAAGGAAAACATAAATCTTAGCCACCGCGTTTCGTCTTCTGAGAGACTTTATCAAGACAAATGTAAGGATTTTATTTTGTGACAGTTATTTTTATACATGTATATTCTCTCATATATATAAGTCACTGATGCCTCCTCAACAGGTGTTTACTCGTGCAACCAGACTGGCAACTGGGTCCCACCCATTCACAGTCAGGTTAGCCAAATGCAGACGACAATTCTACTCCTGCAGTTTCTTCTCTCGCACTTCCCGCCTGTGGAACTCGCTCCCGTATTCTTGCATTCCTGACGGCTACAACCTCCAGAAATTTAAATGGAAAGTCAATACTCATCTACTAACCACTGGATTCTAGCTCTCTCCCCACCCTTTATAACCTTCTCTTTCTCTCCACCTATGTATCCGTCACCGCACCTGCTTTCTCAGCTTTCTATTGTTCCTTTCTAACTAGTCTGTACTCCTCA
Organism: Ascarosepion bandense; assembly: GCA_037127315.1. Taxonomy (NCBI): domain Eukaryota; kingdom Metazoa; phylum Mollusca; class Cephalopoda; order Sepiida; family Sepiidae; genus Ascarosepion; species Ascarosepion bandense. The sequence goes on from JBBBDQ010000799.1 coordinate 1,776,043, forward strand.
CTCTTTTCTAATTAATCTTTTTACATTTATGTAGCCCCCTGCACATCAGTGGCGTTTCTGCCTTGCTCGGGGTGAAATGATTATATATATATATATATATATATATATATATATATATATATATATATATATATTTGTCACAGAATAAAATCCTTACTTTTTTTTTGATAAAGTCCTTGAGAGATTGAAACGCGTCGGTTTAGATAAGTTTTATATATAACGTCTTGGCTTCAGTCCCTTTTTAGCTGCCCAATTGTTGCCATCTCTTGCTTTTTTTTATGAAGACTTGCAACGCAATTGTTGGAATGAGTTCCACGGCTGGGTACCTAAATGTTATGAATTTCACTGCACTACTAGACTGGTGATATGTCCTCGCAAATATACAGTGAAGCCGACTAGAATTAATTGTATGTTAATAAATTAACAGTTCTATACTAAGAGTTTCTTTTATCACACTTCTCGATTGTGGAAGGCTCTTTCAATCCCATGATGTCCAGCCTACTTTAATCTTCAAAGATGTAAACGCAATCATTTTTAATTTTTAATGTATAACACTTCTATTTTTTTTGTCATAGATGAAGTTTTGTCTTATAAATCTTCCACACCCAGTAAACCTTCATGTGCTAGTGGCTTTCCTGTCTGGCTTAGGCCGAAATCGATTATAAATATATTTTTACATATATATATATATAAATATATGTGTATGTAAAAAAATTAAGAAAGTTAATTTTTAACTGAAGCGAGGTTCTTACTCAATCAGTCTTCTGATATATATATATATGGCGGTAAAATTCCAGGAAAGATTAATAAAATACGGGATAAGGTTGTTAAATAATCCAGGAGGATCCTAGGAATATCGTTAAAATATTAAAAATAATCCAATAGAACTCAATGCAAACCAAATTCAATTTACAGAGTGCATATTTATTTATTTATTATTTATCTGTTAATTCAGATGAAACTTTGTGAGAAAATAACCATTCTTCAACCCCTTATAAATAGAGAAAGGAAAAATTTTAAGCCCAGAGGTTGGCCTAAGTAAGAGAAGGGGTTGGGATGTATTAGTTTTTATTGGGTTGTGATGGGAGAAGAAAGTAGTAGTAATTCCTCCTTGGTAGTGGGGGGGGGTATGTGGCCTGACGCTTGGGCTAGTAGTGGTAGGTGGAATAGAAGTAATTGTTTGGCCAACTTTAAAAAAAAAATTAAAATTTTTATTGGGACAAATTGGGGGAATAGGAAAACTATTGTAATTTATACTTTTTGCTATGGTGACACATACTTACCTTCTTACTTCGTTTGTTAAGGAGTATATTTTAGTCTTGAAATTTAAAAAAAAATTCTGTTAAACATAGATTACAACAATCTCTTAAGCTATTAGGAGTCCTAGTCTTGCCTATGAGTTCCCATTTTACCCGGGGATCTATGTGACTTTCTTTTAATTCCCAGTATATGCATGTATGCGTGCATACATATATATATATATATATATATATATATATATATATATAAGTGTGTGTGTGTGTGTGTGTGTGTGTGTGTGTGTGTGGAAAGAAGATCATGAATGAAGGAGACACAATTACGTCTTTCTCCAAGAAAATGCTGTAAATAAGAAAAACATCGACTAGTCTTTGTACGGATGTTGCTAAATGCTAGCCAGTTCTTCAATAAATGTCTCTGGATACAACGCGGCCAAAATATTCCGCGTCGGCGAACGACCAATGCTAAGAGAGAACGGAAGTTGGCTAGTCTCATCAACGATCGGTCATATCCGCCCAGCACAAAAGAACTACCACGAGTATTCAAGAGGATAGAAATGGCGCTATTTTACATTTGTCCAGTCACCGAACGTTCAGATTAAAAGGCTTTTGCTCGACATGACGCTTATTTGGCTTCTTCAGTTAAATGAAAAATCTTGATGAAATTTCTCCAAGATCGAAATATTGCCTTCAGTCAGTACAGCTATCCTTAAATTCTTTAAAGTCTATGTTTGCCTATTGTTCAGAATTTGCTTTTTCAACTTTCTTGTGACGTGAAAAGCTCAAGAACCGTTTGAACATTCTACTCAGCACCGTTTTTAATTGTTATTCACAAAATTTTGGCCCAAGGCCAGAATACAAGGAACTCAACAAAACAATGATAACTGCTATTAAAAAGAAAGTCTAGGCTCTTATCAATTCACGTTAATGGCATTGGTATTATTGTACTTTTCCTTATAAAGAAACATCAAGCGCCCATTAACTGATAAATCAATGTCACTTTTCTTTTAAAATTTTAAAAATATTTTTATTGAATCAATTTATTTTTAATTTCACCCTAAGCAAAGCATGGATGCCACGAGTACGCAGGGGTTACAGTGAGGGAAAAAAATGTGTACAGTGGTTATTGAGAAAAGAAAAAAAATGAATGGGATTCAAAAATCTAGAAAATGGCAAATGACGTTGCGTTTAAATTTTGATAAATTGTAGCTACCGGGGAAAGGAGTGAATGGAAGAGAGTTCCACAGGCTGGAAGTACGAGAAACTGTTAGAGTAAAAGCGGATGTTACATTTAACTATTTCAACGATAAAAGGGTGGAACTTGGATGCCAATCTAGTAGCACGATTAATTTCACGTGGTTTCGGCAGGGTTAGGGTTAGGGTTAAGGATAAAAGAGCTTCATAGCATTTGCCATGAAAATATTCGTGGAACATACAGTGGGATGCTCCGTCAAGTTAGTGAGAAACTACTGGAGTCGAGATACCAAGCCAAAATTGATTACATTGCAATTCATTCTTTGGATTTTATCAAAATTCTTTAAATAAATAGCAATCGATACCAAATGAAATTCTATGCACACCCCGTATACCTAAATTTATTTATAAATGAAACTTTGTCTCTGTGTGTGTGTATATGTGTGTGTCTGTGTCTGTGTATATGTGTGTGCCTCTGTGAGTATTCGTTACCTATAGACTCCAAAACAGCTGAACCGATTTTCTTGAAAATTTACACAGTTGTACTAAAAGCCTCTGAGAGTGTTCTTAGCTAGGTTTTGTGTCGAGGTAACCCTGATAAATATCGAAAATCGATAATCGAAAAAATCGGGTTATAGAAGGAGTGGTTCGATTTTAATCAAATTTGATACACTCATAGACAAAGACATAAGAAACGATATTCAGAAGTTTCCAGGTTTCAGTTCTTACAATAGTGCAGAAACTTTGATATCGATACCAGGAAACCAAAATTTGATTTACATCCATTCATTTTTCTTTCAGTCTACGGTTTCGCTTTAACTGGAAACAACTATTGCTTTTTAGTCTTTCGTGCCAACGTCCAAACAGTCTGGGCTCCAGGATCATGGATTAGTTTTAAAGCTTTCATTACATCCGAGCAACGCCGGGCTATACTGCTAGTTGACAGTAAAAACTAAGCTCAAACTTTTTCAACCAAATGTCTGATTAAAATTTAATTCTTCTGAAAATGTATTAAAAATTCAGAATGTTTAAATGTTTTTAATCATTTTACAGCAAGCAAGGCTTGACCGCTACTGACGCGCAGTGGGTTACAGTGATAGAAAAAAATCATGGATACAGCGGCATAGAGGGGTATAGACAAAACGGATAAAAGATGAGCTATACTCAAGAAAATAGAAGATGGAAATTAACATTGCATTTCAAATTTTAGACAGCTTTGAGGAAAGCAAGTAAACGTTCTGCAGGCGGGAAGTTCGAGAAAAAGAAACTATTCAAAGAAACTATTCAAATAGAAGTGAGAGTTACATTTAACTATTTCAACGATAAAGAAGTAGGATCTAGATATCTATCTATTATCACACTTACATTCACGTGGTCGCTGCAAAACTTATCTGTGCAGTTGATGTGAAAATAGTTGCAGAATAAATACAGAGTAGCCATGTCACGTCTCTGAGAAAATCGAGATTCAAAGGCTGGATCAGTTAGATTGCTGATGATTCTTTACATTTTCGAGAACCTTGAGTTGTATAGCCGGAGTATCTACCCAGATATTCAATGCAAAAATAAGTGGTCAAGTGCCGTTGTTTTAAAAATTCGTTCTAGCATTAGTTGATTTTGCTACACAATTCTTCATCTTCTTATTATAAATTCTTAATACCTCTGCTGTATACTTATTTCCTTCCGAGTCCAAGCAAATGACCTAAGGTCAGCAATAAGAATAATATTTTCCAATAAAATGTAAAGGCAAATTCTACTCTACCAGCTTCTTTTCTCGCACTTCCCGCCTATGGAATTCCCTTCTGGTAACTTGCTTCTCCGACAGCTACATTCTTCAAGAATTTACACAAAAAGTCAATAGTCATCTCCTATTTCACTAACTTTCAACCATTCTCTCATGCTCTTTTCTCCGTCCACTCCATTCTCATCCGTATTTTCATACCCACTTTTGACACCCCTATAACCTGTCACTCTTTCTCATAAATTTCCTCCTATGTAACCCCTGCACAACGGTGACAGTAAGATTCCTTGCTTGGGGCGATACGATTATAGAAAAGTAACATTTTTATAAAAATTAGATGATAGAGCACACACTATTTACATTGATAAAGCCCTTCAAGAGGAGTGAGTTCTACTTGTGGGAATAGAATTATTTTTCTATTTCTACATCATTGTAATTAACGATTGTACTTTCAATGAATTTATGCAACCATTTTCCAATCAAATCACGGGTTTGAAATATGATTAAAATTGTTAATGTTTTTTTGATCGATAATTTCCAATTGAAGAGCCTTGTATATTGATATTTTTGAAGAGCTTAAAAGATACATTACAATCTGCAGGAACTGTCATGTCAATAAAAAGATCACATTCTGTTTTTGTGGTCTGTGGTGACGATGCCTGGGCAGTTAGCATTGATTATTCTGTCTCTGTGTAATGTCTCATCAAATTGATATTATTTTTATCACATTTTATTAAATCTGTTTTCATTATTTTAAATATTTTTGTATGTATTTTGTTCATATAAAACGTATGATTATCAATGTGAGAATTCCACATCTTTACATCATTAATTTGGAAAGAATTTATCAAATAAATCAGATCATTATTTTCAAAATTCTTAATCAAAATCAAGCGAACTTGTAAATTATTTCTTTTTACTAAAACAAGATTAATTACTTTCTTGCAAAATTAATTACTACTGATGACATTTTTGGAAATATTTTTTCAGCAAAACAAAACTTTAATTGACAAATCCATGCAGCTGTCCACTATATGCTGAACTGATTTCAATTTCAAATTAATCGATATCTATCAATCCATCTGTCTATTCATATCTATCTATCTATCTATCTATCTATCTATCTATCTATCTATCTATCTATCTATCTATCTATCTATCTTAGTCTGTTAATATCCATCTATCTATTTACCCATCTCAGTCTGTTCAGATCTATCTATCTATCTATCTATCTATCTATCTATCTATCTATCTCTTGGGAATTGCTGTATAAATCAACGACTGCTCTGACTAAATATTTCTAGCAATTAAATAATAGAGAACTACCTCCAAAGTTTAAATGAAAAATCATAGGAAAATATAAACTCCTATTTGCTTTCAAAATAGATGTCACCTTTACTTAAAAAAAATTAAATAAAATGTTCGTGATAACCAGAATTTAAACTAACGAAATGAAAGGATTCTTAATGACGTCACAAAAATAGATTTAAAATACTAGATTTGTGGGATTAAACATTTGTTTCTTACCAACAATTTTCCAACAAATTTTGCCCATCTTTCTCTATTGGGAATATGACACTTTTTTAAATTTGTATCTATATTTTTATTCTTTAATTCCATTTAAAACTTTTGGTTTTCCTGTGATAGTTAACCACTTCTGACTGTATTTGATTTTTTGCTTTAACTATATTGGCTATTTTGCTTTTATATCGGTAATTTTTGTTATTAATTTTCGCTTTAGTCTTGTCGCTCATGGCTTAGGGAGTAGGGACTCCGACTAACACCAAATCAGTCGAATTTCAATCTCGTCTGGAAGCAAATGAAAGTTTCAAGCCACACTGATGAGCTGTGATACAGCGAAACAGACTTGTATGTGTATAACTAACATATATATATATAATCGTGTCGCCCCAAGCACAGCATTTTACTGCCACTGTTGTTCAGAGGTTTACATAGAAGGAATGTTATGAGGAGTGAGAGGCTGTAAGGGGTGTCAGGAAGAGAGTAGGAGAAGGAAGAGAGTACTGATGAGAGTAGATGTAGAAAAGCATGAGCGAGAGGATGTCAGTTAGTGAGACAGGAGATGACTATTGACTTTACATTTAAATTCTTGGATATTGTAACTGTCAGGAAAGCAAGTATGCGGATAAGAATTCCACAGGTTAAAAGTGCTAGAAAAGAAGCTGAGGGAGTAGAATGTGTGTTTACAATTTGATATCGGCTCGGAATGAGAAATCCTGAAGGCGAGTTCGAATTCCATGACCGGCAGCAGTCTACCGAAGAAAGTAATGGCAACTTACTGCGGGATAATCTTCTGCCCAGTCTCTTATGTTTCTTTCGAGACATAATCGCCAAAGCGTAAATCACTTATGGCACTTAACTAATTGACTGGCTTTTTGAATTTATGTTTTTGATCATTTTGGTAAACATTTTTCTTCCTGAATCTCTTTTCTTATATGTATAATATTTTTCTTGTCAGTCTTTATTATTTTCAATAATCATATTTTAATAATGTTTGTCGTTTAAAATATTTTCTGATTGCTAATTATTTCTGACTGTCCATATGTTAAAAAGCCCCTTTTTCTTTTTTTTTTAACAATTTTTATTTGTTTTTCTTGGTTATTTTTAGTTTAAGTTTTGGGTTATTATTATGTGTATATTATGGAGTGCATATCTGTCCTCTTACAATTATGTTTTACTTTATGTATGACTATCTCTCTTCGCCAGTTTTGAGTTTGTATATATTTTTCCTTTAAGATATTTTGTGAGTTATTTGATGTATGTGGTATTTATTTTGTGACACTTCCTGTATGTGTTGTTCCAATGTTTAATAATGTATACACTTCTAGACTTCATCTAACCTTATTTTCTCTCTGCGCTATTTTTTTTATCCTTCTGCGTTAAATGTAAATTTTCATTTTCCGCGTTTTATAAAGCAGTTTGTAATTTTTAGAACTACCTAAATAAATCACACACACACACACACACACACACACACATATATATATATATATATATATATATATATATATATATATATTCTTCATTTGTGAACGAGTTATTACGCCACCTAGCTTTCTACCATGTGGCGTCTTTAAGCGATTTTCAATAACTGATTTTACCGTTTGCCGTTTTTTATGAAGAACGCTAACGTAACGGTGACTTTTTGGAACTCTTACACGACGCAAAATTTTTGAACGCGCAAGTTTTAAAATTACAAGAAATTACAAGTATGAACCTAATAGGTATTTTTTAGTGTGGTTACACTTAATCATAATTTCTGTTCTTTCATTCAATAATTTATTTTTGTTTGGGAATAGCATAATCTCTAACTTTTCCTCCTGGTAGTCTACATATTTTACCACCGTTGTAAGCCTTGGCTGTTTTCAATATACTCCACGTTATGTCTGGGTCTTTTCCACATTTTGTTTTCAATTTCCACACGTTGATAGCCAATTTTGTAGTTTTTATGTTCCCTATTTTGAATGTAGAATTGAGATTGAACATCCTGGTCTTAAGGTTTCATTGGTTGATCCCAAATATATTTACTTTTGACCATTTAAGCCTTGTAAATGACTTCTTTTGTATTAAAAAGTCCTTGAAGTGGGCATTTATTTTTTGTCCCTGCAGTTGCATTCTTATTAGTGATCTATTTTGTACAATGCTATCTAACTTTCTGGCGTTTTGCTTGTTTATTAAATTTTCTAAATTACTAGTACAACTATAACTTAGCTTGATTTAATTTCTATTGATAATTTTGTTTTCTTCTGAGTTTTCTGGAAAGTGTTTATCTATCAGTTTAAAAAACATTTGTCCTATTCTGGTGTTTACCTCTAAGTAAAATGATAGGTTGGACTAGATAATGTTTCGTTTTCTATCATTGTTATTTGTTTGTCTGTTTGGGTGAGAATTATATTGTAAAATGCTCTAATGGTCAAATTTTCCTAGTGCATCTTCATAGTGTTTTTTTCTTTTTATCAAATATTGTTTTGTTTGACGAATGTTTTGATAGTCTGTGTTCTATTTGTTTGTGAATGTGCCTAATTATGCATTTGGGATTGTTGAATCTTGTATTTATGTAATTTAACTTTGTGTTTGTTTTTATGTATGGAGAGACATTGCCAGTTTGTAAATTTAATTCTACGTCTATTGGACTACTTTTCTATTTGTTTCTACTGTTATCTTAAAATCTAGTTTATGAATATTTTGAAATGTTCTTACCATATTTTCTGTTTTTCTCTTTTGTTGTCTGATGCTATCAATAATCCGTCATATCTGTGTAATCCGTATTTGTCTATATGGTTTATTTTGCTGATTTGATTTAAAATGAATATAACTTCAATTCTGAAATTTCTGCTCCGTCATACGATCCTTGTGCTACATCAAATGGGCCGTCGTTTGATTTTGTAATCCACGCTTTACCTTTGTAGAAAAGTATTGATTTGCGGCAATGTAGGATTATATCAATATGTTCAGATGCTATGTTTATGTACCTTTTAGCAAAGATTAAACGCTTCCATCAGATCTTTTACAGAAATGGACGGGTAAACATTTTTATGGCATATTTAATGAACGTATATTTATTTTTGCATTGGAATTTTTTGAACTAGGAAATGCAATCACTTGTGTTCTTCTACAGGTTAGCTTGAGTGGCTGTTCTTAGCATGTCACAAATATATTTTTTTAAAAATTTGATGACTTATTTTGCCCAATTCTGGTCTTGTATTTATAAGTCGGTGTGATGGTCTCCTAGGAAAATCTTCTTTATGGTTTTTGATTGTTATGAAAGCTTGTTTGCCTGATAAAATTTGTATTTTTTGACTTAAATTGAATATATCTGTTATAAGTTTAGCTTTCTTGTTAATGATTTCAATATAGGAATCCGGAACTTTTTTTTATAAGATTTTGGAATTTCTCCATTTATATTTTTTTCGGTTTGTTGGATAGATGTTGTTGGATTTGTCTCCGTTAATAAGGATATTTTCTGCTTTTTTATATTTTTTACTTCAGTGTATAAGAATTTTTGGAACTTGTTGAATTTTATAAATTTTATAGGGACTTATTGAAGGAGACAAATCCGACAACATCTATCAAATAAACCCAAGGGAATATGTATTTTTCAGTTGTGTTTATGAATTCAGTGCTTAAGCAAATTGCGAAAATCGTAACAGGTTTTCATAAATTCTGGTTATAGCGTAGGAAATATATGGCTACTGAACAATACTTACGTCGTAAAGAGTGTTGTTGAAATGATGCCGAAAAAATGAATCTCGAACAACTGAGGCATGAATTCTTTGCTTTCGCCGAGTGGATTCAATTGCGACCGTTTGGAATAATTAATTCTTTTAGTAGGTAGTGCGTAAAATTAAGAGACGTGATTGAAAGTTTCTTAGCCAGCCTGAAGCTACGGAATGTTCTTGTAGGAAAACTGAATCTTTCTGGATGATGTGTTTTGGATCGTTGTACTTGCAAGTTTCTTAGACAATTTAACCTTTGTAGATTTGGGGGTGAAATTTAAAAATATCTTCGAGAATTAGTTTGACGATGACAGCTCATATACACATCAGCTTAAGTATTAAGTACAAAGAAAATAGAAGAAAATTATTAACTTTTCTATGATAGAGAGGGGAATATATAAACCCTGAATATTTTAACGTTTTTTTCTTAGATTGTTAGATAGTTATTCATTCCAAGACACTTGCTGCAGTCTTTCTTGCTTTATAGAATGATTAATCTATATACATTTTGCGGCATAGATACCTCCCATATTTTAAGGGCTGAGAAAATGACCAAGATAACTATTATCCAAGAAAATGTTTCTATTTTGTTTAATCTAATCATCATAGTCTCTTCGTTTTAAAAAAGAACATCCTCCAAATAGTGGACTATACACTATACAGACCTTTTCTAAAGTTTTCTGACATCAGTGTCTGAAATTAAAACGCTTTGTGGTTTTCTTCCAGATGGGTTTCATTCAAGCTGGGGCTTTGAAACTGTCAACCCATAACAGAATCGATTTTCTATCCAGAATATGATAAAACCGAAGGAACATTAAACAAGCAAGAACAGTACTTTGTGTTACGATTACAGATTTTTCTTATATGTGCCGTATCACTTCAGGACATATGAAATCATGTTTTTTCACATCTTCTTGTACTTCGTTTCTCTTCATATATTTTGTCTTGTATTTCTCCCAAACCATGTTTTGCCATTCATTTCCTTAAGCCCATCAACTATGTCATGCGCTGTCTCACTTTTCCTCTTCCAGTCATCTGTGTCTCAGGATCTCCAAGCATTCTTTCCTCATTACGCCTCATAAAAACTTCAACTTTTTCTTCCTGATGTTAAGTATAAAATTAAATTTCGTTTCTATCTTCTTAAATGTTTCATCGCTACTAACATGTTCGGTCCGTGGTATCCCCAGTAACCTTTTGTAGAACCTCATTTCAGTTGCTTTGAGTCTGTCTATCATCTTGGATGAGATTGTCCAGCATTCACTGCCATATTAAAGAACATATAACAAGTAACATTCTAATACTATTTTATTTGTTTCCAATTAGATTTTTCTGTCTAACAATACTTTACTCAGCTTCTTGAATGAATCTTTGGCCATTTCTGATCTCAGTGTCACACTTTCATTCTTTTGTTAGAACACTTTCCAGGTATTCATATTTTTGCAGATTCTTGATTTTAGTATCCCCACCTGTAGCTGGCATTTTGGGCTCTTTTTTTATTACTGAAGATCAGGAATTCAGTTTTCTTTTAGTTTATTTGAAGTCTTTTCCTCAGCTTTTGTAGTTTCCTAACTGCGTCTGCTATCAGCACTGTATAATCTGCGTCTCTTATATTGTTCAAATTCTTGCTGCCAATGATGAAACCTGTCATGACTTTTATGGCTCTCAGAACTGTCTCCCTGTGCAAGTTGAATAGATCTGGTGAAAAGACACATCCTTGTCTTACACCTCTTTCTATTCTATGTATATGCCTAATTCGTTTTCTGTCTACATGCAGGAGGTTTGATGCCAGTGGAGGTTGTTGATTATTCTAATGTCTTTCCTAAATATTTCTAGCTTGCTGAGCATTTCTATCAAGTATTTGTGGCATTCTTTGTCGGATTCCTTTGTATAGTCTATAAAACACAGGTACACGCCCTTCTTCATTTGTCTTCCCCTTTTCGGGTAATATTTTAAACATAGATATCGCATTCTTTGTCCCAGTGTCTTGATGAAACATCGCTGTTCTTGTTTTATCTCTTGTCTGATTCTGCTGAGCATTTTTTTCATCAGGATTCGGAAGATGAATTGTTATTCCCAAGTGGTCAAGTAAGTATCGATCAAGCACAACGTTGCTTCACTGATGGTAATATTCCTAAATATGATAGCCGATATTTGTAAAGTATATAAGACGATAGACAAATTAAAGTTATAAAATTATTAATCAATATTTTGGAAAGATTTAGTATTGATTGATTGATCAATTTTCTACGGTTTATCAACCAATTCTCAAGATATTTAAATATACAAAATGTATTTTTAGATTGTAATTTTGTTTTTAGATAATACATTATCAGTAATGTAAATCTTACTAATTAACCCATACCTGGAGGAGAAAAAATGGACTCATAGAAATGGTGTTTGCACATGAGGTAATTAATAATCCCGAGTCATTATCTACTACACACACACACACACACACACACACACACACACACACACACACACACACACACACACACACACACACAAACTTACTGTACCTAGCATTCTTAAGTCACCACACATCTAGTTCAGGTATGATGTTGCTCAACTTTAATGATCGTATCGTATCATTGTTATGTGACAGCAAGCGACGTGCACAGTCATTATTCTCAACACGCGTCGAGAAAATCACATAAAGATATCACGGTCGCATAGTACAGAAGTTTATTCAATGACAAATTATAAATGAGTAATCCCACAGGATAATCTCTGTTACCTCGTGCACCATACTTAACAAATTACATCAAAACCCAAAATTATTTTCAAAAGTACTTTTTCTATGTTTTTATCTTTGTGATAGACATAATGAAAATGTATATATGAAGTCTTTAACAATAATATTAAATTAAAATGTTTTTCGGATTGACGCGTTTTCTTTTCCTTTTTAAAAAATGTAAATTTTCTTCTGTTCAAAAAAATAACACAATATTGAATGCAGTATAAATTAATAAATGGAGTACTGCTGTCAGGTGCCCCTGCCGTTCTCCTCAGTGTTCTTGACAAGCTCCAAAGGAGAGTCTGTAATGTGAGAGGTACTGATCTGGCGACTCGACTGCAGCCACTTTCCCATCGTCGAAATGTGGCCTCCTTCTGTCTCTTCTATAAATACTTTCATGGCTTTTGCTCGGATGAGCTTAAGTTACTGATGCCTTCTCAACAGGTGTTTACCCGTGCAACCAGACTGGCAACTGGGTCCCACCCATTCACAGTCAGGTTAGCCAAATGCAGACGACAATTCTACTCCTGCAGCTTCCTCTCTCGCACTTCCCGCCTGTGGAACTCACTCCAGTATTCTTGCTTTCCTGACGGCTACAACCTCCAGAAATTTAAATGCAAAGTCAATACTCATCTACTAACCACTGGACTCTAGCTCTCTCCCATCCCCTGTATAACCTTCACTTTTTCTCCACCTATGTATCTGTCATTGCACCTGCTTTCTCAGCTTTCTATTGTTCCTTTCTAACTAGCTTGTACTCCTCACTCTTTTCTAATTAATCTTTTTACATTTATGTAACCCCCTGCACATCAGTGGCGTTCCTGCCTTGCTCGGGGTGAAATGATTGGAAAAAAAAATTGTGCAATTTATATTACGCAAAGACGTTCGACAAATTACGCCACAAAGAACTGACAGAAATGCTTAGCAACCTCGATATACTTGGGAAAGATTTTAGAGTAATCAAGAACCTCTACTACTAGCAAACCAACTACGTACGAAGTCTGCAAGAAACGAATTTAGCGGATACATACAGATAGAAGACAGCATAAGACAAGGATGTGTCTATTTACCAGATCTATTCAACTTGTAGAGCGAGGCTAGTCTGAGAGAAGTCAGGCCAGCATTTGTTATCGAAGGCCGTAGTCTGAACAGTATAAGATACGCAGATGATACACTGCTGAGAGCGGACGTGAAAAGAAAACTCCAGGATGTAGCTAAATTCTAAAGTGGTAAGAAATAACTTCAAATAAACTGCAAGAAGACCGAATGCACACTAATCCATAAAATGTGGAGCCAAAAATACCAACTACAGGTGGGGGATACTAAAATCAAGCAGGTAAGCATTTTAACAGAAGACGGAAAGTCCAACACTGAGATGCAACAGAGAATTGGTATGGCCAAGCATTCACTGAGTAGTGTATTTTACAGGTATATTTTGCTAGAAAAAAGAAAAGAGTATTGGATTGCAATGTGGTGTCTGTTATTCTGTATGGCAGTAAATGCTGGGAAATCCCATCAAAGATGAAGAAAAAAACTTGCAACAACTGAAATGTGGTTCTACAGAAGGATGCTTTAGATATCATACACCGAGCCTCTGAGCATTGATAAGGTTTTGGAAAGAATAGAAACAAAAAGAAAACTAATACTGAGCATCAGGGAAAATGCTGAAGTCCGTGAGACATATAAGGAGGAAGGATGATTCGGAGAATCTGATACTTACAGGTCAGACAGAGAGAAAGAGAGACAGGGGAATGCAGGCTATAAGATACTTGACGGGCCTGAGTAAGTGGATTACAGAGAGAGGTTTTTGTTGGGTAACGGAAGAAAGTGTCCTAAGAGCCAACAAAGATATGGAGCGTGGAAGACCATGATTTCTTACGTACTTAATGAACACGTGTTGTGACGAGTCTTCGTCGCCAAGTTGTTGCGGTCTGTTAGGGCAAAGAAGAAAGATATGGAAACAAGAATGTAGGTTTATTCACTGTATTAGAACAACAGAACATATATACAAATACGAGTGTTAGTAATCAGCAGATAGAAGTGTATGTCCGAACTGTACAGTTACACTGTGTTCTTGACTGTCTATAGACTTCCTTATGACTGTCTCACAGCTGCCTCATGATGATTACTAACACTTCGTAAAAGTCGGACTTGTGTCACATTCTCTCTTTGTGCGGAGGCTCGGATAAATATCGAGCTCCTCATATGACGTGATCAAGACTTCGATGAAAGCCAGTATGCTAAGATACTCGGTCACAATCACTTGTGATTCGTGCTAGCATAACCATCTACGTCTTCATCGATATAGCTCCGATATTCACAAGATTTGGGTCAACCAGCGGTACAATTGGCAAGAAAATGTCAATGCCGAATGCTGGAATCAAAACGCCCTCTCAGAGACAAATAGATTATAGTGAGATTTGTAACCAAGCCGAAAGCGAAATGCGACTATATATTCTCTTATTTTTGTGTCGTGTCTTTTTAGGACGTAGGCAATCATGAGTCCCTACTTAACCCTGTCCCTTGTCGCTCTTAACTCCTTTTCTCTTGGTATCTCATACACCCTGCTCCACCTTCCAGGTGCTCAAGCCCATCAAGTATCTCTCTTGCTGCTTTCCCCTGTCTCTTTTTCTCTTTATGTGTCTCGTGAGTATTATATTCTCCAATCTTTCCTTACTTATCATGTGTCCCAGAACGTCAGCTGTCTGTTCCAGATGTTAATAATGAACTTCCATCTCGTTTGCATAATTTCTAAAACATTGTCATTGCACACGAGTCCGGTCCATGGTATCCTCAGCATCCTACTGCAAAACCACATTTCTGTTTCTTAGAATCTCTCCTGCATCATTAAAGAGATTATTAAACATTCGTTGCCATATAGGAGGTCAGATGTCATATAACAAACCAGCACTCTTTTCTTTGTTTCCAGTTAAATCTTCCTGTTTCTCAATATTTTGCTTATCTTTTGAAATGTGTCTTTGACGATACAAAAGCGCCTTCGGATCTTAGTGTCCCAGCTTCCGTTCTCTGACAGAAAACTTCCCAGGTATTTAAATTTCTGTGCCTGCTTGATTTTTGTATCTCCCACTTGTAGTTGACCCATTTTGAGCTTCGTTATATTTATTTAAAAATACCCCATTATATATTCTTCAGTTCTGATTGTATAAATCATTTCTAGAATTAAATAAATTGTCTGAGAAACTATCCACAAAGTATAAAATCGCCCCTCTGTATATTTAAGAAGTCTCTTCATCTGTAATATATTTGTCAGAAGGCAGTTGTCTCAGTATGACTTCCCGTAAAATGTCGAAATCAAAAGGAATTAAAATGTGAAAGAATAATTAATTGTAATGACCTTTTCGTGATATTTTTACAACAATAATGACCAGACAAATATATTTGCTTTCTGTCTCAGCTTGCCATTATACTTCAACTATCATAATAATTGCGGTAATATAGCGTGATGAAATCAATGTATATTAATAATGCAAGCCAAATGTTTGGCGTATTTCAGCAGTTGCTTTAGGATAAAGACTATAGAACAAGATATTATTTCTTGGTATTCACTTATCACTATTTTCGGTTACAGACGGTCATTCAAGTAGGATAGTTCTTAAAAACACTGAGAGTTAATAGAAACTACCTAAAATACACTGCATAATTACATGGAAAATGCGAGCAGGAAAATAATATTCTTAAGATTATATTAAACCTGGAAAAGTAAAAGACAATATATTATAGTAAAGTAAAAAAAAAGAAATTTGCATTCAAATTTTATTTTCAGCTGCAATAATTTAAGTAAGGAATTTCTTATTTTTTACTTCACTAGAATATCTTGTAATTTCCTTTTTTGATATAATCTTAAATGTATTACTTTTTATATGCGATTTTTGCATGTAATTCATGATTTTCCAGACATTGCTATTGATTTAATATAAATTTAATGCTGAGTACCCCATTGGAAAAATATTTTTAAAAAAGTTATATGCAATTAATCAAAAGAAGATTATAAAAATGATTATTTATAATTAATTCTGAAAATCAATTCTGATAAAATGATGTGATACGCAAAGTTTGACTGATCAAAATGATCAAATATATAACCAGAAGTTAAATATTGAAAACCTCTTGCAAAAATATTAAACAGAAAAAGTTATAAACAATAAGATTTAATATTACAAGCGTTACATCACAGGCAACCTCTCCTGCCTCCCATAAGCATGGACCAAGCGATTCTTCCTGAGAGCAATACACTGCGCCTTCTCGGCCTTAAATTTTCTTCTGATCTGAAATGGAACCACTACATTGAGTCCATAGCTAAATCCACTGCTTAGAAGGTTGGGTCACTGTGTTGAGTCAGGATGTTTTTCCCGCCTGAATCCATCCTGCATATATACAAATCATCCATTCGTCCGTGCATGGAATACTACTGTCAAATATGGTCAGGCGACCCTGCTGTTCATCTCAGTGTTCTTGACAGGCTCCAAAGGAGAATCATTAAGGTGATAGGTACCGACTTGACGGCTCGACTACAGCCACTTCCCAACCGACGAAATATGGCCTCCCTTTGTCTGTTCTATAAACACTTTCATGGCTTCCGCTCCAACGAACATAAGTCTCTGGTGCCTCTGAAACAGGTGTTTACTCGTGCAACAAGATTGGCAACTGGGTTCACCCATTCACAGTGAGATTAGCCAAATGCAGACGACAGTTCTACTCCTGCAACTTTTCTCTGGCACTTCCCGCCTGTGGGACTCGCTTTCATATTTTTGCTTTCCTGACGTCTACAACCTCCAGGAATTTAAATGCAATGTCAATATACATCTCTTAACCACTTGACTCTAGTTCATTCTTCACCACCCTGTATATCTTTTCATTTCTCTTCACCTTTGCAACTCTCATCACACCTGTATGTCCATCCTTCTCTTCCTCCTTTCTAACTGATTCGTCTTTTCACTCTCTTCTACTTAATCTTTTTACTCCTATGTAGCCCCCTGCACATCAGTGGCGTTACCACCTTGCTCGAGGTGATACGATTAAAAAAATATATATGCAAAAGCTGAAAACATTTTAAATATATATATATATATATATATACGAATATATATATCTTATATATATTCGGTTCGAATATATATATATATATATATATATTCGAACCGAATAAATAAAGGACAAGTAGTAAATAAGTGTCTTTAATCTAACATGTTTCCATTTTATCAAGCTTCTTCAGAGATTCTTCAAAGGGATTATTTCCTACGTGTTCTTTATTTATTCTATTCATTCCGATCCATATATTCAACACACACACACACACACACACACACACACACACACACACACACACATATATATATATATATATATATATATATATATATTGCACAACAACATTTGATAAGGCACAGAACGAAAAATTATTTGAATTATAAAATTATATCGATTTAGATAGTTTCTTAGAATAACCCAGAACTAGTACTGGGAGCAGTCTGATGCAAAATGATAGAAAATGAATTTTGTAAGCAAAATAGACAAGGGTGTGTCATTTCATGGGAGTTGTTGCGTCCGTACGACGAAGTTATAATAAGGAGGCTGAGGGTTCACCAACCAGTAGGAGCAATATCAACAATATAAACTCTGGAGATGACAGTGCTTATGAGTGATACAGGAAAAATACAGAAGCCACATGACAAGGATTATAAAAGAAGTCGAAAAGAAATTACTAATCTTTAAATGTAAGAGGGCAGAAAGCTCGGTTGTTAGCAAGAGAAAAAAAATTAGAACGCCAACTAAGAACTGCAGATGTCAATATCAAGCAGGCACGGAAGTTTAATTAAATGGAAAGTTTTTTAAGCATTGCCATAGATAATGATGCCTTCCTAAAGTTAAACAATGTACTAAGAAACAGGGTGATATTAAGTAACATAAGAAAAAAGGAAAGAAGCCTCGACTTTAATGTTATATCAATATTCTAATATAACAATGAATACAAGACATTGTAATCGCAGACGAATAGAAAGACGTAGCCAACAGAAATGTGGTTCTACAGAAGAGAAATGGGAATACAATGGACGGGGAGCATAAAAAACAAAGAAACCTTCATAAAAATTGACAGGTAAAAGACAGTCATACTTAGAAACTGAAAGAGACAGCTAGAATTATTTTGGCATATAAAGAGGATAGAGAGCTTGGAGAATGTGACATTCACAGGACATTTTCAG
The DNA here is from genome assembly GCA_037127315.1 of Ascarosepion bandense. NCBI lineage: Eukaryota > Metazoa > Mollusca > Cephalopoda > Sepiida > Sepiidae > Ascarosepion > Ascarosepion bandense. Next base: position 1,794,426 of record JBBBDQ010000799.1, read on the forward strand.
AGGTAAAAGAGACAGAGGAAAGTTATCGGCCAGACGACTGACGAAATTGTTTAAATGTATTTACGGCTTCTGCTCAGATGTACGTAGTTCACTGGTGCCCCCTATATATAAACTTACTCGTTAGCAACTAGGTCCCACTCTTTTACTGTGAAACCAATAGAATGTAAACGCAATTCCTACCCCACCCAGCTTTTTTTCTCGCACTTCCTGTCTGAGGAATTCCCTTCCGTTTACTTGGTTCCCCGGCTGATACAATCGAAAAGAATTTAAATGTAAAGTCATTAGTCATCTATTATCTCACTAATCTCCATCCTCTCTCTCATGTTCCTTTCTCCGGTCACTTCACTCTCATCAGTATTCTCATCCTTCTCTTACCCACCTCCTAACACGCCCCTTCTAACCTGTCATTCTTTCTCATAACCTTTCTTCCTATGCAACCTCCTGCAAAACAGTGGCAGTAAAATGCCTTGCTTGGGGCGATATGATTATAACTTATAACTATAAAGTAGATAGATATCAAAATGCCGAGATAGATAGATAGATAGATAGATAGATAGATAGATAAGCGGTGTTCTCATTCTTCTCTTACCCTCTTCCTGACACCCCCTGTAAACTGTCACTCTTTCTCCTAACTTCTCTCCTATGTAACCCCCTGCAAAAGTGTGACAATAAAATGCCTTGCTTGGAGCGATATGATTATAAAAAATAAAATAGATAGATATGAAAAATCCGTGATAGCTAGCTAGATAGATAGATAGCTAGATAGATAGATAGATAGATAGATAGATAGATAGATAGATAGATATGGAAAGACCAAGATAGATAGATAGATAGATAGATAGATAGGCAATATTCTCATTTTCTCTTAAGCTATTCCTGACACCCCTATAACCTGTCACTCTTTCTCGTAACTTTCCTCCTATGTAACGCCTTGCAAAACAGTAGCAATAAAATGCCTTGCTAGGGGCAATATGATTATAAAAAAAATTGCATCTGGCTATTTCAAGCTCAAGACACAGAAAGGTTAAGAGTGCACTGGTCAGTGTAACTTTCTTCTGGGAGACTGTTCCACAGAGCAGTGGTTTTCTGAAAGAAGCGGTTGGTGTGAACATCACTGATAGAATACAGAGGCGACGGGGGTGGGTTGCTACAATATAAGCGACATGGCGCATCCTAGTCGCTAAGATTATACCTGAAGGAACCATAAAATGTTGTTTATCCAGTCACTTCTCATGGAAATTCATAGATAAGTGAGAGGCTGTTTGCGTGTCTGAGTGATTGAGTGATAGATAGATAGATAGATAGATACCGAGAGAGAGAGAGAGAGATAGTGAGATACAGACAGAGAGATTGAAAGGTGGAAAGCAGTTCGTCACTAACAAGAAATGAAGACGCTTTTAAACTCTACAGAAAACGGAAAACTGACGATTAGACAGCTCTTATCCAAATATGACAACAGTACACCATTTTCAACCAGGTGTGGCTTTTTATTCTTACACTACCGGCCATAATTATTACGCCACTCCAGTTTTCTTTAAAGAAATCATGTATTTCATACTATTTTCAGTATTTTATTTTTTAATCATTTCATCCCGAGCAAGGCAGAAATGCCACTGATGAGCTGGGGGCTACATAACTGTAAAAAAGATTAATTAGAACAGAGTGAGGAGTGCGATGACAGATACAAAGGTGGAGAGAAAGGGAAGGGCATACGGGGGTGGGGAGAGAGCTAGAGTCCAGTGGTTAATAGATGAGTATTGACATTGCATTTAAATTTCTGGAGGTTGTAGCCCACAGGAAAGCAAGAATATGGGAGCAGGTTCCACAGGCGGGAAGTGCGAGAGAAGAAGATGCAGGAGTAGAATTGTCGTCTGCATTTGGCTAATCTGAGTGTGAATGGGTGGGACCCAGTTGCCAATCTGGTTGCACGAGTAAACACCTGTTGAGGAGGCACCAGTGACTTAAGTTCGTCCGAGCAGTAGCCATGAAAGTATTCATAGAAAAGACAAAGGGAGGCCACATTTCGACAGTGGGGAAGTGGCAGCAGTCGAGCAGCCAGATCAGTACCTATCACATTACAGACTCTCCTTTGGAGCCTGTCGAGAACACTGAGGAGAACGGCAGGAGCGCCTGACCATAAATGGCAGCAGTACTCCATGCACGGACGGATAGTTGACTTGTATATATGCAGGATGGATTCAGGCGGAAAAACATCCTGGATCGGCATAGTGACCCAACCTTCTTAGTAGTAGATTTAGCTATGGAATCAATATAATGGTTCCATTTGAGGTCTGAGGAGAGGGTAAAGCCGAGGAAGCGTAGTGTGTTGCTCTCAGGGAGAATCGCTTGTTCCATGCTCATGGGAGCTAGGAGAGGTTGCCTGTGATGATTGACAGACAACAACTTGGTCTGAGACGCATTGAATTTGATAAGCCACTTCTTGCCCCAATTCACCACAGAGTGTAGATCCCTTTCAATGTCAGCAGCGAGATTATGTCTGTTCGCCACGACAGGTTTCTTACTGGTGCGGGAGTATATTGTGGTGTCGTCTGCGTAGATGTCTACTTGGGAACTGATCTCATCTGGGAGGTCGTTTATGGAAATAAGGAAGAGCGTTGGGCCCAGGATAGAGCCCTGTGGGACACCAGCATTCGTGCTGTAGGATGAAGAGGTATGCCGTACCCCGTAGCTTGCATAGAAGGCCAGAGTGCCAAACCCTGTCCAAAGCCTTCGAAATGTCCAGAGCAACCGCACGAGCCTTGTCAGACTCAGCAAGGTTGTTAGCAAGTCGTCCGTGGACCTGGCAAAGCGGAAGCCCTATTGCCTGTCAGAGAAGAGTTTGTGGGCAGTAAGATGTTGGACTATTTCAGCATTGATTATAGCCTCAAATACTTTCCCGAATATCAGTAGAAGACTGATTGGACGATAGTTGGATTGGTCCGAGGGTTCACCACAATTCTTAAATACAGGAACGACTGAGGAGAACTTCCAGCATGCAGGAAAGCAGGAAGCAGAAAGGCAGTAGTTAAACAGTTTAGAGAGGACAGGGGAAAGTTCAGGAGCACACCTCTTAAGGACTGTCACCGGGCTTCCATCGTCTCCACTCGCCTTATGAGGGTCGAGTTTTGAGATTACTCGGGTTACTACTGTCGGGGTAAGATATACGTCGTGCAGTTTTATTACCCTGTCGGTAATTCTAAATGAAAATAGAATGGTTCTTTTGTTATTATTACTTAGCAAAATTTTACAAAGCATGGAAGCAAAGATGAACTCATCTGAATCACCCTAAATTTTCTTCATTCTTTCATTGATGAAACTGCAATATAGGTAATTTAAAAATATTCATAAAATCATTTGATGCACATGTTATTGTGCAGTATTAATAAAAGAACTATTCTATTTTTATTTACAATTATTCACTTGGCAATAAATTCTAAAAAATAGTATGAAACATATGATTTTTAAAACACAGTGATGGCCTAATAATTATGGTCTTTACTATCATCGACATCTTGAGATATATTTGATTTCATGGTAAAATCAGAGAGCATATCCTTTCCTTAGGGTATATTCTAGGCTGGCCAATTTTATTCCCTAGGCTTAAAATGTTCTAGCTTAATATATTACGTGTGTATAAATCAGAATACTTATGGTGAACTATGCCAAGAAGAAAGACAAGCTGTGTTGTATAATTGATATAGCGGTACCAGCTGACATATGGGAACTTGAGAAAGATAAGAAGGAAGAGGGATAGGAAAATTACCAAGATTTGAAATATAATATTGCACACTTGTGGAAACATGAGAAATTAGAAGCTTTTCCTGTTGCTATCGGCATTCTTGGAACAATGACAGATAACATATACAAATGTTAAGGTAGAATTGGAACTGCATTTTAAAGAGAAATGCTTCCGAAAGTAGAACACATGTGACTGTCCGGAAGTAGGAGAAAGTGTTTAGATGATGAAGAAATTAAATTCAGGATTAAAATCATGTTTTTAATCATTTCATTCCAAGCAAATATATAAGCGACTGAGAGGCAAAGCGCAATAGAGTTTGAAGTAACTGAATTTGAAAACATCAGTATACAAAAATAATGATCGATATTTGCTGCCAATGAGCAAGTTGCGCTTGGTTAGTTGGCTTTGTTTAACGGAATATCAAACTCTATGGGTTTGTTAATAAGTCATTTAATGCTGAAATGTAAATATTTTGATTTTTGGTTAGTTGATTTTGTTTAACGGCTTATCAACCTATATGGGTTATTAAATGCCAAAATCTAAATATTTGGATTTTGGTTGTTTCATAATGTTAAGCGGCATAACAATATTTATGTTTTTTTTTTTAATGCTGAAATCTAAATATCTGGATTTTGGTTGGTTGATATTGTTAAGTGGCATATCAACATCTATGGAAAATTGATTACTGAAATTTAAACATTTGGATTTTAATTGGTTTATTTTGTTTAACGGCATATCAATCTATTTGGGATATTTGTTACTGAAATTTAAATATTCGGATCTTTGTTTGGTTGATTTTCTTTAAAAGCATATCAACCTCTTTGGGTAAATATTTGAATTTTGATCCGTTGATTTTGTTAAACGGCATATCAACCTATAAGGTTTACTAATGCCAAAATCTAAATATTTGGATTTTGGTTGTTCCATATTGTTAAGCGGCATAACCATATTTATGTTTTTTTAATGCTGAAATCTAAATATTTGGATGTTGGATGGTTGGTATTGTTAAACAGCATATCAACATCTATGTAGAATTGATTACTGAAATTTAAACATTTGGATTTTAATGGGTTTATTTTGTTTAACCGCATATCAATCAATTTGGGATATTTGTTACTGAAATCTAAATATTTGGATTTTTGTTGGTTGATATTGTTAAGCGTCATATCAACGTCTATGAATTATTTAATGCCGAAATCTAAATATTTTTTATTTTCCTTGATTGATTTCGTTAAGCGTCATATACAATATCTATGCGTTATGTAATGACGAAATCTAAACAATTTGATTTTTTTTTGTTGTGTTAAGCCGCATAACAATATTTATAGGTTTGTTTAATGCCGAAATATAAATATTTGGATTTTGTTGCTTGATTTTATTTAACGGCATATCAACATCTATGTGATATCTGTTACTGAAATTTAAATATTTGGATTTTCTTTTGGTTGAGTTTGTTTAATGGCATATCAAACTATTTGGGATATTTATTACTGAAATCTAAATATGTAGTTTTCGTTTGGTTTGTTTTATTTAGTTTCATATCAACATCTATTGGTTATTTAATTCTGAAATCTAAATATCTGGATTTTGGTTGGTTGATTTCGTTAAGCGGCATGTCAGCATCTATGGGTTACTTAATTCCAAAGTCTAAATACCTGGATTTTGGTTGGTTGATGTTGTTAAGTGGCATATCAAACTCTATGGTTTATTTAATGCTGAAATCTAAATATCTGACGTTTTGTTGGTTGATATTGTTAAGCAACCTAACTATATTGATGGTTTTTTAATGCCGAAATCTAAATATTTGGCTTTTGGTTCGTTGATTTTGTTAAGCGGCATATCAAACTCTATGGGTTCTTCAATGCCGAAATCTAAATATTTGGATTTTGGTTCGTTGATTTTGTTAAGCGGCATATCAAAATCTATGGGTTCTTTAATGCTGAAATCTAAATATTTAGATTTTGGTTGATTGATTTTTTTAAGCGGCATATCAGTCTCTATGCGTTATTTAATGCCGAAATCTAAATATTTGGATTTGGTTTGTTGATTTTGTCTAGCGGCATATCAATCTCTAGGGGTTATTTAATGCCGAAATCTAAATATTTGGATTTGGTTTGTTGATTTTGTTTAGCGGCATATCAAACTCTATGGGTTATTTAATGCCGAAATCTAAATATTTAGCTTTTGGTTCGTTGATTTAGTTAAGCGGCCTATGAACCTCTTTGAGTTATTTAATGTCGAAATCTAAATATTTAGATTTTCGTTGGTTGTTATTGTTAAGCTGCATCTTAACCTCTATGGGTTATTTAATGCCGAAATCTAAATATTTTGCATGTAATTTATGCTTTTGAAATACTTATAGAAAAGCTACACTATTCTAGCTTGCAGCTGAGATACCAGTCCCTGATATGTAAAATTGAAGATTCATCTTCCAAATTTGCCAAGAATATCTAGATCAACAGAAGCTCATTTCAAAGTGTGGCAACGATATTCATTGCCGGAACAAATGGTGGATTTATAAAGATGTTATACAGATTCGGATGAGAAAAATATCTAGACTGACACACTGAACCAGCTTTCTTAGCAGTAGACTAAGCAGTTAATTTGACAAAACCGCTGCAAATCTATCTCAGTTGAAAATTAACATAATAATAATAATAATAATAATAATAATAATAAAAGATTGTAACATAGCAACTAGGAAATTAGAAAAACTGTCAAAGTAAAAGGTCCTGGAACTTGAAATAGAACAAATGTAGAAATTGAAAACTAGAATCCTGCCAGTGATAGTAGGTTCACTTGGAATGATAAAACATGGAACAAAACAACACATTGAAAGAATCCCTGAAAACACCAGCTTAAGAGCTATACAAAAAATTGTCTTCTTAAGTACAGCCCACACACTAATAAGACTTTGTTTATGTAACGCTAGGGATGTTAGGGGAGATAGAAAAAACATAAAATGGAGCCATACCAGCACATCACGACCTGACTTAGATCTTCCCGCAGACTTGGCAGTAGAGCGACCAAAGCAAAAGTCGAAATATGATGAAAAATAACAACATAATAATAAAAATAATAAAAAGTTAATCTCTCAGACATTGTGATGAAAGACCACAAAAACAGAATGTTCTTTCTTATTGACATGACAGTTCCTGCAGACTGTGATGCATCCTTGAAACATCTTCAAAAATTTCCAAATATTAGGATCTTCAATTGGAAAACCAAAAAACTGACTCATGAGGACATTATAAATTACAGTTTTAGTTGGAGCAATTTGTTTTATTCGAAGTACTCCCAATAGAATAACTGAAAGGATCCTTGCTAAAGAAATCCTTAAAGAATTACAAAATATAGTCACATGTAGAGGTCTCTCTATACGAATGGTTTTATCTTTATAAAATTTGCATATTTTCTTTTATTTAATTACTCAGTAAAAATTTCCAATGAAAATATCCGATGAAAATAATCCGTGAAATTGTCATGATGACATTTCAGAGCTTATGACTCTAGATGAGACCTGGAAGGAAATGAATATGCAACAGAGATCAAAAGGAATCGTTGACGTGACCCGCTTGCATCTGAGAATCGTTATTTTCTCTCTCTGTTCCCGTTCTCCACTTTGGTGGTAGTAATGTAGATGGCTGTTAATCAAAGTAAGTTTGACGACGCCATTCGCGTGAATTTGATTTTGATATACAATTTTGCGCGAAAGAGAAGCCCACAAATTTGGCCAAATCGCCTTCCTCGCTGCTCAAAGAGGAGGTCTGGTAAACTCGGTTGCACCGAGCTGTTAGATGCTTGGCCTATATGTGTTCGCCTTGATTAAACCAGCCCGACTGGAGTTGCTCTCTCCGCCAATTTGGCCGTTGAGATAATGTAGATAGTAAAACCTATTTGGCTTTTCGAGTTTGGTCGCCCTTAGTCTGGTGCTTCCTCTTTTACATTACTGCCAAGGTTGGCCCTTCAAGAATTAGAACTCTAGACGGCTTTGCTCATTTTTTTTAATCATTTCGCCCCGACCAAGGCAGAAATGCACTGATGAGTGGGGGATCTACATAACTGTAAAAAGATTAATTAGAAAAGAGTGAGAAGTACAAACTAGTTAGAAAGGAGCAATAGAAAGCTGAGGATGCAGTTGCGATTACAGATACATAGGTGAAGAGAAAGGGAAGGGTATACGGGGGTGGGAGAGAGCTTGAGTCCAGTAGTTAACATATGAATATTGACATTGCATTTAACCTTCTGGAGGTTGTAGCCGTCACGAAAGCAAAAATTTGGGAGCGAGTTCCACAGGCGGGAAGTGCGAGAGAAGAAGCTGCCGGAGTAGAATTGTCGTCTGCATTTGGCTAATCTGAGTGTGAATGGGTGGGACCCAGTTGCCAGTCTGGTTGCACGAGTAAACACCTGTTGAGGAGGCACCAGTGACTTAAGTTCGTCCGAGCAGAAGCCATGAAAGTATTTATAGAACAGACAAAGAGAGGCCACATTTCGACAGTGGGGAAGTGGCAGCAGTCGAGCCACCAGATCAGTACCTGTCACATTACAGACTTTCCTTTGGAGCCTGTCGAGAACACTGAGGAGAACGACAGGAGCGCCTGACCATAAATGGCAGCAGTACTCCATGAACGGACGGATGGTTGACTTGTATATATGCAGGATGGATTCAGGCGGAAAAAAAACATCCTGCATCGACATAGTTACCCAACCTTCTTAGCAATAGATTTAGCTATGGATTCAATATATTGGTTCCATTTGAGGTCTGAGGAGAGGGTAATGCCGAGGAGGCGTAATGTGTTGCTCTCAGGGAGAATCATGGGATCAATAAGAAATGTAATCCCTCTACCATGACAAGGAACTAATAATAATAACATCGTTTAAAAGAATGCATTTCATGTTTTAATAAAATACGTAAAAATAATAATAAATTAGTAAAATTTACTGAAATATTTAAAATATTGCATTATTTATTTTTGGACTAATAAAATTATATAGATGTTGCTATTGTTAAAATGATTCGGCCCGTTTAACATTCAGCCTTCTTCAAATGTCTGTAGTTACAAATCATCATTGTAGAATTTGGAAATGAAAACTTTATTTAATCAATGAGGATGGACAGTCAAAGACGAACAATCTATATCTAGAGATACTTTTGTTTTTGTTTATTTATTACTACCCAGGTATTAATCTCTCCGTTTGTACTTATCTTAAGTCTTTTTTTTATACCAGTTTGAAATTCTTTGTTGATTACTCAGATGAACAAACAGCAATGTTTAGTTCATTAGTCTGAATATCTATAATATATACAATGATAAAGTCTCAGACAGAAACGTGAAATAAATAAATATTTTTCTGGCGATTCCAAATAACAGAACAGAATTGATTAAACGATTTGGCAGAAAAGTTAATATATTTCTAAGAAAAGAAACAGAAATTGAATCCTCCAGATGAATGACATTTAACTAAACTAATATGACACTATTCAAAGAGCTAAGGGCCAGAAATAGAGAGTATTGTTATTTTGTACTTCCAAAAGTGACGGTTCCAGCTCAATATAGCTGAAAGCTTCAGCACTGTGGAACTGGCTGAGGTCTTGTCTTCTTTGATTATTCTTTATTCTTTCATGTTAGTCGTTAACTCTCCGTATTTCTCGTCATGCACGCTACTTCCTCTATATGATTTCCTCTGCGCCGTCGTCCTCAACATTTTTATTTTAGTGTCGCCTTTTTTCAGATGTTTTCTTTTTAACCCTTCAGTTATTCTTATTTTGTTTTTCATTTTTTCTTCTAATACTTCTTTATTTACCACTTATTTTATGTACTCCTTTTTATTACCTTGAACAGCTTCTTCTTTCCTTTTTTCTATTATTCATTTTTTACATTTTTCTATTTTTAATTTCTTTCTTTTTTCTTTTATGCTTTTTTTGCTTATTAATCTTATTTTTATAAATGTGTATTGTGGTGCAGTATATATCGGCTCGGAACCAGAAATCGGGTAACTGAGTTCGAATTTCAGTTGAATTTCTGACATTCACTTACACGGAAATACACTTGGGAACGTTCTTAATGCTTCTCTTTCCTCCAGTTATGGATTAAATAACAGGACAGTTTGGGTTCTATAGATTTGTCTGGCAATCAATCTACTGCAGAATGTCATGGCAACCTACTGCGGGATAATCTCTTCGAAGTCTCTTTCGAAACATGATCGCTCAAGCGTGTATCACGTATATCACTTAAGTGACTGAGTGAATCTTATTTAAAATGTTTTTGTCATTCTGTTGCCGCTGTATATTGCTTCTCCCTGTTTTTCTGTATCATTCATTAATTCTTCTTGCTGTGCATTGTTTCAACTTTTTAAAAACTTTCTTCTATTTTTCTTTCTCTACTTGTCTCAACAAAGTTGTTTTTAGTTTATACTCCTCTTTAATTTACTTATTCCCTCATTTCTTTCTTTCTTTTTTACTTATTCTCAAATTTATTTATTTCCTTTTTAGTTATTACCTCATTTGTTTCTTTCTTTTTTACTTATTCCCTCATTTGTTTCATTCTCTTTTGTACTTTATTCTCTCATTTATTTATTTCCTTTTTACTTATTCCCTTATTTGTTTCTTTTTTTTAAAATTATTCCGTCATTTGTTTCGTTCTTTTTTTTTTTTTTTACTTATTCCCACATTTGTTTCTTTCGTTTTTTACTGAATCACTCATTTGTTTCTTTCTTTTTGTTTATTTATTTCGTCATTTGTTTTGTTTTTTTTTACTTATTCCCTCATTTCTTTCTTTCTTTTTTTTTAAATTATTCTTCCATTTTTTTACTTATTCCTTCATTTGTTTCTTTTGTTAATTATCTCTCATTTTTTCTTTCTTTTTTATTATTACTTCATTTGTTACTTTTGTTTTACTTATTCCCTCATTTGTCTATTTCTTTTTTTTTACTGATTCCCTCATTTGCTTGTTTCTATTTTTTTACTTATTCCCTCATTTCATTTTTTTGCTTATTCCGTCATTTGTTTCTTTCTTATTTATTCACTAATTTGTTTCTTATTTTACTTATTCCTTCATTTGTTTCTTTTTTACTTTTTCCTTTATTTGTTTCTTTCTTTTTTACTTATTCCTTCATTTGTTTCTTTTTTTACTTATTCCCTCATTTTTTCTTTCTTTTTTAATATTACTTCATTTGTTACTTTTGTTTTACTTATTCCCTCATTTGTTTATTTCTTTTTTTACTTATTCCCTCAATTGTTTTTTCTTTTTTACCTATTCCCTCATTTGCTTTTATTCTTTTTTACTTATTCCACCATTTGTTTTTTTCTTTTTTTACTGATTCCGTCGTTTGTTTCGTTCTTTTTTCTACTTATTCCCACATGTGTTTGTTTCTTTTTTTACTGATTCCCTCATTTATTTGTTACTCTTTTTACTTATTCCCTTATTTCATTCTTTCTTTTTAACTTCTTCCGTCATTTCTTTCATTCTTTTTATTTATTCACTCATTTGTTTCTTTCTTTTTTTACTTATTCCCTCGTTTGTTTCTTTATTCTTTTTACTTATTCCTTCACTTGATTTTTTTATTTTTTAATTATTCCCTCATTTCTTTCTTTATTTTTCACTTAAACCCTCATTTGTTTCTTTCTTTTTTTTACTTTTTTCTCATTTGTTTCTTTATTTTTACTTATTGCATCGTTTTTTCTTTCTTTTTTACTTATTCGTTCATTTGTTTCTTTTTTAATTATTTCCTCATTTGTTTCTTTCTATTTTTACTTATTCCTTCATTTGTCTCTTTCTTTTTTACTTATTCCCTCATTTGTTTTTTTTTTTTTTAACTTATCCCGCATTTGTTTCTTTCTTCATTTTTTTGTTTCTTTTTTTTCATTTAGCATTTTTTAATTTCGGTTGTTTTTTTCTACTACAACTAATAATAGTTCTTATTCGTTTTTCTTTCTTTCTTACTCTTATTTTCAACACTCTTTTCATTCCATTACCATCATCAACTACATTTTCTTTTCTTCCTTGTTATTCATTCTCATGTTTTATTTTTTGTTTTATTTTTATTCTTATTATTATTCGCCTTTTATCATTATTATTATTATTATTATGTCATTTTTCATCATATTTCGATTTCTGCTTTGGTCTCACTACCAACCAAGTCTGCGGGGAAACCTAAAGCAGGTCGTGGCGTGTTGTTATGGCTCCATTTCATGTTTTTCTATCTTCCCTATCATCCCCAGCATAACATAGATAAAGTTTTCCTTAGTGTGTGGGCTGTACTTAATAAGACAATTTTTTGTATATCTCTTAAGCTGGGGTTTCCAGGGATTCTTTCAATGTGTTGTTTTGTTCCATTTTTTATCATTCCAAGTGCACCTACTATCACTGGCACAACTCTTGTTTTCAATTTCCACATTTTTTCTATTTCGATTTCCAAGTCTTTATATTTTGACAGTTTTCAAATTCCTTGATTGCTATGTTACAATCCGCTGGACAAGCCATATCAATTAATAGACACGTTTTCTCCTTCTAATTTTTAACAATAATGTTTGGCCTGTTTGCTTCAATTTTTTGTCTGTTTAGATGGTGTAATCCCATAGAATAGTTACATCTTCTATTTCTGTAACCGGTGCTGGGTGATGTTCATACCAGTGTTTGTTTACAGATTTTCCATAATGTTTGCACATTGTCCAGTGTAAATATTTCCCAACTCTATCGTGGCGATTTCTATATTCATTTGGAGCAAGCACAGTACATCCTGAGATTAGGTGGTCTATTGTTTCTTGGTGTTTATCACAAAACCTGCATTTTGGATCCATATTATTATGCATAATATTTGCCTGAAAGTTTCTAGTGAAAAGACTTTTGTCTTGTGCTGCAAGAATAAAGCCTTCAGTTTCAGACATTAATCCAGATGCACGTAACCATCGATGAGTATTAACTTTGTCAACATTGGATTTATTGGCACGTTCTGGATATTGGCCATGCAGAGGTTTGTCTTGCCAGCGCTGTTTCATCTTTTCAAGAGCTTTATCTTTGGCTTTCATTTTCATATTTTTTGCCGCAATAGTTGGTTCTTGGCTTCTGTTTTGCTTTTCTACAGAATCTACTAACTGTAAATCTTGTTTGTATTTACTGCCTTCTTTTATTATTGAATATTTGTTCTTTCTTTCTTCATGTTGCCTTACTAATTGTATCATCCAATCCTTTGTTGTTTTTATGTATGTTAGTAGGCCAATAGTTGTTGTCTTGTATGACAATTCCAGCTGAATAAGACCTCTCCCACCTTCTTTACGGGGTATGTATAGATGGTCTACATCAGCCTTTGGATGATGCATCTTATGCTTAGAAAGAAGCTTTCTTGTTTTAGCATCCATTCGCCTGATGTCGTTTAGAGTCCAGTCTAAGATGTTAAAGCTATATTGGACAACTGGGATTGCAAGGCTATTAATGGCCATAACACTGTTCTGTGAATTTAATTCAGTTTTTAATATCATTCGTAGCCTACTAGCGTTCTCATTACGCACTATTTCTTTCATTTTTTTATGGTGAATGTTTTCGCTCTCATTTACACCTAGGTATTTATAAGCTTCTTCTGGTTTCAATTCTTTTATTGTTACAGCAGGGTCTAGGCTAATTGAGGATGTTTCTTGTATTGATCCACGTAAAACTGTAGCTTTAGCACATTTATTCAAATTAAATTTCATTCCAATGTCTCCCCTGAAGCATTTTACAGTTTGCAGAAGACCTTCCAGCTCATTATTATTCTTAGCATATAACTTTAAGTCATCCATGTAAAATAGATGGCTTATTTTCTTTTGGCCTATTTTATAACCACATTCTGTCTTATTAAGTTGACTGGTTAGTGCTATTAATGATATGCAGAATAGTAAGGGAGATAAAGAATCACCTTGAAATATACCTCTTTTGATGTTTATTTCATCAGACTTATAGGTTCCATTTATATGATTGAGGTAAAGGGTTGTTTTCCATATAGATATGCACTGTTCGATGAAATTGATGATGACGGGCGATATCTTGTATATATTTAAAGTCTTTAAAATCCAGGAATGTGGCACACTATCGAATGTCTTTCGATAATCTATCCAGGCAGTACTAAGATTTTTCTTTTTACTGTAGCAGTTTTCCAGGATCATTTTGTTAATTAGCAATTGGTCTTTACAACCATAACAGCCACGTTTGCACCCTTTTTGTTCAAGCGGTATCATGTCATTTCTTTCTAAGAATAAATATGTCTGTTTTGTTAAAATAGATGTTAATAGTTTATATGTTGTCGGAAGACATGTAATTGGTCTGTAGTTTTTCGGGTTGTTTGTGTCACCATTCTTGGGTAGAAGAAATGTAATTCCTTTGGTCATCCATGCAGGAATTTTAGTGGGATCGTCAACCATTTCTTGAAGTTTTTTGGCTAGATTTTTATGTGCTGTATTTAAATAATATAGCCAAAAGTTAGGAATTTTATCTATACCTGGGAATTTCCAATTGTGTGCTTTTTTTAGTGCAAATTTAACATCATCTTCTGTAATTCCAGACCATGTCTGTTCTGGTTTGTTTTTCATTCGTTCTATCTCTTGCGCAATCCAATGTACTTCCTTGCTATGTTCTTTAGGGCAAGCCCATATCTTTTCCCAGAACTGTGTGACTTCTTCCATTCTGGGGGGGACTGTCACTTCAATTCTTTTTTTACCTATTTTCCTGTAAAATCTCTTTGTATCAGTTTGGAAAATCTGGTTTTGTCTGTAAAATCTTGCTCTTTTCTCGTAGCGTCTTATTCTTTGAGCCTTCAGTTGGATTTTTTGCTTTATTTTTTCTTTATTTGATAAGACTTCATTTTCATTCCTGATGTTATATTTTCTTTCGGCTCTTCTGCTTATCCTAGTTCTTACATTTATTCCTCTACTCAGTTCATCCAGTATTGATAATTCACTTCTAAGTTGTTCGATTTCTTTTCTATTTTTCTTTTCCAAGGTGGATCTTCACGTCTACGAGACTGCCTTGTTTTTATTTTGATATTCAATTTTTTTGTTGCTGCTGTTGCTGATGCATATATTATTTCGTTAAGATTTGTATGAGGGTCTTCATCCAGTATTGATTTCAGTGCTGCATTGTAGAGTTTAATAGTACGGAGGTTATATTTTGTTGGTTGTAATTTTGGGAGCTGTTCACGTTCCTCCATTGTAATATTTTGTATTTGACTTAGATGGTTCTTTATTTCTATCTTGGCTTCCTGTATATTGTTCTTATTTGCCATCAAATAATTATCTTCGATGTGTTCAGAACTCGTTTTATTTTCGTCTTTTAACTGACTCAAATCACACCTTTCCAGCACTTTTAAACTTACAGCATTATCTTCGCAGTGATTTGCGTGTTTCACGGTTTCTACATTATGACCTGTGGCTTGTTTGATGTTATTACTTTTTATTTCTGATTCTGATTCCGGTTCCTTTTCTATTTTGTTGATTCGTCTCTTCTTGTTACAATTCTTTTAATTTCATTAATTTCAGCCTCTGTCAGTCGGTTATTACGAATAATGTACCTACGTACGTTGGCTAATTTATTTTCGTCAATATACTTTCTGTTTGCTTGACCAACTTTTTCACGCCAAATGTCATATGTTTGGCGAGTCATGTTTTTTTTAGGTTTGAGTAACGCTTCATGAAATGCAGTCATAACGACTTTGTACTCCTCACGAGACCATTTTATTTTTTCTTTTTTAAATATACGGTTGTAGATCTAGCTGGAGAATTTTCAGGGCCATCATTAGGATTATCCTGGTTGTGGGGACCTGTAGATTCATTCTTTGTGTAGGAGTTTGTTCCTATGGCAGATTTTTCGAACTCAGGTAGGTTCCCTCCTGAAGGACGGGCTCCCTGTTTATCCACTGGAAGGGCCATACTGGACTTTTTATTTCTATTTGTATTTTTCATGTTTTTCCCACGAGTGACGCACGGGTCCAAAAGTCCACCCAAAGTTGCCCGGCACGTTGGGTAACGGTCTTTTACAAACAGGGTCTCGAAGCCTGTAGGTGATCGTTTGTGACCTCATAACGCAGTAGCCATTCACTCCTCGGCACGATTAACACCTTGAGTTGCGGGTTGTTGTTCGGAGTTTTCCTTCTCCTAAATGGGCTGCCAAGCGACATCTGACGTAGACACGATTGGAATTCTAGGAGAAAGACGCTGGTTAAAAAAAAAACCTTTGGCGTAGCAACGGGTCAACGAAACAAAACATCAATACTAGAGTATTTTGTTAAAAAAAAATTTACGAAATATCGACAGCTAAAGGAAATATAATACGGATGATTTTATTTAGGTTCACTTAAAGAACAAACAGATAGATTAAAATAAAACAGAATTTCATTAAAAAAAAAAAATTCGATAATATCTAAAGAAAAAATCCTGTTTATATTAAAACAGAATTTCATATTGAGAAAAAGAAAAATTAAAAGAGAGAGACTCTGGTTGAAAAAAAAACAAACATACTTGGCCGTAACGGCCGTTCAACGGAAAAAAAAATGTAATAATTTGTTCGTCCACTTTATCATTTATTTTTTCAATAAAGTCGTTGGTCAAAAATAGGGTTATCAGAATAAGATAAATTAAATAAGTAAATTAAATCAATAAATAAATAAAAATAAATATATCAGTAAATTCGTAGTCGTTCTATAAAATAATACCGTAGAAATTGTTTTTCATCGGATTTAATTTATTTTCTTGTTTTGTTTTGTTTTTAAGAAAATTATAATAGTTAAAAAAAAAAAAATTTACGAAATATCGACAGCTAAAGGAAATATAATACGGATGATTTATTTAGGTTCATTTAAAGAACAAACAGATAGATTAAAATAAAAAACGATTGGAATTACAACGGGTACGTTCTTGCGTTGGAGCCATTCCTTCGCAAGTTAAAGGCGAATCCGGTCCTTCGCGGAATTTCCGTACCTGGTGCTACCACCTCGGCCAGGTACTCCGCCTATGCTGACGACGTTTCGGTTTTTGTGTCGAGCAAAGCCGAGATTGACGAAGTCAGCAAAGAAATCAGATGTTATGAGACGGTGACAGGGGCCAAGATCAATTGCGATAAGTCTGTTGGCTTGCGATTGGGTGCGTGGAAGGGAGTTTCTCTTCCCGGACCTTTCCTCTGGACGGACGGGCCGATCAAGATTCTCGGCGTCTTCTTCGGTCCTGATCTCCAGTTGGAAATGAATTGGTCGGAGGTTCGAGAGAAGGCCGAGTGCGCAGTTCGTCTGTGGACCCGGAGGAAGCTCTCCTTAAAGGGGAGGGCGGAAGTATGTGCCTCGCACATCTACCCGATTCTCCTTTACCGACTCTCGGTACTTCCTCTCCCGTGTGCCATTCGTTTGGGTTTAATTCAGCTCTTGTTCTCCTTCCTTTGGGGAGAAGGCAAGTCTCCCAAGGTGCGTCGCAAGATCTGTTGCCTTCATCCGTCTGAGGGCGGTCTGGGCATGCCTAGCGTTGAGATTCCTCAAGACACGCTTTGCATTAGATTCCTGGATCGAATGTGTATGCTGGAGGATGAGAACGGCGCCCTCGTTCAAGAGGACGTCCATAAAAACTTTCCATCTTTGAGAAGTGTGCATTTGTCGGAGGAGGAGGCCGGCCGTACTCCTCGTGGCGAGTGCTCCTTCTATAAAGAATGTCGTTTGGCTCTCCAGTTTCTCTTGCGGGTTACGGATGACCTCTCCAACGCCCAATCGTTGTCTATTAGGGCATTATATCGGGTTTTAGTTAGCGGGGCCGTTCAAGATAAACTGATTGGCGAGCTCGGGCTTACGAAGCAGGAGGCTCGCTCCATATGGCCTTGGGCGCCTGGGTTGAAATGTCTCACTAACGATGAGGCATCACTCACCTGGCTGATGATTCGAAATGCTCTCTGGGTAAGCAAGAGGCTTCATGCAGCGGGCTTCACTCCGAAAGCAACCTGCGTGCGTTGTGGGCTGTCGACGGAAACCGTCGATCATGCCTTCTTCCACTGCAGTGTTGTTGCTCCGTTGTGTAAGTTTCTTGAAGACCTCATGGTTCGTATGCTGCGTGGAAAGTTCTTTGTCCTTGAGGCTAGTTCTGTTTGTAGCAATGTCGTACCTCCGTTATCTAGGGCTGAGCACTATGTGCTCTTTTGCTTACTAGGTGTTATGCGAGTCGTGATTTGGACGACACGACAGAAGGAATTCCATGGTGATGGGAAGTTTACCTCTTCCCAACTGATCTTGTTCTTTAAGCATCAGCTTAAAGTCAAGATCAGGACGGAAAGGAAACGACTCACTCCATCTGAATTTGGCAAAAGGTGGGTGAGTCTTGCGCGTTTATGTCGAGTGAAAGGTGCTGACCTGGAGTGGTTGTTTGATGCTGGTTAGGCATCAGGATATTGGGTGTGCTGGGCAGAACATGTGCACCCCGTCCCTGTTAGGTTAGTGTAGGGAAAGTTTGATTTTTCTGTTTTTTGCTTCAAATGTTAACTTAGCTAGGTTATGATTGCTCATTGGCCCCTTTTTCTTTTTGTCCACAGTTTTCCTTTAGTTTAATCCCCCATCCCTTCCCACTTTAGGTGTTCAACAATGTTAGTTCTCCGGTGGATGCGTGGCGACTTTCGTTATTTTTCAAGTGTGCTTTTCGTTTTTTGTTATGGTGTTTAAATGTGTGAGTGATTGTGTGAGCGATTGTTGATCGGATATATGGTATTATTATATTTCTAAAGCCACTAGTTTGCACTATCTACCAAATCTGTTGAATGACATAAGATAGGTCTTGTTGTCTTGCTATGGCTACATTTCATGTTTTTCTATCTCCCATAATATTCTTAGCATTACATACACAAAGTTCTTCTTAGTGTGCGAGCTGGACTTAAAACATTTTTTGGATATTTCTTAAGCTGGGGTTTTCAAGCATCCTTTCAATGTGTTGTTCGTTTCTATTTATTATAATTCCAAGTGTATCTAGTATTATTAGAATTACTCTTGCTTTTAATTTCCACATTTCTTCTTCTTCTATGTGCCCTGTCCCTTCAGGACGTAGGCGATCATGGCTCTCCACGTCTCCCTATCCCTTGTGGCTCTTAGTATGTTTGCTCCTTTAGCTCCTGGCAACCCCCGTTCCGTCATCCACCTGGTCAGTCCCTGAAAATATGTTATCCGCTGCCTTCCTCTGTCTCTCCTTCCTTCTATCTGTCCAGTCAGTATCAGGTTCTCTAGACTCTCCTTCCTCATTGCATGTCCCAGGAACTTCAGTTGTCTCTTCGTGATGTTCAGCATCAATTTCCTTCTTGTTGCCATTCTTTATTCTGTTTAAATTTCTAGGTTTTTATATTTTGACAGTTTTCGAATTTCTTGTTTGCTAATTTGTTATCCACTTGATAAGCCATATCAATTAGTAGACAGGGTTTTCCTTTCTGGCTTTTAACAATAATGTCCGGCCAATATACTTCAATTTTCCTGTTTGTGTATATGATATAATCCCATAGAATAGTGACATCTTCTATTTCTGTAACCGGTGCTGGGTGATGTTCATACTATTGTTTGTTTACATATTTTCCATAGTGTTTGCATATTGTCCAGTGGAAATAATTCTATCATGACGATTTTTGTATTCATTCAGGTCAAGTACATAACATCCTAAGAGTAGATGGTTTATTGTTTATTTATATTTATCACAGAACCTGACTTTTGCATCCACATTATTATGTATGATATTTGCCAGATGGTTCCTTCATTTTGGCTTTCTGTTTTGATCCAGCTTTCAAGATCATCCTATTAGTAAGCGGTTGGTCTTTATATCCGTAACAGCCAAGTTTGCACCCTCTTTGTTCAAGCGGTAGTATATCATTTCTTTCAAAACAGAAATATGTCTGTTTTATTTTATTAGATGCCAATAATTTGTATGTTGTGTAAAGATATGTAATTAGTCCGTAGTTTTTCGAGATATTTGTGACACTATTCTTGGGTAGAACAAAGGTAATTTCTTTTCGTCATCCATGCAGGAATTTTAGTTGAATTATTAACCATTTCTTGAATTTATTTGGCTAGTTTCTGTATTTCAGTAATCTAGCCAAAATTTAGGAATTTTATCTATTCCTGGAAATCTCTAGTTGTGTGCTTTTTTCAGTGCACATTTAATTTGGAAGATCTTGTTCGGTCTGTAGAGTCATGATCGTTTCTCATCGTATCTTATTCTTTGAGCCTTCAGTTGTATTGTTTGCCTTATAGCTTCTTAATTTGCATTTCTAATATTTTCTTTTCTTTCGACTCTTCCGCCTTTTCTAGTTTTTACATTTATACTTCTTGCCAGTTCATCGAGTACTGATAATTCACTTCCAAGTTTGTTCGATTTCTTTTTCTGTTTTTCTTTTCCAAGGTGGATCATTATGTCTGTGAGTTTGCCTTTTCTTAAATTTGACGTTCAATCTTTTTTTTTTTTGCTGCTATTGCTGATGCATATATGGCATCATGAGGATTTATAAGATTTATATGTCTTCTTCATCCAGAATTAATTTCAGTGCTGCATTGTAGAGCTTAATAGTTTCGAGGTTATGCTTTGTCGGTTGTAATTTTGAGAGTTGCTTTCGTTCATGCATTGCAATATTTTTTATCTGACTTACATGTCTCTTGATTTCTTTCTTGGCTTTTTGTATACTGATCTTGTTTTCCGTAAAATAATTATGTTCAATATGTTTTGAACTCGTTTTATTGCCGTGTTGTAACCGATTTAGATCACAGCTTTACAACAATTTTAATCTTTTAACATTTGTATGTATGTCGGCTTCTTCATTAAGACTTGTGTCTTGTTCGAAGTTACTACATTTTTTTATTTCAGTTTTTTTTAAAATTTTGCTGATTCGTCTATTCTCGTTGCAATACGTTTCTTTATTTTCAGGCTCGGTTATTTCGCATGATGTACCTTCTTACATTCGTTAGTTTGTACTTTCTAATTGTTTGTCCAACATTTTCTCGCCAAATAACATCTGTTTATGAGTGACTAGCAGTATAGTCCGGCGTTGCTCGGGTGTAATGAAAGTTTTAAAACTAATTCATGGTTATGGATCTCAGACTCAGCCTAAAGAATATCTGTGTGAAATTTGGTGAGAATCGGATAAAAATTGTGAATTTGTATAAAGGACATACAGACAGATGAACAGACACACATACAAACATCTTGCCTTATATATATATATATATATATATATATATATATATATATATATATATATTATCGATTTTCTGCAACATTGTAAGAACTGTAACCTTGAAACTTCTGAATATCGTTTCTTATCTCTTTTTCTATGAGTGTATCAAATTTGATTAAAATCGGACCAATCCTTCCATAACACAATTTTTTCGATTATCGATTTTCGATATTTATCGGGGGTACCTCGACACAAAATCTAGCTAAGAACACTCGCAGACGCTTATAGTACAACTGCGAAAATCTTCAAGAAAATCCGTTCAGCCGTTTCGGAGTCTATAGGTAACGGACACACACACAAACACACACACATACACACAGAGATAAAGTTTTATTTATAAATAAGTTTAGATGTTTTTCTGAGGTTTGAATAACGCTTCATGAAATGCAGTCATAACGACTTTGTACTCCTCACGAGTTCATTTTTTAATTTTTTTTCTTTAAATCTACGGTTATGGATCTAGCTGGAGTATTTGCAGGGCCATCTTTAGGAATATCCTGGTCGTGAAGATTCATCCTTTGTGTCGGAGTTTTTACTTATGGCAGACTTTTTGACATCAGGTAGTTCCCACCTGAAGTAGTGGCTTCCTGTTTAGCCACTTGAAGACCCATACTGAACTTTTTGTTTCTATTTTTAATTTTCATATTATTACCACGAGTGGCGCACGGGTCCAAACGTCCACCGAAAGTTACCCGGCATCTTGGGGAACGGTCTTTTACAAACAGAGTTCCGAAGTCTGTAGGGAATCGTTTGCGACCTCATAAAGCAGTAGCCATTCATCATTATTCGTCTTCTTTTTCTTCTTATCATTATTTTTATTATTCTTTTTATTGTAATTTTCATTATTATAAGTCTCCTTTCTCTCATCTTAATTATTATTGTTATTATTATTATCATTATTATTATTATCCGTCTATTTTCTTACTATTATTAGTTTTCTTTTTCTTTTTCTTTTTCTTCTTCATTTATTTATTCTTGTCGTTATTCTTCGTCTTCTTTTGCTTGCCATATGAATTATTATTATTATTATTATTATTATTATTTTTATTGTAATTTTCATTCTTATGCGTCTTCTTTTTCTTACGATATAAATTATTATTATTATTATCCGTCTATTATCAGTGACGCACCCGGCATTTTGGGTAAAAGTCTTTTACAAACAGAGTTCCGAAGTCTGTAAGAAATTGTTTGCGATCTCATAACGCAGTAACCATTCGTTAATATTCGTCTTCTTTTTCTTTTTATCATTATTATTATTATTATTATTCTTTTTATTGTAATTTTCATTATTATAAGTCTCCTTTTTCTCATCATAATTAATATTATTGTTATCCGTCTATTTTCTTACTATTATTTGTCTTCTTTTTCTTTTCTTCTTCTTATTCGTTTTTTTATTCTTCCCGTTATTATTATTCGCCTTTTCATTCTTATTATTATTCGTTTTTTCTTCTTATTATTATTAGCCTTTTTCCTCTTGTTGTCATCAGCATAATTATTATTATTTTTACAGTTCATTCATTTTTTAACTTTCCTTCTATTTTTCATTCTCCAACTTGCCATCATTTTTATTTCATTCTATTCACCCTTCTTTCTACATATATTTTACTTATTACTTTATAATTCATATTTTTCTCTACCTTCATTCGTCATTATATTTTTTCCTTTTCTATTGGCATCTTCTTGATTCGAAATTATTCTGCAAGTGCCTTCGTTGGAGTCCAAATTAAAGATGTAATGACTAAATAAATAGGAAAAGCAGAACATTTTGGAGTCTATTTTGACGGGTATTCATTTCAGGATCAACATTTTTGCCTTGCTATGTCCCCAGCCTATTTGTATACGATGGGCACGACGTCATTTAATTAAGTGACGGGGCAGTCGGTCAAGAATGATGCGACAAACTGACATTAAAAATTCTTACTTACTCTCCTCGCTTTAAGGAAGCAGTGTGTTGTATATTGATTTTGCATTAAATATGATCATAGATTCTCATTATTGACTGAACTGCAAAATCTCATTAGTTTCCTTATTTTCAGAAGAATATTTAGTAAAATTCTACATGACAGAAACAACATGAAAATCTGTAACCAAGACCTATGTTTATAATGTGTTCTCCTGTCGTCTACAAGAGCAAAATTTCCTAAGTTGTCTCGTTCGCAACGCAGCTAGTCTGCCAATAATTGAGTTATGTTTCAAGTGAAACACTCCAGCGATGCCCCTATCCTTGCATTAAATCTCTATCTTTCTTGTTCGAAATCATTCATATTTAATGTTTGACGTAGACTTCATTTTTGTTTTCTTTTAATTTTATTGATTTTATAATATCTAGTTATTATCGTTGGTTGGGTAACCTCCCATTACAGCCAAGCGTCGGGCATACTTGCTTTTATTTTCTTTCGTGAATTTTGATTGGTGCAGATTGAGAAAAAGAAAGAGAAAAAAAGAAAAATATAGGAAGGATATAAATGGAGACGAAGGTGGGGCTGTAAACTACATTACAATCAAATCTAACAAAAATATACAAGAAAAATAACCGAACCTTAAAGAATAAAAACAAAACTGGTACAATAGAAAAGAAAATTTGAATTTTTAAAACATGTAAAATATTTCTGTATACACCGTGTATTGCCTTAGAACATTACAAAATTATATAAGAATGAATGTGAGTATCAGTCAAACAAAACCGTAAAAACCGACGTGGAAACAACGGTTCCGTAAGGTCACCAGAGTTAAGCAACGTCGACTTAAGTTAGTACCTTTATGGTCAACCACTTGAGAATAGCAAACGATATCAGCTTATATGCAGATGTTTTATATGGATAAATATCACAGAATTGTTAATCGTGGATCCTGGTTTCATTACCAGTTAGTTTCGTTATATTCACATACGCGAAAATATCATTGGAAAAAAGTATGAACCCACCTCTTTTCCACCAAATCTGGGTTAATTGTTAAAACATGTATCCTTAAATCCTTATCATATTCTCTCCAAAAATATTTCTTAAAACATAGAAATGAATTTGGCTTTCAATAACCTGAAAAGTGTTGATAATAATAAAAGATGAATCAATCAACATAAAGAAATAAAACAAATTAGTGCAGATAGTTTTGAACAAGGAATTACATTCTCTCAGATCGATGTACTATTTATCACGGCTGACCAACGGATAAATAATCAAAGAATATTAGGAGATTTCCCAGGAATAAGAGAAATAAGAACCTAAAGTTTAGGGTTAAATTGATTCTGGAAACAGTTCCAAGATAAAATCAACATAATTCGAGATTCGATGAAAGTTTAATGCCGTAAAACAGCGGCAAGTCTCGAGTTAACAATAATGCTGAAGTGAAGGAGGGGACTTATTGAAGAACTGGGTAGCATTATATACTCAGCTGAAAGTAAAATATGGTGATGGTTCCACACAGAAAGTAAAATATGGTGATTGTTCTACAATGGGAAACATTCGGCATTAATTGACAGAATATTTAGCTCTTTTCGACTGATATTTTTAAAATCTGTTTTCTTTCTGTTCCTAAAACCGATGTTGTAGGAAAGTCAATCAGGTAAGCGTCATTCATGATACTCGCTTTGCGCGATCGTGTCTCAAAAGAGACAAGACTAACTGGGCAGAAGATTATCCCGCAGTAGGTTGCAATTGCTTTCTACAGTAGACTGGTTGCCAACCAAGTTATAGAACAAAATCTGTCCTATTGTTTAACCCCTTTCGGAAGAGACGGATTTATACCTTTTCCATGGATATTTGTGCGGGAGTGAATGCAAGTCATTACAGTAGAATTTGAACTCGGCTCCCCGATTTGTCGTTCCGAGTTCATATCCACTGCACCACAACGCACATACACGCATTTAGGAAAGTAGATTTCTCAAACCTACTAATTGCTATCACACCGCCTAGTGTTTTGAGGGGCACCTCAGCGTGGTGTAATGGTTCGCAAGTTTTTTTTTTGGCAGAACTTATTACAACTGAGTAATGAGTTCAATACTCACCGATGGCTCTATACTTTCGGCTTTGTGCCATATCTAAGCAGCTCTTAGGGAATCAACTGCCTAGTGTTTTAAGGAGACCCCTTCAAACATTTTGCTTTTCTACTTCGGAATATTAAAACCCTCTTTCTCCAGGCTGCAAATGTTTTTTCACACTCTAGCGCAATTTACATGGCAAATATTCAGATTCGTCCCTTTCTTTAATTCATGAAGATCAGACTTTAACATTGTGTACACGCCATGCCGTTCTTCCGAAACAGAAACGTTTCCTCAGTAATCGAAATATAGGGTGAACGTTCCGCTCAAAACTCTTTGCTCCCAATAACTCTAAACTTCTTGAACCGACTGCCATGTAAATATTTCTATTAACACAACTATAAATTACTAGCGGAACCCGTCGAATTTCCACGGGAGAATAACTATGATTTCCTGGAAAAATTTTACTTTGTCATACTATAAATGATAGTAAGGCCTTCAAATATAAAGGTATTGGATAATAAAATAACGATGACAGAAGGTGTAATTTTATTAAAATATCTATAAAAGTAATGTCAATAGAAGTACACACACACACGCACACACACACAATTACTGCTACAACCTCCAGCTTAAGTTACTACTGCTAAGGTAATGCTATAGACACTCTCCTCTTACTCCCTAACTCTTTACTACTCTTCCGTTTGTCAAAGGTGAGAGAAAGGCTGAGGAGTTTATATTAAGATCGAGGGGAAGGAAGAGCTTGTGTAGAGAGTAAGTGTGCTATCTTTCTTTAGTGGCGTAACGGACGGACGAACTAAGTAACTAACTAATTAAGGAAGGAACAAGCAGAATTATTATATGATTCTAGTCACGTTTCGTGTCTATGCAAAGGCTGAGAAAAAATGTAAAATATTAAAACTTAATCTGGATTAAGCTTAATCCTAAAGCTGACGCTGCTGCCTGATTCTGGAGAGGATATTATAAAATTATGCATGAACCTATTACTTCTTTCAAAGACTAATCTCAAATGAGCTCTTTCTTCCTTAAGGAAACCATCCTGAAACATTGAGATGTATAGCGTTGAATATATTTTGAACTTAATAAAATTTAATGAAATAGCAAAACTGAAAAAAGAAAAATCGCGATTACATTAACAGTCACCTTCTGTATTTACGGGATCGCCGAGCAGTCCCTGAATTTTTGTCTATCGCGAAGAGGACCTGTTCTATCAAGAAGATTCGGTTCCTTGAGCACCTACAGCGACTTAAGCTCAACCCAGACCTGAAGTTGTATGTGCAATCTATCACTAAAGACGTTGAGAAAATTCATAAATTACCAGACTCCGTTTTCTATCCTTTTCACTGTACAAGAGCCAGAACAAGCAGGAAATGAAGTAATAATATTTACCCTACTCCCCCACAGGAGCGAGATGTAACACAAGGTCTTTTTTAACGTGGCGAGCACGATCGCTTACGGACCGGCGAAGAAACAAAAATTCTCCACTCCCCTCAACCGCCAGTTGAGCTGGAACCGTTGAACACCTGGTTCATCTTTCTGGTGCAATAGAGTGGTGTGGCCGCAGAACACTGTTCCCTGGGACCGGGCATCTACTCAGTGTAAATTTCTCAGACGCACCTCTGCCCTCGCGGACGGAGCTACAACTCTGTTTTCGAAGACAACTGAGACACAACTGAGAGATGATTCGGATCCTTACCTAAATCAAGTAAGTATAGGAAATGGAGTAATGCTGTCGTACATGGTTAGGAGCTGCTTAAGTTTCATTTTTCGATATAGACAGTGTCCACAAGCGTCTGTATATCCTTGTGAGTGATTAATTATTTTCCATTATTTTCCATTGTCAGTTAAGTGCCATGCGCGATACACGCTTGGGCGATCATGTCTCGAAAGAGACATGACTGACTGGGCAGAAGATTATCCCGCAGTAGGTTGCCATTGCTTTCTGCGGTAGACTGGTTGCCGACCAAGGCTATAGAACCCAATCTGTCCTATTATTTAACCCATAACTGGAGGGAAGAGATGGATTAATACCTTTCCCAAGGGTATTTGCGCGTAAGTGTATGCAATGATTTCAAATGGAATTCGAACTCGGCTCCCCGAGTTCTCGTTCCGAGCCGATATCCACTGCGCCACAACATTGTACAAGTCCTTAAACGCAGATCAAACTGTAGAAGCCTTTTGCTATTTTATCGCTATTTCTACGTAAAGTATTCTGGCGAACTGTATTCTGGCAAGCTATATTCTTTAGTTCAACGAGATTTAAATTTCACTACAAAGAGCCGCTATGCTGAACACGTAGAACCACCCTCAATCCCTTCACATTTCTATGGTGAGATGTAAGTTTCACTTAAGTAGCTTCTTCCTATGAACTTTCGGCTTGCAGAACCAGTTCACAATTCGGCGCTTCCCCTAACACAACAATCTTAACATGGATATATCTAGGATTAATCAAAATCTTCCCTGTATACCCGTAAAAACTAAATATCTTGAACCTTAATATTTAACATGGATTAGCGCTTGGGCTTGTACACAGAAAACATTACTGTAAAGAAAGCATTTGACTCTAAATGGACAGATTCAAAATTTCATCTTAAATAATTATCCTAACATTAATCATAGAATCAATAAAAAACTACATAATAAAAAATCTTTTCCTAACACGAAAAAAGTAAACTAAATTTTTTATATAAATAATATTAATTTACTCAGAATTAGATGTAAATAAAAATCAAGAAACTCAGTGTTATGAATAATCAAGAGTGGACTCCCCATATTCTGTCAATCTCCCCTTTGAGAGAACTTTTTCTGTTATACTGATACCATAAATAGACATTATACGTGAACTTTGTATTCTCATTTAATTAAAGGTTTCTAAAAGCCTACACCTGCATATTTTTATCAATACACTCAGTGTACGGATTCAAAGTGTATAAGATACAAAACATATATCATCTAATAGTGTTGTATATCGATAGACAACAAACAAGCATGTATATATAAAAATATATTAATATTTTTATTAACGAACGCTGGACCGCCTAGTGGACAGAGAGTTGAGGGAGCGCTTTTCTAATGGGTTGACGAATGCTTCTAAGGGTCGACGTTGACGAATGGACGAATGACGAATGCGTACCCCCCAATAGCATGTATGCTATTGGGGGCAGCTGTGAACTGCTTCTCTACTGCCGACCAGACTCTTCTTCTCTTCTACTGTCGACTTCTGGAGACTCGTCTGTGACTTCTTGTTTCGAGGCCTTTATATATCTTCCAAGTTTTGCCTCGATTCGCGACGCCTACTCGACGCCTACGTAATTTCTCAGAGTTATTTCCGCATCTGTCGGAAATAGGGTCAAACAAACATCCGTTCCTTTCAATGACCGGAAACACCCACGCTTCCTCAGCCTTCTCGGGTTGGGCCAGATTATTATATTACAATAGTTAACTAAAACATACAAAGTAAAATTGCACACCCGCAAAATTGGCTCCAAGCGACTAAAACATTTTGGAAAAACTCAGACCAAGGCAAATTTCACAAGTCAGTGTGAAAACTAAGATTCAGGATTCTAATTGGATAGGATGTAGCAAATTGGAATTATGACGTCAGTTAATTTTTCTTAACACCTAAAAAAGTGGGTATGATGCTGGAGCCGGTAACATGAATAGCATAGCAAATTTGGAAAAAAAATTCAAACTCAAATAATTGTCGGATTTTAATTAAATTTTCAAGTCTTATTCCCAGTTGAATTAAAATATTTTAGAAATGTATTTTATAAGAATATCTTAGTAAAAAAAAATTTTACTTGAATTTCACCTTCTTATTTAATTTTATAAAAATCAACGTGATAATGTATTTTCTGAATATTTATTTGAACTTTTTCTTTTTTAAAACATTCAAAATGTTGATTAATTGTTTTCTTGCATCAGATGATGTACTATCATTTAGCCTAGCGAATTTTAGTCTTTGTTTCTTGCAGTGACAGACACTTTAATTCAGAAAAATCTTTCAAACTCAAATAATTGTCAGATTTTAATTAAATTTTCAAGACTTATTCCCAATTGAATTATATTATTTTAGGAATGTAATTTATAAGAATATCTTGGTAATTTTTTTCCATGAATTTCACCTTCTTATTTTATATTATATAAACCAACATGATAATTTTTTGTGATTATATTAGCCAAAACTACGGCTCTATCGTGTTGAATGAACCGGTTCCCATCCGCATCACCAAAGTTAAGCAACATTGAGCCTGGTCAGTACTTAAATGGGTGACCATTTGAGAATATCAGGTGCTGTAAACGTAAGGAGCAAGAATGGTCTACCGGTCCACCAGGTTGGGGGTTTGGGTTGGGTGTAGAGCGAACAACCCTGCCCCGTAAAAAACAGTTTGCTACAGAAACAAAAAGTTGTTGCCCTCTGCATCAAACCGGCTTAGACATACTAAATTCACGTCACTTTTATATCACATTCCGAAGAATGAAGCGTTTCCACCATTTATTTTCATTTCCACTAATCACCAGAAGAATAGCACTTGTGCTCTGAAACACGAGAATGTTTGTGTAGTGATACTATGCTTTTATAAACTATTGTAACAACTGTTACAACACTATATATATATATATATATATATATATATATATATATATATATATATATATATATTCAGTTTTAATCCGAGATTATGGACAGTATGGTTAAATAAAATAAAGACAAGAGGAAAACTGTATTTTAAATCGCCTACGCGTTTCGTCCGTGATGGACTTTTTCAAGGCAGAAAGACGAAATGAGTTTTATTCTAAATTACGTATCTATAAACAAAAGTAGTGTTGGTAACCACAAATACGCTCACAAATCATTTCAAAAAATTAACGGAATATTTCAGTTTTTAGAATTTTTTCATGTGTAATTGCAAAGTCACGCGACGTTAAGATGAAGGGAATTTTTTAGTTTTCTTCGAAAATTGTCCATTCTGTGTGTTTAGTATGTTACAGAACTCCCCCACGTGCAGTGCAAAAGAATGAAAAAAGGAAATCAACCGTTTTCTTTGAAATTCCCACCATGCATTTTAGTTTGTTTCAATATAGTTTCCACAAGCAATGGTGAGATTGGGAAAAATCCGGGGCGCAAATTGATGTTTTGGTAGTATTGGATAGCGGCGCTCTCGAGAATCTTCCTTGTGAATAAATTGTCCACTTTTTTATTAGTGTGGAATTTTTGAAATCGAAATTGTGGTTGAATTTATTTCTATGAATCACTAATGCATTGGTTAGATTATTATTAGTGATGTCTCTTTTGTGTTCATATATACGTTTTTTTAGATTTCTACTTGTTTCTCCGATGTAGATGGAGGAACAGTCCCGGCAATTTATTCGGTATACACCTGTTTGTTCGTCATTTTGATACCGAATAACTTTGCAATTACACATGAAAAAATTCTAAAAACTGAAATATTCCGTTAATTTTTTTAAATGATTTATCAGCGTATTTGTGGTTACCAACACTACTTTTGTTTATAGATACGTAATTTAGAATAAATCTCATTTCGTCTTTCTGCCTTGAAAAAGTCCATCACGGACGAAACGCGTAGGCGATTTAAAATACAGTTTTCCTCTTGTCTTTATTTTATTTAGCCATATATATATATATATATATATATATATATATATATATATATATATGTATGTATTTTGGCAGTGGTTACATCATTTATCTTCAGGTTCTTTCTTTATGAGGAACCATGTCTTTATTTACGTTCCGATTTACTGCAGGTTTAATCTGATTTTTAGGTGTTTGTTGATGCCCATGTACTTGTGTCTATATTGCTCTGTATGGACGTCTTTATGGTGAGTTCATGAGCGTGTGTGTACGCGTTTTTTTCCCTATGCATTTAACGGTGTGTGTGTGTGTGTGTGTGTGTGTGTGTGTGTGTGTGTGTGTGTGTGTGTGTGTCACCATGTTTATAAAGATACATCAGGATAGGCTAGAGTCCATGCTCGTCGGATTAATGAGAATATCCAATGAATCCCCCGGCATGTCACTGCAGTTCTTCACGCCTCAATTATTGGCAAGCAGACAGAGCACCGGCCTCCTCTTGTCATACCAATTACCACTCTCATTAAATTCGTGCACGAAGCTTCATTTATCTTGCTCGCTTTCTTTCCTGTACGGCTTCGGATTCTTATTTAAGTCCTATTTCCTAGTCACAGCCTAATAGTTGCTCTTAATTATTGAGAAATCATTTTGTGATTTCAGATTAGATAACTTTCACAGGTTGTCATGACATTAACAGCGATTTATAGGCTTTAAGGTAACCAGTGAAAAATTGGTTAAATTACTGAAAATCATCACTATCTAGAATAAAATCTGTTTACTGTTAAGAAACATTGAGCCTGATCAGTACCTAGATGTGTAACCGCTTGGGAATAATAGGTGGTGTTAGTTTGGATGCTTGGGTGGTGTAATGGATAATAGCTCGGATCTTTTAATCAGAGAGGCGGGGTCTAGTGACCGTTGGGTTCGTATTATTCTCTTAACCGTACATAATATTTGCATCACTAATATTATCTAAAGAAATATAATATAAAACTATTTTCTGCCTTTAAATTACCTGCCAGTTTATAATAACCCGTAGAAAATAAAACAATTAATCAAACAAAGTTTCCATGTACGAGAGAAAGAAGAGTTTTGCCTATATTATAAACTGAAAAATCAGCTTAGCGGTAAAACTACGAAAGTTTTCTATCTACTGAGTCCATGCAGGGCATTGCTCATTGTGGTTCCTTCAAATACCCTGCCTTTTATAGCTCATAATAATTTTTTTTTCTTTTTGCTATCTCTCCTCAAATTTGATCCGCCATCAGTTTACTTAAGCTCGCAAGCCAGCTTATGCATTTTTCTGTTCCTCTTGCATTCATCTATACTTTGGGTGTCAATTTTTCCAATCTATCTTTCTTCGTTATATGTTCAATAAATTTTAACTCTCTTTTCCTGATGTTGAGTATGAATGTTCTATTTATTTCCATTTTCTAAAAAACATCATCGTTGCTCACAAATTCAGTTCATATTCCCAGCGTCTTTCGGTTGAACGACATTTCTGTTGCTATTCTTCTTCGTCTTTGATTAGATTTCCCAGATCACTGCCATATAGGAGGAAACATATAACAACAATACACTCTTCTTTTGTAGTAGTAGTAGTAGTAGTAGTAGTAGTAGTAGGCCTCCGTCGGTCAGGGTTGACCATGGGTAGCATCCTAGGTGTCTGCTTGGATGGAGTATCGGCGTCTGTGAGAAACCGATGCGGGAGAGACAGTCTTTGTTTAGAGGCTGCATTTATGTTTTGTTTCTGGTCTGTCGGAGCTGTCATTTTGTTTTCTGAAAACACTCCTCTGCGTGGCCACTTGTGTCAATTGATCCTCACTTGATTTCAGTTGTTGGGCCAAGGTTCCCCTTCAATTGAACCGGTTGATTGCTACACTCTACTGTGATCCGTTTTGATAACAACCTTCATATCGTATTTTATGATGTCAGGATACCGCAGCTGTGGCCGCCCACAGTAGGTTTTCTTCCAGAGGCCAGCTCCCCATAGACGAGATCTTTTGGAATGCAACCGTCTAGAATGCGAGTTGTGAGTTATGGTGAAGTGTATATCGGCTCAGAACGAGAAATCGGAGAGCCGAGTTGAATCTGTCTTTTTCCTCAAGCTCTGGGTGAAATAACAGGGAAGATTGAATTTTATAGCCTTGTTTGGTAGCCATCTACTGGAGAAAGTAATGGCAACCTACTGCAGGAAAATATTCTGCTCCGTCAGTCATGTCTATTTGTAGACATGATCGCCAAAGTGTGTATCAGGTATGAGAGTTAACGTACTGATATTGTATTGTATATATTTTCTTACGTATTTATATACATTCAATTCAACAGAAGGACGGTGTATAAAAACACACATGAAAACAGAGGAAGAAAATGTACTATATATATATATATAACAATTATGGACGTCTTTGTGCTAAGCTGAGGAACCTTTCAGCCAACATTTTTCCAAGGTATTCGTTGGCAATATTATCAATAATAAAGAAGGACAAGAAAAAAAAACGAACGTTTTATTTACAAAACGGGGGAAATAAAGAGCTCGTCTAAAAGTAAATTTAAATCAAAATAATGAAAATGTAAAGGTTGTGTAAATACACAGTTCCATAAGAGTGATAAAATAGAAAAATATAAAACTCACAGACCACCCAGTAGTTGTAAGGAGCGAATAAATCGCTCTTTCTGCCGGCACAGGCTCGGCTGATGAATCTTAAGGCAAACATCTTCCAAAACTCGTAATTGATAAGCTGAAGACGAGCTCCTTCTTTGCCCCGTTTTGTAAGTAAAAATTTAATTGTTTTTCCTTGTGCTTCTTTATTATTGATAATAACGCCAAGGAATACCTTTGAAAAGTGTTGGCCGAAAGGTTTCTCAGATTAGTACAATGACCTCAATATTGTTTAAAGCAATTTGTATTTCTGTGGGTACAAATCTTTGTATATATATATATATATATATATATATATATATATATATATATATATATATATATTGTCATCCGCAGACAGATCCGTTTCGCTGTATCACAGCTCATCAGTACGGTTAGAATCCAATTGCCTTTTAACCCAGGATTGAAATCCGACCGAATTGGTGTCAGTCGGCGATTCTACCTCTGGGCTATGGACGTTATATATATATATATATATATATATATATATATATATATATATATATATATATATATAATTTAAGAAGTGTATCAGACAATTTAAGAAGAGCAATTTTCTAAACAATATAATTAAATATACCTAACTCTCGACACTTTGGTACATTCTTTTAAAAAATAACATCTGAAAAGATCTGCAAGTGTTTTTGAAAAGCCCTAATCAGAATATTGAGTAGGTCTACCTAGTGATAACCGCAGAAAGCAATGGCAACCTACTGCGGGATAATCTTCTGCCCAGTCAGTCATGTGTCTTTCGAGACATGATCGCCCAAGCGTGTTTCACGTATGGCACTTAAGTGACTGACCTAGTGATAATCATGGAAGATACAGATTTTGTTTCCCAAAGTTAAACGTCAATTTCTAACAAAAAAATCCATCTTCTTTAGAATCTATGAATAAGCATAACAATGTTGTAACACACAATATCAGAGTATTTGAGAAGGAATAGAACATCGGGAATGATATGTTACGATATAGCTCAATATAACCTTGAAATACTAAAACCTATATAATAGAATATTAAGAACTTGTAATTGGGAAAATTAAAATCGGAAACAAATTAAAAATTACAAAATTGTTTCCTGATATAATGCATATTTGACATCAGATGCATTATAGATGAAAAATAAATGCTGATTACAGAATAATAAATTATATAATATGGATGATAGAAGCTTTCGTTGACATCCAGACAGACCACCAAGCTATGATTCAAATTGTACAGAGTAAGCCTATAACTTTATTCTATACATTTCACTTTCCCAATGAAAATTGTGCCAATAAAAATGGAATAAGGACAGGGCTATAGTCGAAAAATGTGTGCTTCTATTCGCATTTCCCTCGATGTGGCATTATTATAACAATATATGAGAAACATGCATCGTTCTCAGAGATTTAGTGAGACTAAAATATATACAGAACTATAAATCTATTTGAAGTAGTAGGATGAATTGAGTAATTATTAAGTAATTCATCGAGCTTTATATTCAACCTCAACAGAATGCACTGGACGGCTGTTTCGTCTTATCTTTGAGACTCTTCAGCAGTGCGAATCCACTAACTTCAATCGAAACACATACAGTTTGGTTATTAAGCTGATGTCATGCCAACTGTACCACGAGTCCTGGCGACGAAGAGGTAACGAATTAAATTTGATGACGCGCCGCTCGTTCACAAATTCTCTGGTGGAACTCATTCGAGCTCCTTTACCCGTAGGACGGTGCCTCTCGAGCCACTACTTCAATTATGTCTCTGTGCTTCAACCACGTAACTCGCTATGGATTTAGCGGCATGGTTGGAGAAGTCATGGCTCGGGGCGTCATCGAGTTGAATTCGTTACCTCTTCGTGGTATATTTGGCATAACATAAGCTTAATAAACCAGCTGTCTAGGTTTAGATTCCTGGTACTGGATGCGCACTGCTGAAGAGTCCCAAATATAGGACGGACCGGCCGTCCAGTGCTTTCTACATTCTGTTGAGGTCGAACATAAAGCTCGATAAATAAATTACTTAGTATATATATATATATATATATATATATATATATATATCTGTGTGTGTGTGTGTGTGTGTGTGTGTGTGTGTGTGTGTCAGATTAAATATCATTCATTTCTGAAGATACCCCAGTACTTTCAATCTCCTTCCGAGATCATCTTAAGGGGTGTGAGTTTAGGTAATTAAAAAAAAGTGTGTGTGTGTGTATTAAGACATAGAACAAGTTCTCACTGCTTTTATTTTATGAAAAGTAATGTTTTATTTACAAACATTAGTAAGAAACGTGCTGCTGAAAATATTGTCGATCGCTTTTTCCCCGTTTCCAAATTTTATTTTTGAATTCCTCGTCGGAAAACGACAAGTCTTTTGATGCTTACCACGACTTAACGTATTTTTTCGTATCTTTATAAGAATGAAAGTGCTGATCAGACAAGATAATCGGCGGGGGCAATGTCTGGTAAATACAGCGGGTGGGTTAGAACTTGCCATTCAAGCGTTTTTAACCACTTTGCAAGATGTGGCCTAGCGTTGTAATTTTGTAAAATCACTTTGTCGTGTCTCTGCTCGTATAGCGGCCGTTTTTTGTTCAATTGAGTCGATAGTGGTCTCCCGGGATGCTTTCAGTCGGTTTGAGCAGCTCATATTAAACTGCACCCAGCTGATTCCACCAAATGAAGAAGAGATGCTTCGAAACATAGATAGTCGGATTTGCCGCCGATGTTGATGAATGTCCGATCTCACCCAACAATCTTCCACAGTTAGGGTTATTGTAGTGTACCCACATTTCTGGTCATACGCAAAAAGAGGTCTCGACGTCTCTCGGTTTAAAATCGATTGGTAGTGATGATGAACTCCTGATGATTCTCGAAATTCAGGTTGTACCTGTCAAGAGAATCTTTCTCGCAACCTAACGAAATGTATTCAATGGCAGACTCAAACAACCTAGCTTTAACCTCAGAACACTTTTCGGAAGATATAGGAACATGATGAATAATTTGCGAGTACAATAGCTCGAATTCAGAATAGACCTGTTCCTTATTAATCCTAGAAGGCGGAACACAGAAATCTAACCCACGTGAGAGAACTGAAAGTTCAATCCCAGTGAGACTTATACTAGAATAATTGAAAATGGCGTAGTGTACATTATCGAACAATGAAGTCCTTACGTTCTCATGGAGACATTTATATTATCAAGCCAGATAAGGGTTCCGGTTTTGTTATATTAAACAAACAGGATTATCTATCTAAAATGCATAATATTTTGGATGATCCTTATAAGTTCACTGTTATCGGTTCTGCCGATATATTTGATAACACTGGTAAGATAGAAGACAAAATTCAACGTTGGCTTTTGTCCTTGTGTAAGGAAAATTTGATTTCTAAAGATTTCTACAACGGGATCAGGCTCGTAGGCTCGTAGCGCCCTAGAATGTATGGCCTTCCAAAAGTCCATAAGGAAGGAGTCCCCCTTAGACCTATATTGTCTATGGTTGGGTCTGTACAGCATGAGTTGGCTAAGTAGTTGGCTGAAATTCCCCAACCTCTGTCTGATGCACTGTCTACGTACAATGTCCTCGACTCTTTCAGTTTTTCTAGTTTCGTCAGAAACTTAGATTTTTCCTCAAGAGATAAATTCATGGTCTCTTTCGACATAGTCAATTTGTACACGAATGTTCCGTTACATGATACCATAAACATTTGTGTAGACATGTTATATAGAGGGAATATAGGTCCCGCAGTGATTCCCGAGGAGTTATTTTAGAATGTATGCGGTTGGCTACAGAGGGAGTCGAATTTAGTTTTGAGGGGACAATGTATGCACAGACAGATGGCGTCGCGATGGGCAGTCCTTTGGGTCCTGTTCTTGCAAATATTTTTTGTGGGATATCATGAGCGTGTGTTATTTGAGAAGGTTGATGAGCCTTTAATAAATCGACGTTATGTTGATGACACCTGCTCGTTATTTAATAACGCTTCAGACGCTGATCGTTTTTTTAGTTCAGTTAAACTCTTTACATCCCTCTCTTCAGTTTACTATGGAGACAGAGAAGGGTGGATGTCTCCCATTTTTGGATGTCTATGTTCAGCGACGGGACGAGGTTTTCGTGACTTCGGTATTTCGCAAACCTACTTTCACTCTTTGTACACTAATTGGAACTCATTTGTTACTAAGTTCGTAAAATCGGTCTATTTGAAACTCTGGTTCACCGTGGTCTAAATATTTGTTCTCCGGAGTGTTTGGCTAGCGAATTAATACGTCTGCAAAATATTTTCGAAGGGAATGGGTACCCAATTAATGTGGTAAAACGGGTTATAGATCGTAAGATCACACGTTTTAAAGAACCAAACGCTGAAGGGCCTAGTCGCTGTCCTTGGCACCTTATATATACCCTGGCTTGGAAGGAAATGTCTGACTGTTACTGACAAAGTTTTGGCATGTGTTTCGTCGGGTTATTTTTTAGTGCAGTTGCGTGTTTTTTTTAAGACAAGACCTGTGTTTCCATCTTTCGTTAAGGATCGGTTGTCCTATTTTCGAAAAAGCTCTGTTGTTTATAAATTTCAATGCTGTTGCGATGCGGCATATAAATTTCAATGCTGCTGCGATGCGGCAATCTGAGGTTGGAGACGCGGGTTGCGCAACACGTCCCCCCGAATATACGTTCAGGCAGCCCTCTTAGAACTATAAGAACAACCCAAGCAGTTCTGGATTCAGCAATTAGACAACACCTGTTGAACAATCAAGCATGTGCCTCCCCGTATGAGGACAATTGGTTTTCTTTTCTGCACAGTGCTCGATGGGCATATCATCTTCGTGTTTTAGAGGCTATTTGCCTAAAAATCCAGCAGCCGAGCCTGTGCAGGCAGAAAGAGCAGTTCCTTCGCTCATTGCATTTACTGGCGAATTCGTGAGTGTAACATTTTACTCTTTTATTTCTCTCTTGTGGAATTATCTGTATACACACTCACTTACATTTTAATGCTTCTTTTTCATTAAATTTACTTTTAAATGAGTTTCATCTTCTCCCACTATTGTGATTCTTCCCTTTTGGTCTTGTCCTTGTCTATGACCATTTATAATTTAAGCGCCAACGAAGCCCTTGATAAGTGTTGGCCGAAATGTTCCTCGGGTTTTGGGATAATTATGATGTCTATTCTTTTAAAAGTTATCTGTGGTTTCTGTGGGTACAAATCATTATATATATATATATATATATATATATATATATATATATATGAGGTGTGAAACAGCGAAACAGATCCGTTTGCGTATGACTATATATATATATATATATATATATATATATATATATATATATAGATAGATAGATAAATAGATAGATACATAGATAGATACATAATGATATCTTAATTTAGTTTGTATTCAGTACGAGTTGTTTTATATGAAATGTGAAATGGTAATTTTTATTTTGTGTGTAGCGTTTATTCTTTTAAGACGTCATCCAACGTTTATGTTTGCGATTATGCAAATATGTACACATGCACACGAACAAGTTTTTGTTAATTTTTTTTTATATACGTTTTAGGCGTAACATCTCGCCGATTGCATTTCGATTCTTCCTCTTTATGCTTCCGTCACTTTTGTTAGTAAATATCTCGCATTGTGATAACAGAAAATCTGCCATGAATGTTGAAAACTTTTATGAACCTGGACGCAAATTTACTTTTGATGATCTTTCAATTAAATCATTTTCTATAAGATTTCGTCTTCGTGAATTTTAATCATAGTAACAGTTTTTTAGATTGAAGTCTTAGCCAATTCGTGACAGTGAAAAACTAGTGCATTTAATGTGTTGTTTTGAAAAAAATCTCTTGTGTTCATATGATCTTTTATTTAGAAAATTGAAAGTTGCTCTAATGAACTTAGCTCACGAGTGCCCCCTATATATGAATTTACCCGGGCTACAAGATTAGTAACTAGGTCCCAATTTTTTACTGTGAGACCAATAAGATGTAAACGCAAATTCTACTCCATCAGCTTCTTTTTTCGCACTTCCTGCCTGTGGAATTTACTTGATTCCCCGACAGCTACAATCTCCAAGAATTTAAATGTAACGTCAATAGTCATCACCTATCTCAGTAACCTGCATCCTCTTTCTCATGTTTCTTTCTCCATCCACTCCACTCTCATCGGTATTCTCATCCTTCTTTTACCCACGTTCTGACACCTCATATAATCTGTCACTCTTTTCCATAACATTCCTCCTATGTAACCCCGTGCATAACAGTGGCAGTAAAATGCCTTGCATGGTGCGATATGATTATAAACAAAAGAAATAATACTAATTGAGACAGTTATTGCAGGCAATAGAACAAATTCAACCTTCAAGTTTTAGCTTATTGTTTTGTTTTGCAATAATTAAGTATTTCGTTGCTTTTAATGAAGTTGCAACACATTTTTAGTTCTAGTTATAAAAGAGTTGTGTGTAGTATAATATATTTTGATTCGTTGGCTTTGCCAGGAGAGACAGCCTTTCAATTTGTAAATATAATATGAAACCTTTGTTTGGACAATATATATATATATATATATATATATATATATATATATATATACTAGCAGTATAGCCTGGCGTTGCTCGGATGTAATGAAAGCCCTAAAACTAATCCATGATTTTGGAGCTCAGACTCTTTGGACGTTGGCACGAAAGACTAAAAAGCAATAGTTGTTTCCAGTTAAAGCGAAACCGTAGACTGAAAGAAAAATGAATGAATGGAAGTCAAATTTTGATTTCCCGGTATCGATATCAAATAGTTTTTTTCGTCGTAAACTGAATTTTGAGGGCTAACTAAGTCCTCTGAGTAAATGGTATCATGGCTGAGACTAAGAACTACAATTATACCTACTTAGAGCCAAATCCGAAGCAAAAACTAAAATGAAAGGGCTGAAAAAAGACAGATATACAGGCAGATAAACAGACACACACACAAACATCTTGCCTTTTATATATATATATATATATATATATATATATATATATATAATTGATTTTCTGCACTATTGTAAGAACTACAACCTTGAAAACTCTGAATATCGTTTCTTATGTCTTTGTCTATGAGTGTATCAAATTTCATTAAAATCGGAACACTCCTACTATAACCCGATTTTTTCGATTATCGATTTTCGATATTTATCGGGGGTACCTCGACACAAAACCTAGCTAAGAACACTCGCAGACGCTTGTATTACAACTGTGTAAATTTTCAAGAAAATCGGTTTCTGGGTCTATAGGTAACGGATACACACACACAGACAAATTTCCATTTATAAATAAGTTTAGATATAGTGTATCGAGGCATCAGATAATTTTCTAAGCATACTGTTAAATATATGAGACAATGAATGTCTATTATTTTTAATCATGAGCCGTTCTAAACATGTTATTTTCGCTTTAATTTCAGGTGTGGAGTCATGAAGCCGCGTTTCATGTTTACGAACTGCGTTTGCTGTTTGGTGACCGTTATCGTTAGCTTTGCCAGGACAGACAGCCTTTCAATTTGGAAATATATTATGAAACTTTTGTTTCGCAGTGCATATGAAAATCTACTGGGGGAATGTCTTTTCAACGTACTTTTACTCTTCTTCTAAATAAGGAAAGCTGAGAATTTTGCAGGGTTTTAAAAAGAATCAGATGATAACTTAGGATTGTATTTTTATTTTTTTGTTATGATGAGAATAAAATTTTATGATATCATTTTTCTTAGTTGATTTTCGATGGACAATAAGTTATAGCGGTGTAATAGCGTGATATCCATGTATGCGCGCGCGCGCGTGTGTGTGTGTGTGTGCGTAAA
Source organism: Ascarosepion bandense (assembly GCA_037127315.1). Classification (NCBI taxonomy): domain Eukaryota; kingdom Metazoa; phylum Mollusca; class Cephalopoda; order Sepiida; family Sepiidae; genus Ascarosepion; species Ascarosepion bandense. Next base: position 1,835,421 of record JBBBDQ010000799.1, read on the forward strand.
TGTATGTGTGTGTGGTTGTGCGCGCGTATATTTGTGCTGTCATATGTATTTAAATATATAGTCTAATTTGTTACGTTTCGCTAAAAGATCACATAAAATCTATATCGCTGTATATTTGAATGATACGCATTAAAATATACATATACTTTGACCATCAACGCGATTTCACTCAGTTTCTACTTACATTCATACAAATAATACACACATTCTCAAACACACACATACACACACATACACACACGCCCAAACACAAATATATATATATATATATATATATATATATATATATATATATATATATAGCATCTTTTACCTCAATGCTTGAACCGACTGAAGGATGGATATCTTCGTTTCGGAAAAATCAACTTTCGACTTAAACACATCAAACAACTTCAAAATGTCTATATAGCGTGATGAAAGTTACGAATGCAATTCCCTAACTCCTATCTACTTTACCAAGCATGGCTGACCTTATCTGGAGAGAAAATGAAGATCACCGCACTTTGTGGGAGGAAGCTGAGATAATAGACAGAACATCATACAAAAACCTAAAGAATTAATGCATATACTATGCTTTAAAATATCTTAAACCGGCCAAATATAAATATGAATACAATATAGGAGCCAGTAATATCAGTCAGTTAAGTACCATGCTGAGGTGATCATGTCTCGAAAGAGACATGACTGACTGGGCAGAAGATTATCCTGCAGTTGTTTGCAATTACTTTCTGCGGTTGACTGGTTGCCAGCCAAGGCTATATAACCCAATATGTCCCGTTACCCAAGCCATAACTGGAGGGAAAAGACAGAATAATACTTTTCCGAAAGGTATTTGCGCGTAAGTGAATGCAGGGAATTCAAATGGAATGTGAACTCGTTGTTGTTCCAAGCCGATGTCCACCTCACTGCAGCGCACATCCATGCCAGTAATATATAGAGCTAAAAGACAAAAACAAAAAAAAAAAAACAAAACAATAGCAACCTATGTTAATATGAGCTCTGGTAAAAATGCCTGCTTTTGATTTTATGAAGTCTCCCTGTGTGCGCGGTTGGGGAGGGTGTGCTCTGCATAAAAAGCTTTTACTTTTCTATTATTCTTTTTATATTATCGAGAAATATAATTTCCCGTTTTCAGTTTGTAAGCTGATTTGTGTGCCTTTATTTGACACTGGAATAAAGAAATTCATCTTCACTTCTTTTAGTCTCTTAATATTTTCAGAAATGTTTCCTCTTTTATTTACATCCTTATTAAGGCATATATCCACTGAAGCTTACGGGTATTGGCCCTGTTTCACTTATCAGCACTGCTAGTCCTTACAGATTAACATCTCAGGCGAAAGCGAAAAATCCAGTTTCCGTTATTTCAAAACGTTTAGAACTTGGCAGGCTTTGAAAAAAAAACATGCCTTCAGGTCAAGAGGCATGTTCAAGACGCAGATAAGAGGTCGCCATTGGCTTGTACGAGGCTTGATAGAGTTCGAGGAATTGAGGTAGACGATGGGCGGGCAGGAAACGGAGAATATCTGGTTGGTTGTTTAGCATGAAGAAGAGTTTAGCGAATAGGTTAGAAAAAGACGAGTATGCGAAGGAAAAGCTAGATCTGGGGAGGAATTGAGAAAAAGGACACAAGGGAAAAGAAAATGAAATCTAATTTAATAAATGAGGCATTGACCAGCATAAAGAAAAAATACTAGACATAATAACACATATTTAGGAAAACGAAATCGTGAAGTGACACACACGTGTGAGTATGTGTCTCTGTATGTGTGTGCATAATTTAATGGTCGGCGATTTTCGTGATTTTTAGCACACCCATCTGCTTGACTATCTAGCCAATCCTGGTTGCCGATACCTACTTAGGCACATTTGAGTTTTTTTTCAAAATCCCACTTGTGGTTCATACTGCAGCTATGTTTAGTGAAACTTATTATAAGCATTTGCGAAGTAATCAGCATTCCGTTTTGATGATATTTTTTTTATAAAACAAACGGAAACGAGCCCATTGCTTTTATTATTTATCCTTGAAGTTAACCTTAGAAAAGGTCGAACCCACATGGGTTATAAAAAATAGAGCACCTTCCTAAATGAATTTCATCTTAACATTAAGAAATTGATTAACGAACTTAAAAGGACCAGTACAAAAAAAAGCAGACACAATATGTTTCGGTATGTCTGAATGAATGAGTTGAAAACTTAAGAAAGGAGGCGGGACGAAAAGAAAACAGGCAAACCCACACGATTCTCGATACAGTCTACTAAAGATATATAGAATTAAAACTTAATTACCTGAGACAATTTAAAAGAAACAAGAAGAAATGATACAAATACAAAAAGTTTTCTATAGAAAGAATAAGATAAAAATAGATATTTAAAAAGTAATATTTGATTGAAAGAATATGCTATGAGATTTTGTGCTCATACAAAATATAGCAAAAAAAGTGTATTTTATCATTAGTTCTTTTAGATTTGAACATTTGATGGATACCTTGAAGGTTTGGCTGACAAGCTGTGTATTCTGATATACTTGATTATATTTAAGTCTACCTCCATCTGGTGAACATATTTACATTTATACATTGCTCAGACTATGAAATCCCAAACCAAAACTCGTATATATATATATATATATATATATATATACACATATATATATATATATATATATATATATATATATATATATTTAGTTAAATTTGTTACGCAATTAAAAACTATAAATACATTGCAACATTCAAACGAAAATCATTTTCATAAATGACACCTAACATTGCCTGATGACGAGATAAAAATATCGGAGCATAAAAATTTCCGTGTCACAATGTATTTTTAATTTTTAATTGTATAACAAATTTAATTATACAATTAAATTATGCTCTACAATATTTATCGTATTGAACACTTTCTTTGAAAAAATAAAATTGTAAAACTTTGGTTGCTCTAATTGGAGTAGATAGTACCTTCTATCGCCCGGTCTCACACTCCACCCCCTTCTTTTGGACAGGAGTAGAGGTGATCGCCTTGTTTCTTGTTTAGGAAGGGGTTCCCGGTTCATCTCTCTCTTTTTCGGTCTTTATGTCGGTTCGGCTGGAAGCATTTTGCAGTTGGTGAGTATAGTGGCAAAGTCTCTTCATTCTGAGGGTACCGGGTTGGCAGTTTCCTGGTTGCTGCTTCCGACTGGTAGTTAGGAGCCCGAACTCTTGCGTAGCGTCTCGAGAGGCTGCTCTGATCAACAGTTGAATAATATCGAGGTTCCTGTAGTGCCATTTCGCGCATGGACGGGCGTCCCTGCATGAATTTCCGATGGGCAACCCCGAGGCCATATTATGCTGTAGGCGGCGCCATTCTCCATCCTTCACCTGCTGCAATTAACGACCATCTGACCCTACTCTAGACCTCTCTCTATCCACAACTATAACCAGCATGAAATTTAACAAACAAAATAGCAAGCCTAAACCAGCTAGTCGTAAATCGCCCAAACCTATCTGCGTTACCTTCACAAATATACGAGGTATTCGCACTAACTTCAATAGTGTAGAGTCTTTCCTTCTAACTAACTCACCCGATATCTTAGCTATATGTGAGACTAACCTTGACCCTTCTATCCCCTCTTCAGAGCTGTTCGTTCCTGGTTACCTTCCTCTCTTCAGGAAGGACTCCAATGTCCATATGCATGGGCTTGGTGTATATGTCAGCGAACAACTCCCCCTAGCCAGGGTCACATCTCTTGATCCCTTGATCATTCCTTCATGTGCTTCCGTCTCTCACTTCTAAGCTCGGTTAGCTATCTTTTCTTCCTCTACCGCTCCCCCTCCTCCTCTGACTGTACGTTACTTGATTGCATCTCTACTAATATCGACAGGGCCATTTCTTCTCACCCATCTGCCCATATATTTGTGTTTGGCGATTTTAACGCCCACCACACCAAGTGGCTTGAAAACTCAGCCACCGACCTTGCTGGGATCCGCACCATGCACTTTTCAATAGCCCAAGCTCTAACGCAAGTGGTGTACTTCCCCACGCGTTTCTCTAAAAACCCTAACGGAAGGGACTCTTTACTCGACCTTTGTTTTACCTCCATCCCAGACTCCTGCACTACCAGGCAACTCTGCCCCCTTGGAAACTCTGACCACGCCGTAGTCTCCGTAAACATATCAATCCACACTAACTCTACCCAAGAAAACCAGCCCAGCAGAATATCATACTGCTACCAAAGAGCCGACTGGGACTCGTTCAGGGACTTCCTCTGCGACGTCCCCTGGAACAACGTCTTTGATCTTCCTGTCGAAGACTGTGCCTCCGAAGTCTCCTCTTGGGTTAAGGCTGGCATCGATGCTTTTATCCCTGCCAGAAAATTCCAACTAAAACCTAATTCGTCCCGCTAGTTCTCACCCGCTTACTCGGCCGCTATTGCCCACCGGAACCATTTCTTCCGGCTCTATCGAAGCTGCTCGTCGAACCAAAACAGGCGCCTTTTCACCTCAGAACGGAACAAGTGTAAAAAAGTACTGAACGAAGCCAAGAGGGCGTTTGCTACCAGAATTAGGCAACGCATAGCATCCTCTAAGTTTGGCTCCAAAGATTACTGGCGTCTCTGCAAAAGCGTGCTCAGCAGGAACAAGACTTCAATACCCCCACTAATCAATGAATTTGAAGTTCTCACCTCCCCAGCCGACAAGGCTGAATGCTTTGCCCGTAAATTCTCAACCAATTCGACACTGGACTCGTTAGGAATACCTACACCAGACTTCCCACCCAGAACTAAGGCTCAACTAAATAACGTCCACATTTCACCCTCGCTGGTCGCCAAGATAATTGCGCAACTTGACCCACACAAAGCGAGCGGCGGTGACGGAATCCCAGTCATAGTACTGAAGAAATGTGCCCCAGAACTCTCCTCTGTCCTCTCTAAACTCTATAACCTCCGCCTATCTGCTTCCTGCTTTCCTGCCTGTTGGAAGTCCTCCTGCGTAGTACCTATATTTAAGAATTCTGGCGAACCCTCAGACCCCGCCAATTACCGTCCTATTAGTCTCCTTCCAATCTTTGGCAATGTTTTCGAAGCCATTATCAACGCCGAGGTGATTCAGCACCTTATGACCAACGGGCTTCTCTCTGACAAACAGTATGGGTTTCGCTTCACCAGGTCTACTGCTGATATGCTAACGACCATTACCGAGTACATATACCAGGCACTCGACAAGAATGGTGAAGCCCGAACCGTTACCTTGGATATCTCCAAAGCATTCGACAGGGTTTGGCATGCTGGCCTCTTGTGCAAACTGCGGAGCTATGGGATAACTGGACATCTGTTTGACCTCATGCAGTCCTTCCTCTCTAACCGCACATTAAAGGTGGTATTAAATGGGCATGCCTCCCAAAACTACCAGACGAACGCGGGCGTCCCTCAAGGTTCTATCCTAGGTCCCACGCTATTTCTGATCTACATTAATGATCTCCCCGACACCATTAGATCCCAAGTTGGCATATATGCCGACGACACAACAATCTACTCCCGCATCGATCAGAAACCAGGTCTGGACGACAAAGTGAACCTCGCTGCCGCACTTGAAAGGGACCTCCAATCCGTAGTGACCTGGGGTAGGAAATGGTTGGTAAATTTCAATGCCTCCAAAACAAAGCTGTTATCAACTAACCACCATAGACAATCGCATCTACCTCCCATTAGCATGGGACAGGCTAGCCTCCCAGAGAGTAAAATACTACCCCCCCCCTTGGCCTTACACTCTCGGCGGACCTCAAATGGAATGACTATATTGAATGCATTGCCAAATCTGCTGCTATGAAAGTCGGCTCCCTGTGCAGGGCCCGGAAATTTTTCCCACCTGAAACTATTCTGCACATATACAAATCTACCATCCGCCCGTGTATTGAATATTGCTGCCATATCTGGTCGGGTGCCCCTGCTGCTCTCCTTGGGCTTCTTGACAAAATACAAAGGAGGATCTGTAACGTGGTTGGTACTGACTTGGCAGACCGGCTGCAGCCGCTCTCACACCGGCGTGATGTAGCTTCCCTGTGCCTCTTCTACAAGTACTTTCATGGCTTCTGCTCCGATGAGCTTAGATCACTGGTGCCGCCTAAGCACGAATTTACACGAGATACTAGATTAGCAAATAGGTCCCACCCTTTTACAGTTAAACAAATAAGATGTAACCGTAAATTCTACTCCAACAGCTTCTTTTCTCGCGCTTCCCGCCTGTGGAACTCCCTTCCACAAGTCTGCTTTCCCGACAGTTACAATCTCCAGGTGTTTAAATGTAGGGTCAATAGACACCTCCTATCACACTAACTCCCAACTATTCTCACAACACTCTCATCTACCCAACCCTCATTCTCGGTATCCTCACCCGCCTATCACCCACCCTCTGTTATTTCCTATATTTAATCAGCCTTTCTCCACTCTACGTAGCCCCCTGCACAGTAGTGGCAGTGACATGCCTTGATCGGGGTGAAACGCTTATAAAAAAAAATAAATAAATAAGTAGGGTCAGCTGGGCAACGTCTGTGTAAAAAAGGTGAACCATGATGCAATTCACTTTTTCATAAATTGGAAACAGCTTGTGTACAGCCTAGTATTGGCGTTGGCTGCTTCGCTACGTGTTTAGGTGTTAATCTGCTAACATAACACAGAATTCGGACAAAGATGGTTGCATTTAATTGGGATTATGTAAGTGTTTGAAGCGGACACTGGTGATGGCAACACCATGCCTCCATTCATCATCTCACAGGTTCACGGTTTAATCAAAGAAACGTGCCTTTACGAGGTAGTGCCGCCTCGGTTAAGACCCTATGTTTTGTCACATGACTCTGCACCATGCCATACAAGTAAGAGTATCCTCTCATGACTTATAAATTTCTGCTAGCTTCATCACTCCTTACAACTTGCCACCTAACTCCCCAGACTGCAACCCCTATTATGTGTGTGGTACAACTGGGCAAGATACCAACACATTGCATTTTTAATTATGAACAAAAAACAAGGATTACGAGGGCAGTTTTTTTAATCATGTCACCGCAAGCAAGGCATTCCACTGCCACTAAAGCGCAGGGGGTTAGACAGAGTGATAGATGTGTTAGGATGTACATAGGGGTAGAACAGGAGAGAATGGGAGGGTTAGTGTGTTAGGAGGTGTCTATTGACCTTACATTTAAACTCCTGGAGGTTATAGCTGTCGGGGAAGCAAGCATGCGGAAGGGAATTCCACAGGCGGGAAGTGCGAGAAAAGAAGCTATTGGAGTAGAAATTGCGGTTACATTTCATCGGTTTCACTGTAAAAATGTGGGACCTAGTTGCGAATCTAGTATCTCGTGCAAACTCTCACTTAGTGGGAACCAATGATTTAAATTCATCAGATCAGAAGCCATGAAAGTATTTATAGAAGAGGCACAGAGAAGCCACGTCACGCCGGTGAGAGAGTGACTGCAGGCGGTCAGCTAAGTCGGTATCAATCACGTTACAGATACTTCGCTGTATTTTGTCAAGAAGCCCTAGGGGAATAGTAGGGGCACCCGACCAGATGTGGCAACAGTATTCAAAACACGGGCGGATGGTAGATTTGTATAAGTGCAGGATAGATTCAGGCGGAAAGAATTTCCGGGCCCTGCACAGAGAGCCAACTTTCATAGAAGCGGATTTAGCAATGGATACGACGTAGCCATTCCACTTGAGGTCCGCTGAGAGTGTCAGGCCAAGCAGGCGTAGTGTTTTACTCTCTGGGAGGCATGCCTGTTCCATGCTAATGGGAGGGAGGTGCGGTCGTCTATGGTGGTTAGTTGACAGCAGCTTCGTTTTGGAAGAACTGAATTTTACGAGCCATTTCCTACCCCAATCCACCACGGATTGGAGGTCCTTTTCAATCTCAGCCGCGAGGTTCGCCTTATCATCAACACCAGATTTTTGACCAAGGCGAGCGTATACTATGGTATCATCGGCGTACATGCCTACTTGTAATCTTATGGCATCGGGGAGATCATTTATGTAGATTAGAAAGAGCGTAGGACCTAGGATAGAGCATTGGGGGACACCCGCGTTTGTAGAGTAGTTCTGGGAGGCATGTCCGTTTAAAACCACCGTCAATGTGCGGTTGGAGAGGAATGACTGGATTACGTCCAACAAAAGTCCAGTAATGGCGTAGCTACGCAGTTTCCGTAGAAGGCCGGCATGCCATACTCTGTCGAATGCTTTAGATATATCCAGGGCGACAGTTCGGGCTTCACCATTCTTGTCGAGAGCCTGGTAAATATACACCGTGAGGGTCGTCAGCATATCAGCAGTAGACCTGGTGAAGCGGAAGCCATACTGTTTGTCCAATAGGATCCCGTGGGCCGTGAGATGGTGAACGACCTCGGCATTGATAATGGCTTCGAACACTTTGCCGAAGATCGGAAGAAGGCTGATAGGGCGGTAATTTGCGGGGTCCGAGTGTTCACCAGTGTTATTGAATATTGGACCACAGAAGAAGACTTCCAACAGACAGGAAAGCAGGAGGAAGATAGGCAGAGGTTGTAGAGCTTAGAAAGGACAGAAGAGAGTTCAGGGGCACATTTCTTCAAGACTATGATTGGGATTCCGTCCCCACCACTCGCTTTGTTAGGGTCAAGTTTTGAGATTATGCTAGAAATCAGAGAGGGCGTGATGTAGACGTCATTCAATTGGGCCTCAGTTCTAGATGGGAAATCGGGTCTCTGGACTCCAGACGAATCCAGACACGAATTGGTCGAGAATCTACGGGCAAAGCATTCAGCCTTGTCCGTTGAGGAGGACCAGCTTTAACAAAGAGACCGTCCAGAAGAGTTGCATGAGATTCAGTATTCGTATGGAGGCGGTGGTTGAAGCTAATGGCGATTTTATTTATGTAAATTTAATTCTTTGTCTTTCAAGAAATGCTTGTGTAATTTTAGTAAATATATCAGCTCAAATGATAGTCAGTTTTATTAAAAAATATTTGTAATTGAGACGTCAATATAATCCATGTACCTTATATATATATATGTGTGTGTGTGGGGGGGGGTGTATGTGTGTGTGTGTGTGTGATGACAAGCGGAAATAAATTTTCACAAAATCACTCAATACGTCCCGGGCCTGAGATATGGAAGAAATCCATAAGATTTTTATTAAGTAGTACCGTTCAAATAGCACATGATATAATTTCGCCACAAACGGATTATTAGTTTACACATTACAGTTCTTAAATTACTGTTGCAACTTTTCAAAACAATGTAAAAATCTGAATTTCGTGTATTGAAGAAGCATTGCTTTCTGATGCTAAAAGATATTGTTCAAGCAAAGGAATGGTTTAATAAGTGTTATTCAGACTCTGCTCTGTAGGCAAAAACGGCTAAGGGGTGGTATGCTGATTTTAAACTGCGGACGTGCAGACACAAATTATGCTAAAGGCTCAGGTCGCACAAAATAGGCAGTTGTCCTGAAAAACAACAAAAGAATTCCACAACTTTTTTTGGCCACTCGTAAATTAGAACTGCATGTAATAGCAGAGAAGTTGAACATATTAGACGTCAGTTTATTCACCATTTCCCATGAACATTTTTCAATAAGAAAGCTGTGTCCAAAGTGGGTTCCGCGTTTTCTCACAGTCGATCAAAAACAACAATGCGTCGACGATTCAGGCAGTTTTTGAAAGTGTTTCAACACATCAAGAAGGAGCTTTTGCGTAAATATGTGACAATGGAGGAAACATGAATCCACAGCTTCACTCCAGAGCCAGTTTGGCAGTTGGTTGATTAGACAGCAGCAGGTGAAAGCCGTCCAAATCGACCAAAGACGCAAACATTAGTAGGCAAAGTTTGGTCTCCGTATTTTGTGTTTCACGAAGTACGTTGCTCATCGATTAGCTGAAGAAAGGAAGAACCATCAATAGAGACTATTATATAGCATTATTAATGCGTTTGAAGGAAGAAATCGCCAGAAAACGGCCACAGATAAAGAAGAAGAAAAAAGTGAACTTTCACCAAGACAACGCACCATGTCACAAGTTGATTGTAATGAGGGCAAAACTACATGAATTGCACTTCGAATTGCTTCCGCATTTATCCTATTCTCTTGATCTGGCTGTTTGCAGACCCGAAAAGAATGCTCCAGATAAAGAGATTTGGCTCCAATGAAGAAGTGATATTAGAAACGTATTTTGCGACCAAAGAGAGATCCTTCTACAATAAAAGACACTCTTAGAAAAGCGTTGGAATCAGTGTATCACTCTAGTAGGAGACTATATTGATTAATTAAGTCGAATTTTGCCTAAAAGTTGTTGTTTTATTTGTTAGACCGTAAGTTATTGAGTGATGTCCTATGCCAACCCGTTTCTACGTTTCATTCGTTGGCTGACTTTAACAATATTTTATTTACTCGCCTTTATTCATGCACGGTAACAGGGAGAACAATAACGTGAAATGCTTTGATTATACATTAACAAAGGCTCTAAAATATTATAAATTCTTATTGCATAAAAAGAAGGGCAAAATATGAAGGACGCTCTGTGACGCCATTTTTGATAAAGTCAAATACGTGAATTGATGTTGCGCTTGTTGAATATTCGTGTAACTAATTTATATTTATTGTGTATGTTTATTTTATTTTATAATGTTTACATAATTCATTTAATTTGCTTGTTTTCATATCCATGTGAAAACCGTTCTCTTTTAATTGGGTCTTCTCTGCAAAATAGCTCAGATGAGGTGCCCACTTTCCCCCAAATCGATATATTAATACCGTAGTATCTACGTGTGTCACGTTCTAGAACGATATTTGAACACACAGACACAAAAGATTAAACATAAAAACACCGGACAACGTACAAAATCACGCAAAATAAATGAAAGAAAACGTTGAAGTATAAAACGAAAAGAGCATTACTGTAAAATATATATAGTCTATTATAAAAATGATTGAGAGAATTATTTTTGTCTTTGTCTATATTTCTGATACAAGGTGGTATTTACAGTATTTACATTGTTCGTGCTATTGCCCTCATCTTTGTTGTCATTTGTACGATGTTTTGGCCTTCTTCAGGTGCTAGGACTTTCAAACCGAACCCTTTATACAATCACTAGGGAATATCATTTTTATTCCTTACCTAGAGCCAATTGTGGTAGTAATGATGCTACAGCAGTGGTAAACACTTAACTTACAGGGGAGATAACTTATGACTAGCAGAAGAGGCTCTACGCAGCGAAATGGATAAGTGATTGTATTAAAAGGTTTGGTTTGAAATTCTTTAATAATGTTTCTCATTTTCTTATATTTTTCACATTCTGTAACGTTCTTCAGTCTGAGTGGTCTTATTGATTTAATTAAAGTAAAGTCCCATAAAACAACAAGGCGAATTACCATTATTATTTGGTTTGCTATTTGGACCAATATAGTCTCTTTCTTGATATAATTAGAAAAGTTTATCGTTGTAACTTGTCATCTACGTCTCTTCACGTTTCTGTCTTCGAACATGCTAAATCTCTTGGATTTTCGATCCAAACATTTTCTTCATTCTCCAACGGGAGTTGATAAATTATTTTCATTTACGTATTAAAGACAGAGGAAGGCAGCGGATAACATATTTACAGGGCCTGATCAGGAGGATGACGGAGCGGGGGTTGCGAGGTGTGACAGGAGCGAACAACTAAGAGCTACAAGGAATAGGGAGACGTTGAGAACCAGGATCGCCTACGTCCTTAAGTGATAGGGCACATAGAAGAAGAAGAGTAAGTAATATTGACTAAATACTTTGATTCGATTTGATTCGAATTTCCAAGAAGCTTACAAAGTACGCAAAAAGACCAAACTAAACCAGCTAACCAAAAAAAACAAAAAAAACAAAAACACACCAAACCCATTAACATCTCCTTCGCTTCGTAAACGTACAATTTTTATATTGTCGAATCTTTACTCCAGGTAAATTCACCTGTCATCCTTGCCCTCTGCGAAAATAACCTTGATACTCCTATCCTCTCTTCTGAATTCTACGTCCCTGATCTTCAGGAATGTCTCCAATGTTCACATGCAGGGGCTTGGTGTTTACGCCAGTGAAAATCTCCCTCTTGCTAGGCTGATCTCTCTTAAATCCCTAGATCATTCTTATATGTTTCCGTGTCTCTCTACTAAGCTCAGCTATCTCTTCTACCGCTCCCCTTCATCTCCCGACTGTTCCGTTCTTGACGCATCTCCAATAATATCGATAAGGCCATTTCTGATTAAAAAAAATGGCTTTTTGGTGTTGGCCGAAACTGCCAAGGTCGAGGTATGCCCACAAAAGATGAAGTTAGTGAAATATCTACTCGGACGAATAAAACATTACAACAGTCACTCTTTGATTAAAGAAGCTACTTTTATTTGTTCGACAGGACTTCCGAGGAGTTCGCGGTGACAGCTGGTCAATATACTGTACTTCCGCTCCTGTTTAGGAAGTTTTATTTTTGTTTTTATGTAGGTGTTTCCACTGCCTAAATAATAACAATTCTGTTCATTGTTCGATCTACTAGGTACAGGCTCAAAACAAATGAATACACGATATGGTTCAATTCAGTTACTAATAGTTTCATTTAACCAATTCTAGTTTAATTAAGTAGGTGACCCGATTAGTAAGAAATATATCGAAGCGCTACCAACCGCAGTATCACACGTGAACCGGAGATTATTAGGTTGAAAATGTTTTTGTATAAAAGCAAATATGAGTACCCTGGTTCGAATAGTAAAGTAAATAATTGTTTTTTTAATCATATCACCCCGAGCAAGTCGGTAACGCCACTGATGTGCAGGGGACTACTTAAGAGTAAAAAGATTAGAAAAAAGAAGGCCGGAAACCACATCCTAAACAGGGAACAAGGGATGAATTTCTACACCTGTTCAATAGAGGTGGGTGGAGTGTGAACCGGGCGATAGTTTAGTCTATGTTTCATTCTTGTTTATACATATCTCATGTAAACCATGTTTACTTAATTATTTCCTTCTTTCTTTTTTTAATTCAATCATATTACCTGAAACTTTAATTTTAGAAAAGAAATATCCAGGGTGTTGCAATTCCGTGTTCTCGCGCTGTACGAATAAGTTTATTAATAGTAAAAAATAAAACTATCAAATAATCCACTAGCAAGGATGGAAAAGGATTCTGAAAACTTCCACGCAGCTCTATTTATAAATATGATAGTGTCATTGACAAGAATCAGCTCTCAGGATGTCGTGACGATATACAATCAGTTATAGCAAATCTAGTTCAAGTGATAAGAAAACTGAGCTTTGAATAGGGTAGTTTCGTACGAGAACGCAAACTACTGGAAAATAAAAATATGAACCTAAAATCTCGAGTTATCTTCTTAAATATCGATGTCAGATGAAGACATTCATATAGATGTTAAGCATATTTCGTAAACCGATTAGAAATATCTAAACTACCGGCTGTATAGAGCAGCTTTCTTAGATCAAAAATGGTTTGGAGAAAATGTAGGCCTTACCTAACACCAAGGTTCTTCGATCCTTGTGGGATAGCAATAAGGTCTGTATTAGATAACAAAATCGACATCACTTAAACTTTTACGATCAGCAATAAATAAAACAAAATACACATTAAAAGAGAAAAATAGCATCATTAAGATGTAGACGCTAACAATACTTCAAACAGTTGTAGCTTCATCAATGCTGGTGAGCGTGATAACAGTTAGTAGACACGAGAAACCAATTTTCATAATAAATTATTTTAATAGAAAGATTTTATAAATTTCAAATGAATGCGTAATCTTTCCTTATAATGAAAATGGCTATTACTATTCAGTCAGTTAAGTGCCATAAGTGATGCACGCTTGGGCGATCATGTCTCGAAAGAGACATGACTGACTGGGCAGAAGATTATCCCGCAGTAGGTTGCCATTGCTTTCTGCGGTAGACTGGTTGCCAGCCAAAGCTATAGAACTCAATCTGTCCTGTTATTTAACCCATAACTGGAAGGAATAGACGGATTAATACGTTTCCCAAGGGTTTTTGTGCGCAAGTGAATGCAATGAATTCAACTGTAATTTGAACTCGGCTCCCCGATTTCTCGTTCCGAGCCGATATCCACTGAACCACAACGCACATCATTCTATTACTATTACAATCTGAAATTCCAAAGAACTGATTTTTATTCGTAGAGTGGGCATCGTATTATGTAACTTTTTCTTCCGTTACTAGGTCCGTTACATGCCATAATGTCTTACCTTGCCAGAGAGAAAGGCTTGATATAGCTGCAGCGTATAGCGGAAAATCTATAATTTATTTGTTTACTTTCAGTTAGCTTTATTTTGTTATATATATATATATATATATATATATATACCCGGATGGACATTTATTTCACCCTCTTCTATGGAATAGGAATCAAGTTCCGGTTCCGGTTCTCCTTCATAATTTATATTTCTTTCCTCCTGCCACTCTTGCAGAGTTGATGTATATTTGGAATGTCTTTTTTAATTCTTTTCACCTTGTGCCTGACGAAACCTCATGGTTGAAAACATTTACCTTGGTGTTAAAACCTTCATTATTGAGTGTATATTTTCGCTCTATTTTCTTCTCATTGAATTTTGTATTGAGCACTTTTTCATTGTTTCATAACTTTTGGAGAGGTTGTTTACTGCCATCTTTTGCATTATTATTTATATTGCAAGACAATGTTATGAAAATAAATTTTGCCATGTATAATTTTTTTATAACATTTTATTGCAATGTATATAATAATAATAATAATAATAATAATAATAATAATAATAATAATTCAGAAGACGGCAGTAAACAACCGCTCCCCAAAAAACAAATTTGTAAATGTGTCACTTGAAAAAAAAAACGAATGCATAGTCATCAACAAAACAAGCAGCCCAAGGTGCCAAATACAGTTGGGCGATGTTTAAAGCAGGTACGAAAGTTTAAACATCTAGAAAGTGTTCTAACTGAAGCTGGAAAGTGCGACACAGAGATACAAAGTTGAATTAGTATGGCGAATGACGCGTTCCAGAAGCTGAGCAAAGTATTAAGACACAGGAAACGTTCACTAGAAACAAAGAGGAGAGCACTAACTTGCTACGTGATGTCAGTTTTTCAATATGGTAGTGAATGTTAGACAATATCAACAAAGAAGAAGGAAAAGCTTGAAGCAGCTGAAATGCGGTTCTACAGAAGGATGCTGCGGATATCGTGCACCGAGCATGTGAGCAATGACGAGGTGTTGGAAAGAATGGAAACGAAAAGGAAATTAATATTAAGCATCAGAAAGAGACAACTGAAGTTCCTGGGACATGCAATGAGGAAGGAGAGCTTGGCGAACCTGATACTAACAGGTCAGAAAGAGAGAAAAAAGAGACAAAGGAAAGCAGTGGATAACATATTTGAATGGCTTGAGCAGGTGGATGACAGAACGGGGGCTGCGAGACGTTAGATGGATAGGCAGACGTGATCGCTTACGTCCTGAACGAACAAGGCACATAGAAGAAGAAGAAGAAGAAGAAGAAGAAGAAGAAGAAGAAGAAGAAGAAGAAGAAGAATGCGTAACTACTTGTCACTGCCTATGATAAAATAATGGAAAATGCCTTCATTTTTTAAGGCAAATACGAAAGAAAAATACAAGAAAGAGACTGTTTGGTTTTAGAGAGAAAACAAAGCATACATACTAAAAAGAAAAAAAAATCTTAGCATATCCAATCTCCCCACTCGTTTGTAACCATCCATCACAATAAAATTAACATTTTTTAGTCCTAAATCCGAAATGATCATATAAAACTTCATAAAGTTATACTTAGAATTATTACAATATTAAAGAAAGGGAAATGAAGGAAGGAAGGGTAAAAAGAAGGAAGGGAAAGATACAGGTGGTGATGTCTCTTTCATTCATTTAACGTCTGCTTCAATGAAATTGAAAATATTTTAAGTTTTTAATTTTCTTGTTTGTATTTGTTTACTTTAAATAAATTGCAGAACAAGTCGATGTGGAAAAATAAGAAAAAAGGCAGTAGAATTTCTCTACTTTCCTGTGATTTATCGGAAAATGCAGTTTTACATTCATTCCCATCAGAATAAACGGAAGCGGATCGGAATCTTGACCGAAACGGTTGCACGTTGTTAAGTTTACAATGAATTAACAACATGCAACCGTTTATTATAAATAAGAACGTATCTACAACAGACAGAAGCAATTTTGACTCACATTTATTCGGAAGCGGAGAATTCTTTTTTTAGTGATTTAAATAGAATCTGTTCCCCTTTTGGCATTCTCGCATTATCTAAAGATCGTGCCTCCTCACCGAAGTTTTTTTTTTAATACATTACCGACATTTTAGTTGTCGTTCAACATCTCTGATGTCACTTCTACTTCCGGTTCTAAATATAACATTTTTTTTTACAGTCGATATTTTTATTGGCTCACACTATTTATATTTCCACCAGGCCTATTTCTATTTTGTTGTGTCTTTCAAGTTTTAAACTTTTCGTTATTTTGCCTTTCATTTATTTATTCCAAATCAACCATCACCGTCTCTTTCTTTTGATTATACGGAGTTTTATCCATTTTTGCTTTTATTCATTTCAATTACGTTTCTTTCTTCTCTTTTCAAATTGCATTCTTTTTATTCATTTTCTTTCTTGTATTTTCAAATCTGTATTCTACTCTATTTTATTCAATTTGTATTTTCTCTTTGTTTATTTTGTATTTAATATGCTTTCTTTCATTTAAGATTGTTTTGTTTATCCTTTTTTCTGCAGTTATCGGACCACGTGATCCAAATGAACAATATATGTCGAAATTCTGTAGCCATATATGACTATTGAGATTTATTGATTTATTAAGTACACACAAACACACGCACAGATATAATATGAAGTCTGCCCGCTTTTATACGAGTACGCTTGTCTTTGACGATGGCCAGCCAATTCCTTGTTGTAGATTCTTGCTCAGGCACATTTTTGTATGTTTTCGATATCCTCAGAATCGACTTGTAATCTATGTTGCAAATATTCTGTTAAATTTACATTTTCTGGGAGTCAGAGCATTATTTGGCGTAAATAGAACTACGAGCAAGTCCAGTACGCTGAAACTCTCGTTCACAAGGACATTTTATTTCGTGCAATCTGAGCCATGGCCGGGTTTCAAATAGTTCCGTCTAACCAATTTCACTCACAAGCCTTAGTTCTAACCGAGGTATGGTTTCAGACAATTTCCACAGCTGTTTTAAATGTATATATATATATATATATATATATATATATATATATATAATTATATGGTTATGTCAATTTTTCATTGCTACATGGAAATTTCTATGTTTCGAGATTAATTCTCATGATCAGGCAATGCTGGTGTAGTTGTGCAGACGATTTTTTTATAATAAAATACATGCCAGAGCACTCAAAATATAAAAAAAAACCTTGAGTCCTCTTCACTTGGAATATATATATATATATATATATATATATATATATATATATATATTGCACATCGAGTGATAGTGCTAATAAAATAGTGCTCTTTGTATTCTAGAGTTACGATTAATATCAATAAATAAACATTTTCATTCTCACCGGTAGCGAAACTGTGTTTCTGTTACAACAATCGTTATATATATATATATATATATATATATATATATATACGTGTGTGTGTGTGTGTGTGTGTGCGTGTGTGTCTGTTAAAAATTATACTTTAGAACATGTACAAACTACAATTTTTATAAAAATTTACATTTTGTTTCGATGCCTCATCAAATACTTATTTATGATGGTAAGGGTTATGTCTGAAAAGATAATTTATGAACATTCACTTCATTTTATTGGCAAAAATAACGTTTATTACCATCAAAACTCACTACCTGATGAGATATTTTTCCTTCAATGTCGAAACAGAATGTACAATTTTGTAGTAGATTGTAGTTTGTACATATTCTAAAGTATAATTTATAATAAATATCCATTAATCTATTTCTATATTGAACACTGTTTTAAATTAATATTTTGAACATTGCAAATGTTTTCTTTGTTCTTTATTCATTTATATATATATCTGTAAATGAAAATTAAACTTATGGGGAAATAACCATTTTCAACATGTCGTTTTAAGACATGCATTCCCAAACCCCATATAAAAAAAAAACTTGAGAAAAATTCTAAGATTTCTAATTCCCAAATGTTGGCTCTAGTAAGGGAGTGGGTTGGGATATATCAGTTTTATAGGGTTAAGCTAGCGGAAGTTTAGTAGTAATTTATTCTTTGGTAGTCGGAGGTATGTGGCTTGACCCTTGAGTTAGTAGTGGTGGGAAGTGGGGAAGTAAATGCTTAGCCATTTTTTAAAAACCTTATTGTCACTAATTGAAACACTAGAATAATTACTGCAATTCATACTTATTTCTATGACGACACATACTAATGATTTCCCTCCCCTTATTTAGGAGTAAATTCTGTCATTTAATTTTCATTATTTCTCTATTTTTTTATAGAGTTAAGCTAGCGGACTTTTAGTAGAAATTTCTTCTTTGATGGTGGGAGGTATGTGGCTTGATTCTTGAGTAAGTAGTGGTTGGTCTGGGGAATTAACTGCTTAGACAAAATTAAAACAAAAACTTATTGTGATTTATTGGAAGAAAAAGATACTCATTGTAATTTATACTTATATCTATGAAAACACATAGTAATGATCTCCTTCCATTTATTTTGTAGTATATTCTGATATTGAAATTTCAAAATTTAATTTGTTAATTTTTTAATTTTTAATTTTTTTAATTTTTTCTGTCAAAATATCTACAGTAAGCAACTGAATAAGCAATAAGTACACATGCTACAAAGTACTATGTCAACTCATTATCATGGCTCTGTTTACTGACAGAATATAACGTCCAGGCGAAAAATCGCAGATTAAACTTAAAATTTCATGCGTTTTCATTTAATTATCAGATAATTGGCAACATATTTTTCGTTTGATAAATGGGCAGTTTATACCCTCTCTGCTAGCTGAAGATGTTGAAACAAGAGGAGCTTATGTGGCCATAACATGCACACGCTCTCTAAACCTCAAAACTGAACAAGGAAAGAACACTCACATAGACATGATGAAAATTTAGAGGACCACAATTAACTATGAAAAAGAAAAAAACAAAAACAAAACCGATAAAAATAAACACCTGAAAAATTAGCGTGTCTCGGAATGTTATAATGCTTGCATAAGCTCCTAATTCTGTTTAATGATTTTGTAAAGAAAACCAGTGGAACAAAGTTTTATTGAAGAAGGGAGTTAATCATCTAGATTATGAATACAATAATAGCGAATACTAGAGATAATGCGGCTACTTATGCCACTCAACGTTGCGGCAGTTTGCGAATCACTGAGCAGTAGTTGAATTCATAGTGAGTGGACGATGGGCACTTCGACTTAAAGGAAGGCTTTACAATCTTGTCCTGCTAAAGCAATTATTAATGAATATGAGTTCTATTTTCATTGCGGGTTCCAAAACATTTCGCCTGGTGCAATATCTAAGGTAAGCTTCGAAAATCATTTTAATGTGATTTAATGTTTTGTAAGCTTTTCTCACTAGATCAATTACGCATGAACAATGAGTTCAATTCCTTATTGGATGCCCCCAAAACTTCGGAGATGAAAATCATATTATTGTGTGAGTGAGAAGAGAGTACTGGATTGCTATGTGATGTCAGTTCTTCAACATGGCAGTGACTGCTGGACAATATAATCGAAGATGAAGGAAAAACTTGAAGCAACTGAAATGTGGTTCTACAGAGGGATACAGTGGATATCATGGATCGAGCATGTGAGCAATGATGAGGATTTGGAAAGGATGGAAACGAAAAGGAAATTAATATTGAGCATCAGGAAGAGACAGCTGATATTCCTGGGAAATGCAATGAGGAAGGAGGGCTTCAAGTATCTTACGCAGTGTTTTCATCTATTGTGACGATGTATGCATCGTGGTTACGGGAGAAACAACTCTCTTTGTCCCCCTTTTTATAAACGTACTAGCAGTATAGCCCGGCGTTGCTCGGGTGTAATGAAAGCTGTAAAACTAATCCATTGTCCTGGAGCTCAGATTCTTTGGACGTTGGCACGAAAGACTAAAAAGCAATAGTTGTTTCCAGTTAAAGCGAAACCGTAGACTGAAAAAAAAAATGAATGGATGTAAGTCAAATTTTGATTTCCTGCTATCGATATCAAATTTTCTGCACTAATGTAAGAACTGCAACCTTGAAACTTCTGAATATCGTTTTTTAGGTCTTTGTCTATGAGTGTATCAAATTTGATTAAAATCAGATCACTCCTTCTATAACCCATTTTTTTCGATTATCGATTTTCGATATTTATCGGGGATACCTCGACACAAAACCTAGCTAAGAACACTCGCAGACGTTTATAGTAAAACTGTGTAAATTCTTAAGAAAATCGGTTCAGCCGTTTCGGAGTCTATAGGTAACGGATACATACACAGACACACACACACAGACAAAGTTTCATTTTTAAATAAGTTTAGATACGGACATGCGGAGAGACAATAAGTCTCTCTACAAACTAGTAATGTATGCGATAGTAGTAGCAATGCTGACTACTATCTTGAAGGAGAAGAAGACAAACAAATTAACAGCGAGAAAGAAACGCTAAAGAAAATAGAGAGAGAAAGAGAGAGAGGAAGAGAAAGAAAAGACGTCATTTGGCTGAAAGAAATAAAGAGTCAAAGATGCTCTGCTTGAAATAGAATTTTATAAAACAATTAGTTGCGGCCTGAATGTTTAATTGAGAAGACGTACGAAACGCTAACGCCAAAATATTCCGAGGAAAGACGACCTCGTTAAAATAAAAGATGTAATCCAGAACTTTCTCGGGAGTAGGAAGAACGAAAAGAAGAAATATGAGAATGGGAAAAGTGTCTCCGAAGGACATGAACTGACAAACAAAATTATAATCTATCTTCAAAAATCCCAAGCTTTTTCTCTGGTATCGATCTTTATTAAACACTCCCTTTAATTCTGTTAACTCAACAGTCATTCTCAAAACAAAAATACCTTCTTTTATTTATTTATTTATTTACTTTTTTTGAGGAACATGAACATTCCTGATTGTATTGGAAACTTAAAAGAGAGAAAAAAAGAAATAAGAAAGGGAGACTCTTGGTTTAATGAACGAAGATAAATCGGAATATCCTTTTACCGAGCTAGAACCAATCTGAAATTGGATAAAAAATTGAGATATAGAAATATATATTAATTGAAGGACCTTCAGAGATCTTCAAAGACTTTCCATTATTTTTTAAATTTCTTGTATTTTCTCCAGCGTTTGTTTATGTTTCCGTTTTCTATGGCAATAAAAGAAAAAAAAAGAATGTTTTTGAATTACCAAAATAACCAACCGTTCAGCGTCTTGATCTAATTGAACTTTCATCTGCATCTTGCTGCTTTCGAATTTGACCTCCATTTCATTGAGCTAAGAATTATATAGGACCATATTCTTACTTTCAATTTTGGATCATCACTTATAAATTGTTTACTGTTTTAAAATCGCGGAAGTAGTAAAGATTTAGTGGTTTCTCTCATAATGCGAGGGCATTTCCCCAGCCGATCAGTAGGTTAGTGAACCGCCCCCGTTTTTCTAGCCTAGTGAACCGTCACACTGTCCATATTTTCCTGAATATTTTCTGTGAGTATCAGATTTTTCAAGCAACCTTTTCTCATTACGTTTCAGGGGCCTCTTCCTGATGTTAAATATGTTTCCTTTTTATTTTCATTTTAACTGAAACCTTATCATTGCTTACATATTCGGTCCATAGTATCTTCATTTTTTTTACAGAATCGCATTTCTGTTGTTTCAACTCACTTTTTATCTTTGAGGAGAATTTCCAGTATTCACTGTCATATAGAAGATCAGATATCGTCACAGTTCATTACTCTTTTCATTTTTTAAACGAATTTTTCTGTCTTAATATGAATTAAAGTTTGCAATGCATTTTAAGTCATCCCAATGCGTCTTCGAATCTCAGTGTCACTCTTTCCATCCTCTTTTAGAACTGACCGATAGTAATAAACGATGAAATGAAATATGCACATGTTAAGTAAAAGAGAGATAAGGTGTAAGAGACAATATAACAATTTTTTCGGCTTCGTTCAGGAATTCAACTGGGGTGCCGGGTTCGAATTCCAGTTGAATTCCTTGCATTCACTTACGCACAAATACCATTGGGACAGGTAATAATCCATCTTTTCCCTCCAGAACAGGTTAGGTTCTATAGCCTTGGCTGGCAACCAGTCTTCCGCAGAAAGCAATGGAAACATACTGTGGGATAATCTTCTGCCCAGTCAGTCATGTCTCTTTCGAGCGTGTACCCCGTATGGCAATTAACTGACTGAATATTGATATATGTACAAAAACAATATTTATTTCACTTTTCTTCTTTAATATTTCTAAAAATATTTTTTATTTTGTATTTTTTCTCTTTTTTTAAATTCGTTTCTTTATTTTATTGGGAACTTACCTTTCTTTTATTCAATTTTCTTTCATAAATGTCTGAGATTTGGCAGATCATTTTAATAGATTTCAAAGAATTGTCAGATAATTGTGAGAGATTTCTGAGTTTTTAGAGATTCGTAATATTATTTTCAGAGATTTGTCAGATTATTTCTGCACACGTTCTTTAAATTTGCTATTGTGCCTTTGACTATTTACTCCAGTTGTTTTATTTGTTTCTTTTCATCGTTAATTTATCTAATTGTTTATTTATATTTGCATCTCGTTCATTTTGATTCTTTTATTCGTGTGATTTTGAATAGTTTCTTTAATTTTTCTGTTCCTTTCAATATATTTCAATGAAATACATGTAGAACAATGAAATTTTAATGGATTATTATCCTACAGCTTTTCAAAAACGAATTCATGTAGTGATCACTGTACTTCAGGCTCGTATTATACACAGAGATCATAGAGATGTAACTGAATTTTTGTCTTTAGCTTCTGAAACGTGGCGTCGTATTATACACAAGAAAATACTGACTAATCGTTAGAATCGGTAAATTACTCTATGTACTTTGACGTAAATACCTTTGACGTAAATCCCATGTCTTGGATTATAAAGTACAGTAATAATATATTTATTATATAACTGATATAAAAGTGTTCATCATATTAGCGAAGATTTGAATATTACGCCCATAAAATGGTCACCACCACGATGAGAACATGCAAGAGTTCACCCCAGCTTTTTCTTACACAAAGACCGTGAGGTAAAGTTCTACCAATTACGTCTAGAAAATAGCAAAATTTCAGATATGTTGAACTCTTGCATAACTGTTATGTAATAAATACATTCTGTACTGTCATGTTTATAATCCAAATAACTGCTGTGTTCCTCCCTTATGAGACACCCTGTATTAACGTCAGTCAGTTAAGTGCCATACTTGATACACGTTTGGGCGATCATGTCTCGAAAGTGACATGACTGACGCGTGTATATTTTCGACTTTTAACAAATCCTATTCTTACTGTTGAATATTATGAGTATCCTGTGATTTTTTGTTTTGTTTTGGTTTTTGATTTTTGTGGGATAACGTTTCCTTCGATGCATTAAAAAAAAGAATACAAATTCACAAACGGTGAAAATTTTTGGAAGGTATGTTAATTTTTGCACTGTAAATTTCCGATCAGTTTCATAGAGAAATACGAGCCGTTGTGGTATAATAGATAGCGGCTCGGAATGAGAAGTCGGAGAGCCGAGTTCGAAATCCAGTTGAATTCGTTGCATTCACTTACACGTAAATAACCTTGAGAAAGGTACGAATCCATCTCTTCTTCCACCAGCTATTCTGCAGCCGCAGAAAGAAATAACAATCTACTCCAGGAACATCTGCCGAGAGTCACCGACGGAATAAAACATATTCGCCTAAGAGTGTATCATGTACGTCACTTAACTGGCTGAGTGATAAAAACATATCCAAAAAGTATGACAGCCCAAGAAGAATTAAAACCGCGACAAAATTATGGCTTAACGTTTTACGAAAAACATTTCCGTAAATTGTGGCGTACAAGTCAATCTTAAGATTTTTACTTCAAAATTAAGATTTAAGCCTGTACATAGGGTATAGGTCAAGTCCAAATTTTATATATGCAATAAACTGACAGTTCGTGTCATTAAAATGTGTGATATCCTATCGTACTTCCTTACTTCTTAATCGGCGAGTCAATTATCGGGGGTAATAGGATGTTCCATTATAACACCTTCCCCTGAGTTAAATTCTTCCATAGAATTTTGCGTTTTTCCTCTTTAGATTTGGACATAGGCTGTTCGCCCTTATCCTCTTCCTATCACTTGTTCTCCTCATATTTCGAGTTGTTGTAGCTACAAATTTGGAAAAGCGTCGTATAACTTTTCCATTAGACCTCATCGTGGTCTCCTCTTATATCGCGGGGACAATACAAATAACAAAGTAAATTTCAAGTGAAAAGATTTACACAACACGTACAGAGTAAACAAATAACAAATTATATTGTACGGAAAAGCCCAATTAACAAAGAGTTTAATAAAATGGTAAGTCAAGACGGAATGGGAGTTGGTGTAGCTACAAATTTTGGAGAATCAGCAATTTTTGAGTCGATGTTACCTCCATCGGTATTTCACTATTAGTGTGGGTTTGAATCTGAAAAGCGTCGTATAACATTTCCATTAGATCTCATCGTTGTCTCCTCTGTTATATCGCGGGGCCAATACAAATAACAAGGTAAATTCCAAGTGAAAAGATTTACACAACACGTATAGAGTAAACAAATAACAGATTATATTGTACGGAAAAGCACAATTAACAAAGAGTTAAAAAAAATGGTAAGTCAAGACGAAATGGGAGCGGAAGTCAAATCGTCTCGTACTTCCTTACTTCTTAATCTCTTCGGCGAATCAACAATCCAGGGGGATAGGATTTTTCATTATAACAAAATGTCATTCCTCATGACATTTCTCAGCTAACACTCATACCATACTTAGTTTTATGACTGTCACGATTAAACGGCACTTCGGTCAGTGTTTACAGTTAGTATCACACCTGTTGGACACAATTACTGCTGCAGCGTTAATAGAATACTTAATAATAAAACTAATAAAAATTAGTTTTATTATTTTATATTAACATGCCAAGTATGTTCAACATCACAGGTTTTAGTAGGATATATTTTTAAAACCCGGTTATTTTATGGTAAGTGGTGTGCAGCAACGTTTAGGAGTTCTGTTCCACTTATTACAACTCTGTGGGAAAAGTTTGCATTTTACACCCGTCATATAAGTCGATCCTAGATTTAGAAATATTTCTTAGAATTGAAAACTCGACTTGTACGCCCCAATTTATGGGAATACGATGTTCCATTTTGTCATTTAAATTCGCACATCTTCTTCCCCGCAGCTGTGGGTTAATTAGAAGATATTTAATACTAAACCATTATTAACTAAAAATGATTAACTAAAATATATATTTTATCGCTTTAAATAACATGCAAACGGTTGCTAAGCCTTAGAATACGAATCAATTAAATACTGATTAAAGAGGACGGTATGTCTTTTACATATTTTTTTTTTTTACATTTTCTGGAAGAATTTGAAATTATTTGTTTGAACATTATTTTTGATCGATACTCGTATTAAAATAGGTATTCTCTTTATAACGAAATTATATATATATTTATTTCTACCAGCCTGATTATTTACGATAAAATTTTGTTACGAAAATGTGTGTCATTTTTTCGTAACAAAAATTCATCGAAAATAACCAGGCCGATAGAAATAAATATATATATACTGTTTGGTTATAAACATAATATCTACTTAAATATGAGTACGGATCAAAAATAATGTTCAAACAAATAATTTCAAATTGTCGGTCGTTTATAACCATTTCGTTACTATTCGTTTTTTCAGGAATATAAATATATAAAAACTACTCTGGTTGCAAAGTGAGGGGTTAGTTCATATATTGATTGTAATATAAGATTGATCTCCCATTTTATACGCTCATTAAAATTTCGTGTTTTTATCAGATTCTGATGAGGTATGAATCAACTATCTTCTCCTAGCTGTGGGTTAATTAGCTATACTTTCATCAGTAAACATTTATACTTGTCAAAATAAAGTTCTAAAAAATCTTACAAATTAAAAAGATATCATGACTTTAAATAACTTGGAAAGGATTGATAAGTCGTAGAAAACGAACTAGACAGGCAATTTAATCATTATTAAATAATGTGAAAAATGTCTTAGTTTTAAGTAACATTTTCTTGCTGCTGCCAAAACCCTCTAAGCTAGACTTTACCTGGAGACCTAGAAACGCCATAAACGGCGTGATTCATCTCTTTAAGGAACGTGTAGCAGTCACATCTAACTTCGTAGATGCACCTAAAGGCAAATGCATTTAGCGCCGTGCAGAAGTAAGAAAGTCGATATTTAGAAAGCTATTTGACAAGTCATTTGATGTTTAAACTATTCAAAAAATTTTGTTTTTCTTTTCCTTTCCGTTTTTACCTTGGCCCTTTCCTTTTGCATATTTCCTTTTCTTTTTATCCCTCCTTTTTTAACTTTTTAGATTATAACAGAAGCAGTGAGATTTTGCGAGATTTCCCATCAACTGGCATATTCATACTGGTGACTAGGATTGAAATAATCAGAAAACGAGGAGGTAAAATAAAACAGACGAAGCGCTGTCGAAATTAGATAATTTTCTTTGGCGTTTTTGAATTTCAATTCTGTCGATTCACGAGGTAATATTAATCAAAATCCCACATATATATATATATATATAGTCATCCACAGACATTGCTGTTTTGCTGTATCACAGTACTTCTAGGATTGAAACTCGACCGAACTGACATATGTCGGCGATTCTACCTCTAAGCTATAGGCGGCCGTTGGGGGGGGGATGGCGAAATTTATATACACAATGTAAACATTCACCAGTAGCCGATAGTGTTCAGATTCATTACTGAATAAACGATGCGTAAATGGTTGAGTAGTTACTGTTTTTCAAGTCTACTATTTTTACGATAGTGCAGTTCGTACAAAAAGAAAATATGTTTCAAAACGGTGGGGGGCAGTGTAATTAGAGGTGAGACAGTGAAATATATTAGAGAAGATTATATGCTCATATGCAAGTTTCATGAACATGTTAGATAACTTTTCTGATATATATCTATGTATCACTACACAAAATTTTCATGTTTCAAAAAATTACTGTTGTTCATCAGGTGATATGTTTAACATGTTTATAAACCATTGTAATAACAGAACTACAATATTAAGCTCCACTCTGTATCGAACACTCTTTATAAAAGTAAATGTTTGAAGAGTGGGTTTTAATCTACGTGTTCTTTCACATTTTTGTAGTATTATATATATTATTTTGCAAGAGACATAACTGACTAAGCAGAAGATTTTCTTACGCATCAGTTTATCATTACTTTCTGCGGTAAACTGGTTGCCAACCAAGGCTATAGAACCCAATTTGTCATACTCATAGCTAGAGAAAGAAGCAACGAATTCATACCTTTCCCAAAGGGTATCTGCGCGTGTGTATATGCAACGAATCCAACTGGAATTAGAACTCAGTTCTCTGATTTCTAGATCCTAGCCTATATACTCGACACCACAAAAACACACCAAAGAAACGCACACATACATGTATACATACGAATCTATAAATTTAAATCTGAATAAAAAAAAACAAACAAAGTCAATAATTTAAAAATTTTTAATTTAATGTTTCTATTTCAGTGTCTTTCGCCTCGGAATTTAATTATAACCGACATTGCATTTCCTCTTTCTCTCCTATTCATGAATAACTTCATCAACAAAATATTAATTTAGACCGATGAAGTCCTAGAGAACGTAACGACTAAACAAGAATCTTTTCACTTGCTTATTTAATTGCGTAATATATATATATATATATATATATATATATATATATATAGGTGTGTATGTGTGTGTGTGTGTGTGTGTGTGTATTATTATTGTTAACCAGTTTTTGGTCATAATGAAATTAGACTAGTATATAGTTGTATTAAAAAATGCTCAATATATATATATATATATATATATATATATATATATTATAATGTCGAGGTCTTGAGTATATTTCATTTAGAAAACAGATATTTTCGTGACTTTGGTTCCAACATTTCTGTATCTTCAGATAAGACCGAGAGAATCATTTTACCCCAAGAAAATAAGCTACTAAGATACAAAGGACTAATGGGATTGTAAATAAATGGTAAAGGGACAAAACTGGAAAACAAAGGATAAACTCTTATTCCTGTTCAAATGCCAGGGAAACAATGCGTATTATATATATATATAAAATATGAACTCCTATTCCTCCCTTTCCTAAATATACCATTTCAACACCCTGTAACCCCGCGACTACCAGCTCTGTCCTTTTCCACTTTGTGACCGTTTTTAACCTAAAACCTCTCCACACTCTAACCCAGGGCCTTCGCCATTTGGAAAAAACAATGTCGCTGACGTGACGTAGAGTCTCTATTAGAGATCCTATGTCGAAATGTACATCCGACATCTTTGAATTTTGAAAATTTTCTCTAATATATATATATATATATATATATATATATATATATATATATATATATATATATATATATCGCTCATTTCAGTAAAAATGAAATTTGAGCACTCTAGCTATTGGGCGCGTAATATATGCGCTAAAAAAACTGCCTTCTTCCACCGAACGCCCCGTGGCTCAGGGGTAGAGTCGCCGACTGACGCCAAATCGGTCGGTTTTCGAGCCTGGGTTGTGTATCAATCGTAGTCTAACCGTACTGATGAGCTGTGATACAGCCAAACAGATCTGTCTGCTGATGACAATATATATATATCTGAGTGATTTGAATAAAGGGATTCTAGTCCAACACAATGGATGGAGCAAGTAAAGAACACGTAAATAATCTAGCATGCTTCACTTTAATAAATTTGTTAAGACGAATAGTTTAAAAAATTCTTACATTTTTTTTTTAAATCCAAAGAGATATAATGTTGATTGACGTTTAATTTCATTGGTTAGATGCGTTTGATTTTAAATGTCGGAGAAAGAAAAGAAAACAAAAAATCTGAATCTGTATATTTGTGTGTGCTACGAGTAATAAAAGCAATAGATGCTTATTTTAAATGTAAGCATGTGTATACATATTTTGGGAATACCCAGTGGTTTGCGAATTGTGTGCAGCATAAATTATTTTAATATTTACACCTAATAAATGAGCTTGTGTAAATTGATGTCAGAACAGTGATTATGATATATCATTTGTGATTAATAGACTACGCAAAGACGTTCGACAAAGTACGACACAAGAACTAGACAGAAATCCTCGACAACCTCGCCATTTTCAGAAAGACGTTAGGATAATCACGAATATATATTGGCAGTAAACCGCTTGTGTACGGGTAGAAAAGTGAACTCAGTATGTATGCTAAAATAGAAATGGGCGTAAGACAAGGACGTATTTTTACCGCATTCTTTCAATCTCTACAGCATTTATGAGAGAAATAATAGCCTTGCCAGGATGCGATATTGGCGACTACAATCGCAACAATATAGCATACACAGATGACATGATGCTGATAGGAAAATGCAGGAACTTTTACAGAAGGTAGCAAAAGAAAGTGAAAAGAAAAGACTGAGCATAAACCACAAGAAAACTGAATGTATGGTCATCAGAAAAATGAGGAGCCCATTATGCCAACTACAAGTAAGAGAAACTAAAATAAAACGAGTAAAAATTCTAATACTTGGGAAGGGATTTGACAGAGGATGGAAAATGCAACTTGGAGATCGAAAAACGCATTGGCATGGCCAAAGACAAATTGGTTTGGCCGAAGACGCATTTCAGAAGCTAACCATATTACTAAAAGACAGGAAAATCTCATTTAAAAAAAGTGCTGGATTGCTATGTGATATCTGTCCTTCTGTATAAAAGTGAATGTTAGACGATCTCCTCAAAGAGAAAGGAGAGGCTTGAGGCAGCAGAAATGTGGTTTTACAGAAGGATGGTGAGGATGCCATGGACAGAGCATATGTGCAACGATGAGTTTTGGAAAAGATGCAAACGAAAAGAAAACTGATACTAAATATCAGTAAGAGACAAAACAGATCCTGGGTCACGTAATGAGGAAGGAGGGCTTGGAGAACTTATTACTCACAGGTGGGATAAATAGAAGAAGAGACAGGTGAAAGCAGCGCAAGATGTACTTGTTAGAATTGAGCAAATGATTGGCGGAGCGGGGCTTAGAAGGGATACCAAGAGAAAAATATTGAATGCGACAAGTAAAGGTCCATGATCGCCTACGTCCTTAAAAAACACCGCACATGAAGAAGAACTTACATTATTTGAATTATTGTCCTCATCTTTGTTGCCATTTATCCGATGATTTGGCCGTTATACGGCCCGGCATTCTTCAGGTATAAAAACTACAGCATCTCAGAAATATAGACACACACTAAGAGTTTAGGATGATCTCTATTTTAGCAGTGACCTCTTTCTTTTCTCTTCATATATACCTGATTTTTTTTAATTTATACTCACGTTACGCCTATACGGTGTTGGTTACGACTTATCTCATGGAGGCTGCCTATTTCTCCTTTATCTCCTGTATCACAGCAAGTTGAAACTTAACTATTAAGTTAAAACTTAATAGTGAACGGAAGATACTTAAATAACTATCCCTACTTAAGTTAATGTACTTTAATCTCATGAGCTATTAGTTTAACACTGCTTATAAACCCATTATGTTCGGACTGTTGTCCTCATTTTTATTGCAATACTAACAGTATAGCCCGGCGTTGCTCGGGTGTAATGAAAGCTTTAAAAATAATCCATGGTCCTGGATCACAGACTCTTTGAACGTTGGCACGAAAGACTAAAAACCAATAGTTGTTTCCAGTTAAAGCGAAACCGTAGAGTGAAAGAAAAATGAATGGATGTAAGTCAAATTTTGATCTCCTGGTATCGATATCAAATAAGTTTTTTCGTCGTAAACTGAATTTTGAAGGCTAAATATGTCCTGTGAGTAAATGGTATCATGGCCGAGAATAAGAACTACAATTATACCTACTTAGAGACAAACCCGAAGCAAAAACTAAAATAAAACGGCTGAAAAAAAATGCAGACATACAGGCAGATAAACAGACACACACACAAACATCTTGCCTTATATATATATATATATATATATATATATATATATATATATTATCGATTTTCTGCACTATTGTAAGAACTGCAACCTTGAAACCTCTGAATGTCGTTTCTTATGTTTTTGTCTATGAGTGTATCAAATTTATTTAAAATCGGACCACTCTTTCTATAACCCGATTTTTCGATTATCGATTTTCGATATTTACGGGGGTAGCTCGAAACAAAACCTACCTAAGTACACTCGCAGACGCGTATATTACAACTGTGTAAATCTTCAAGAAAATCGGTTCAGTCGTTTCGGAGTCTATAAGTAACGGACACACACACAGACACACACATGCACACACAGCACTCAGAGACAAAGTTGCATTCATAAATAAGTTTAGATTTTCGACGTTTCGGTCGTTTCCTTCCGGTGCTAGAACTTAAAACCGAACCCTTTATTTCGATCACTGGGCCAAACAATTTTCACTCCATATTCGATGTCATTTTTGAATGCTATGAGTCATCTTCATATAGCTCAACATCTATGTTATTTGTTCACCACAGCTGTAGACAGTTATTGATCTCACAACTGGAACTAACCAACGTCGACATCCACTGGGCCCTGTGTCCTTGAGTATAGACAAATATATTTAACCTTTCTATTTTTACACTAATATTTTATTTAATGATATAATTTTCCTCACTAGGGGTAGACAGGTTCGCCTATCAACCGGATCATTCCCTTCTCTAATTCCATGCTTCTATGGCTTAGAGATAGCTACTCCGACTTACACCAGATCGGTTGAGTTTTGATTCCGGTCAGAAGCAAGTGGATGTGTTTAGCCACAGTGATGAGCTGTGACACAGCAAAACAGGCTTGTATGTGGATGACTAATACATACATATATATATATATATATATATATATATATATATATATATATATATATATAATTTCATCCCAAGCAAGGCATTCCACTACCACTACTGCGCAGGGGGTTACATAGGGGAAAGTGCTGAGAATGTTTAGTTATAGAAAATGTTGGAAGGAGGGTGGTAGACGGATGAGGATACCGAGGATGGTGTTTGGGTAGATGGGTAGAGTGTTTGAGGGAATGGATGCGAGTTAGTTTGATAGATGTCTATTGACCTTACATTTAAATTCCTGCAGATTGTAGCTGTCGGGGGAGTAGGTATATGGAAGGGAATTCCACAGGCGGGAAGTGCGAGAAAAGAAAGTAGAAATTGCATTTACATTTTATTTATTTCACTGTAAAAAAAATGGGACCAAGTTGCTAATCTATTATCTCTTGTAAATTCATACCTAGGTGACACCAGGGAACTAAGTTCATCGGAGCAGAAGCCGTGAAACTATTTACAGAAGAGGCACAGGGAAACCATATCACGCCGGTGAGAGAGTGATTGCAGCAGGGAGGGTGGAGTGAAAAATGAAAATTTTTGAAATCTATTTTCTTATAGTAATAAAAAGTTTTGTCTATACCAAATCCAAAATATTATCAAATTTAATTAATATCTTCGACTGCCGAAATTAATCTGAATAATTGACATTTTAAATATGCAATTTTCAATTTTGAAAAAAATCCGAACACAGTGCAAAAGATACGGAAAGAGTTAGTCGGGTTTAATGGTGACTGAGAAAGTTCTTGGACTGATGGCAATGGCTTGCTTCTGTTTTTCTTCTCACAGGTTCTCAGACTCAAAACAGAAGCCTACATAAAATGCCTTGAGGAAGTAGTGTTGCTCTGGGTCAGGAGGGTGGCTGGTGGAAGACACTATATCTGTCAAGAAAAATCTGAAAACTGCCACAGAAACAGAAGAACACAATCATCTCTGTCAATTTCTGCGACCACATCATCGCTTACATAAGGCCACCCAACTCCCTAGACTGAAAATTCTTTGATTATTTGGGTGAGGCGCAGTTGAGCATAAGACCAACAAAATTACTTGAAACATCATTTACAAATATAATCAAAGAGACCACCCAGAAGAAATGCAAGAGAGTCCGAAGTCATTTGAAGGTCGAGATAGAAGCTAATGGTGATTGAATTGAATACATTTACACTTCAGAATTGTAAAATATTTTTGCGAAATTTTGGTAAATATATCCGTTAAAATGAGATCTCAATTTTATTTTCATTTTGCAGAGTTTAGTCAACAATTTACCCATCCTATCCTTTTTCTAAAGAAAGTAATGGATGCTTTATTCATCTGACCAAATTCTCTTATTTTCACTGGATACTCGTACTTTTGTAAACTTAAATTTTTAAAAAAACAATTTATTTAATGTTTGTCTGCCAGCTTAAATGTTGTTTGTTTAAATCTAAATATAAAAAAAAGATTGCGATCTCTGGATGGATTCAAACTTGAATTTTACAGGGAAATGGGAGTTTCAAGTTAATGTCATTCGCCTTAACAAAGTTAATTAAAGAGAGCTAATCACTCAGAGCAAGCAGAAATTGTACCTTTTAGCGAAGTTTCTCGCGTCAGAGATCTACCGAAATCTTTAATATATGCACAGTTTTGCATCTAAATGTAAACAAAGAAGATTTTCTAAAGATGTAATAAATTTATATATATATATATATATATATGTATGTATATATATATGTGTGTGTGTGTGTGTGTGTGTGTGTGTGGAATTAGTTTTTTGTCAAACTTAATTTGGACAATTCAGGACAAAGTTGTAATTGTATGTGTTCAATACAATTATATTGTAGAACTATTGAATATTTTTCATTTGGAAATGAGTTATTAATATATATATATATATATATATATATTGAGGGAAAAAACTCATCACGTAATTTAACGGTTATACATCGATAATGCTTTAGCAATGTAAAGAAAAAAAAATTCAACTGTCCCTTTCTGACTGTTGATGAATAAAAAACGTAATATCTTTTTTTTTATAATGTTTGCATCAACATTCATAATTAAATCTAAAATGCTAATTCCGTTTTGTGATAATCTTTTTCTCAGCTATGAATGCTGCAGAAAAAAGTGAAAGAAAAATTAAAAACTCTTTTGAATCATCTTGTATTAATGCATGTAAAATTCGGGGCTCTGTTATTAAACTCGCTGTCGTCTTAATTTTCATCAACATCCTCCCCGATGTCACCAATTCATGACCTGATCTCTGGGTCGATGACACAACAATTTACACCTACCTAAACAGCAATGCTAATAGTTTAGATTAAATCAAATTCGCAACTGATCTCGAAAATAACCCACAGTCTGTCGTGAACTGGAGCAAGAAGTGGCTTGTCGATTTTAACACCTCAAAAGCGAAATTTCAGAAAGTATCTTTCTGTGCCAAAGCAGGGTTCTCGAAACTTAATTGCTGCAATAAATATCACGCTACATTTTCGAGACTCTGAATTTCGACATTTGGCACGTGAAGAGCAATAAGTGATTGCTGTAGACATGGAAGGCGTTATTTGCCAAAAGCCTATATTGTCAGCACTCCGAGTTTGAAGTCTAAAATCGATCTCATATCCACCAGCAACTATTATTGATGACCACATGACTAGCTCACTTGTGCAGATTCGATATCGTTTCATGATTTCTCCAGAAGTAAAATAAAATTACGTATTGATATTATCAAAAAAAGTTTATCCCGCGGCTTGTATTTTTAAAAGTCTGTCTATTTGATCAGCGTGTTTCATGGCGGTCTACACAGATCTGTTTTTTTTAATATAATCTAAACTTATTTATAAATGGAACTTTGTCTGTGTGTGCCTGTGTGTCAGTGTGTGTGTATCCGTTACCTATAGACTACGAAACGGCTGAACCGATTTTCTTGAAAATTAACACAGTTGTACTACAAGTGTAAAAAAGTACTGAACGAAGCCAAGAGGGCGTTTGCTACCAGAATTAGGCAACGCATAGCATCCTCTAAGTTTGGCTCTTAAGATTACTGGCGTCTCTGCAAAAGCGTGCTCAGCAGGAACAAGACTTCAATACCCCCACTAATCAATGAATTTGAAGTTCTCACCTCCCCAGCCGACAAGGCTGAATGCTTTGCCCGTAAATTCTCAACCAATTCGACACTGGACTCGTTAGGAATACCTACACCAGACTTCCCACCCAGAACTAAGGCTCAACTAAATAACGTCCACATTTCACCCTCGCTGGTCGCCAAGATAATTGCGCAACTTGACCCACACAAAGCGAGCGGCGGTGACGGAATCCCAGTCATAGTACTGAAGAAATGTGCCCCAGAACTCTCCTCTGTCCTCTCTAAACTCTATAACCTCTGCCTATCTGCTTCCTGCTTTCCTGCCTGTTGGAAGTCCTCCTGCGTAGTACCTATATTTAAGAATTCTGGCGAACCCTCAGACCCCGCCAATTACCGTCCTATTAGTCTCCTTCCAATCTTTGGCAAAGTTTTCGAAGCCATTATTAACGCCGAGGTGATTCAGCACCTTATGACCAACGGGCTTCTCTCTGACAAACAGTATGGGTTTCGCTTCACCAGGTCTACTGCTGATATGCTAACGACCATTACCCAGTACATATACCAGGCACTCGACAAGAATGGTGAAGCCCGAACCGTTGCCTTGGATATCTCCAAAGCATTCGACAGGGTCTGGCATGCTGGCCTCTTGTGCAAACTGCGGAGCTATGGGATAACTGGACATTTGTTTGACCTCATCCAGTCCTTCCTCTCTAACCGCACATTAAAGGTGGTATTAAATGGGCATGCCTCCCAAAACTACCAGACGAACGCGGGCGTCCCTCAAGGTTCTATCCTAGGTCCCACGCTATTTCTGATCTACATTAATGATCTCCCCGACACCATTAGATCCCAAGTTGGCATGTATACCGACGACACAACAATCTACTCCCGCATCGATCAGAAACCAGGTCTGGACGACAAAGTGAACCTCGCTGCCGCACTGGAAAGGGACCTCCAATCCGTAGTGACCTGGGGTAGGAAATGGTTGGTAAATTTCAATGCCTCCAAAACAAAGCTGTTATCAACTAACCACCATAGACAATCGCATCTACCTCCCATTAGCATGGGACAGGCTAGCCTCCCAGAGAGTAAAATACTACGCCTCCTTGGCCTTACACTCTCGGCGGACCTCAAATGGAATGACTATATTGAATCCATTGCCAAATCTGCTGCTATGAAAGTCGGCTCTCTGTGCAGGGCCCGGAAATTTTTCCCACCTGAAACTATTCTTCACATATACAAATCTACCATCCGCCCGTGTATTGAATATTGCTGCCATATCTGGTCGGGTGCCCCTGCTGCTCTCCTTGGGCTTCTTGACAAAATACAAAGGAGGATCTGTAACGTGGTTGATACTGACTTGGCAGACCGGCTGCAGCCGCTCTCACACCGGCGTGATGTAGCTTCCCTGTGCCTCTTCTACAAGTACTTTCATGGCTTCTGCTCCGATGAGCTTAGATCACTGGTGCCGCCCAAGCACGAATTTACACGAGATACTAGATTAGCAACTAGGTCCCACCCTTTTACAGTTAAACAAATAAGATGTAACCGTAAATTCTACTCCAACAGCTTCTTTTCTCGCGCTTCCCGCCTGTGGAACTCCCTTCCACAAGTCTGCTTTCCCGACAGTTACAATCTCCAGGTGTTTAAATGTAGGGTCAATAGACACCTCCTATCACACTAACTCCCAACTATTCTCACAACACTCTCATCTACCCAACCCTCATTCTCGGTATCCTCACCCGCCTATCACCCACCCTCTGTTATTTCCTATATTTAACCAGCCTTTCTCCACTCTACGTAGCCCCCTGCACAGTAGTGGCAGTGACATGCCTTGCTCGGGGTGAAACGCTTATAAAAAAAAAAAAAAGCGTCTGTGAGTGTTCTTAGCTAAGTTTTGTGTCAGGTACTCCCGATAAATATCGAAAATCGATAATCGAAAAAATTGGGTTATAGAAGGAGTGGTCCAATTTTAATGAAATTTGATACACATAGACAAAGCCATGAGAAACGATATTCAGAATTTTTAAGGTTGCAGTTCTTACAATAGTGCAGAAAATAGATAATATATATATATATATATATATATGTCATTACAAATTGTCGGTTGCTTATAACCAAGTTTCGTTAAAATTCGTTAATTTCCGTAACATGTTTATATATATATATATATATAAATCGATACCAGGAAATCAAAATTTGACTTACATCCATTCATTTTTCTTTCAGTCTACGGTTTCGCTTTAACTAGAAAGTTTTTAGACTTTCGTGCCATCGTCCAAAGAGTCTGAACTCCAGAACCATGGAATACACTCGAGCAACGCCGGGCTATATTGCTAGTAGTGAATAAACGATCTCAAAATGTGTGTAAGATGATGAATCTGTTACTAAAGATGAATTAAATCGAAATTAAAATAGTTGATGTCACTGTTGTTTCTAGCAATGCGCACAATGGCATTAAACATTACACAGACATTCGCATGCTAGTCTTCATAATTTGGATGATTCCAGCGTTTACTTAATATTTTTAATCAAATCCCTGCTCAATTTATCAGGATTAATAAAGCCGACATGCATAAAGAAATAAAAGAACTGACAGAACAAAAAACCTGCTCCTCAAATGGATGTATAAAATCCAAGGATGGAACGACCTACTGGGGGAGGAGGAAATAACCAGCAATATGAAGAATATATAAAAGATCTTTTACACGACAAGAATGAGCAATCGATAATAAACAAAGACCAGAAATATTGAAGTCCGAAATGGAAGCTTCAATGGCCCAACTGAATAGAAACAAAGCAGCTGGACCAGACGGCATTGTAATTGTGATGCTGATAGCCCTGGAATAAATCGACAGAGAGATAATCACAGAAATAATAAAATAAATTTATAATACTGGTGAAATACCAAACGACCTTAGAAAGTTAATTTTCATATAACTGCTTAAGAAGCCAGGTACAAAAGAGTGTTATCTCCACCGCACAATCAGTTTAATGAGCCACATTACAAAACTGATCGTCCGAATCCTGATGAATAGAGCGAAAAGCAGAATCAGGCTAGAGATAAGACATAAACAATGCGAGTTCGTCAAATACCCTGGAATAAGGAACGACATATTTATGATTAGGATGCTTTCCGAAAGTGTAATAGAAATGCAGAATGACTTGTGCCTATGTTTTATTGATTATGCAAAGGCGTTCGACAAATTACGCCACAAAGATTGATGGCGATGTTCAGCAGCCTCAACATATTAGGTAAAGACATGAGAGTAATCAAGATTCTCTACTGGCAGAAAACAGCCTGCATACGATCAGGTAACGAAATCAGCAGATATACAAAGTTAGAAAGGAGCGTAAGACAAAGATGAGTCCTTTCACCGGATCTATTCAGCTTGTACAGCGATACTATTCTGAGAACCCTTGATGTTATGCCAGGATTCGTCATCGGAGGCAACAATTTGAACAACATAAATTACGCAGATGATACAGTGTTGATAGCAGACACGAAAAGGAAACTACAAGACCTCCTACAGAAGGTAACTGAAGAGAGTGGCAAGAAAGGACCATACATAAACTGTAAGAAAACGAATGCATGGTCATCAGCAAAAAGAGCAGCCCAAAATGACAAATGTGTGAAGTGTTGTAAAACAGGACGATACAGAGATCCGAAGGCAAATTGGCATGGCAAAGGACGCGTTCCAGAAGCTGAGTAAAGTATTAAAAGACAGGAAACTTTCACTAGAAACAAAGAAGGGAGTACTGGGGTGCCATGTAATATCAGTTCTTCAATATGGCAGTGAATACCGGACAATATAATGAAAGATGAAGAAAAAAACTTGAAGGAACTGAAATGTGGTTCTGCAAAAGGATGCTGCGGTTATGATGGAACGAGCATGTGAGAAATGATGAGGTTTTAAAAATATGGAAACGAAAAGGAAATTAATACTGACATCAGGAAAAAACAGCTAAAGTTCATGGGACATGCAATAAGGAAAACGGGCTTGGAAAACCTGATACTATCAGGCCAGATAGAGTGAAAAGGAGACAGGGAAAAGCAGCGGATAACATATTTGAAGTATCTAACTAGGTAAATGACAGAACGGGTGTTGCGTGATGTAACAGGAGAAAGCGTGATAAAAGCCACCAGGGACAGGGAGACGTGGAAGGCTATGAACGCCTACGTTTTGAAAGGACAAGACATATAGAAAAAGAAGAAAAATAAAATCCCATATTAAACATTTTTCGAACAACCACTCCTTCTAGAACTTATTTTAATTAATGAGGGCTTTTGTTAGGACTCCATTTTTTAAGTCTGTATATTCTCAGATACGTCTTTTCTACTCTGTATCTTTTCTGATGAGAAAACTATCTACTACCAACTTAACCCTGGAGTAAATAAGAAAGCTTTTAATTTCGATGTTATCAAATTGGCAGCTTATCTCTAAAATGGCCTACATGCGTCGTGAACAGAGACATTTTTTAAATCATATCACCCCGAGCAAGGCGGTAAAGCTGTGCAGGGGGCTACATAAGAGTAAAAAAAAATTGAATAGAAGAGAGCGAAGAGAAGGACGAACCAGTTAGAAAGAAGCAAGAGAAGGATGGGAATACAGGTGTGATGACAGTTGCAGAGGTGGAGAGAAAGGAAAATATATACAGGGTGGTGAAGAAAGTACTAGGGTTAAGTGGTTAATAGATGAGTATTGAAATTGCATTTAAATTCCTGGAGGTTGTAGCCGTCAGGAAAGCAAGGATAAGGAAGCGAGTTCCACAGGCGAGAGTGCGGGAAAAGAAGCTGAAGGAGTAGAATTGTTGTCTGTATTTGGTTGATTTAACTGTAAATGGGTGAGACCCAGTTGCCAGTCTGATTGCACGAAATAACTTGTAAATATTAACTCCTCTAAAACAAAACTCGTCTTTATTAACCATCTTAAAAACCACCTTTACCTTCTGTCACTATGGCTGATGCTAACGTTCAGAGGATAAAAATCACTGGGCTTTCTAGGCTTCACGTCTTTAACTGACATGATTTTATTGAATAAACTGCTTAGTCAACTTCTAGTTATATCGTGTTAGATAATTTTTCTCGATACAGTATAGCTTGCACATTTATGTACATCATTCGTCCGTGTTAGGCATTGCTACTATATATTATCGGGTGCTTCTATATGCGTATGAATCCTTGACAAAATCTGAAGAAGGATCGGCAACATTGTAAATCCTCACCTGGCATCTCGATTTCAGTCAATTGCTCATCGCCATAGCGTGGCTTCCTCATGGATTTTCTATTCATATTTTCTCGATATACACGAGGTTTTCTTTAACAATAGAATTAATCCCAAAACTTTTAACATACACTTAACAAACAACAAATATAGTTTAACTATCAAAATCACTGAATTCCGCAAGAACAACTAGAAATATTATATTTTTCATACAGAAATAAAAACAACCTTAAGTCTTGTTCCTATGACTATTTTGAGGAATTAAAACACTTACATTAGTTAGTTAAGTGCCATACGTGATACACGCTTGGGCGATCATGTCTCGAAAGAGACATGACTGACTGGGCAGAAGATTATCCTGCAGTAGGTTGCAATTGCTTTCTGCGGTAGACTGGTTGCCGACCAAGGCTATAGAACCCAATCTGTCCTGTTATTTAACCCATAAGTGGAAGGAAGTGACGGATTAATACCTTTCCCAAGGGTATTTGCGCGTAAGTGAATGCAATGAATTTGGCTGGAATTCGAACTCGGCTCCCCGATTTCTTGTTCCGAGCCGATATCCAATGCACCAGAACGCACACTTACATTACTTGACAAAATTAGACACTAGAATCGCGATACACACACTAACTTTGTAATATACGTCTAAAGGAACTAAAAAAACACTACAAATAATAGGATACCTCATTGCACTAATAAAAAAGGGTTTCCAACTGGCAGAAAAAATACCATTAGAATCTCTCCGGTATAAAAAAAAAAACATGAAAAAGTAAAAAGCATGGATACGAGAATCAATATAAGCACACTAATACCTCCAAAAGGATGTGCGTTGTGGCGCAGTGGATATCGGCTCGGAACGAGAAATCGGGGAGCCGATTTCAAATTACAGTTGAATCCACTGTATTCACTTACGCGCAAATACCCTTGGGAAAGGTATTAATCAATCGCTTCCTTCCAGTTATGGGTTAAATAGCAGGACAGATTGGGTTCTATAGATAGCCTTGGTCGGCAACCAGTCTACCGCAGAAAGCAATGGCAGCCTACTGCGAGATAATCTTCTACTCAGTCAGTGATGTCTCTTTTGAGACATGATCGCCCAAGCGTGTTTCACGTATGGCACTTAACTGACTGACTGAATACCTCCAAATTAAAACTGACAGGATATGATATAAACACGTGAGATCCAACTGAGCAATAAAATCAAATCAACAAAATAGAACTGAAAGCATCGTAAACTTCTCTTCCTTAACTCATGTCTTATGAATTTTAAAAGAAAATCATGTTAAATTGATAAACCTTTCCTGTTCGTTAGCTATTCTCTCAAATTTAAACGTAAATTTGACTCAAATTCATTATAAGAGGTGCGCATAAATTTGTAAAATGTATCAATAGAATTTCCGTAATGGATTGAAATAACCCTGACCATTAATTTGTCATTGTTACAGAACCAATTTCCGTGAGACATAATTTCGAAAGTATTTATTTAATAAGAGTTGGACGTGCAGGCAAAAATGGCGTTAAAATATTTTTTATAGATATGTGATTTAAAATGAATGTAGCATATTTATTGATATACCTACTATTGAGCGTCTTAGATCAAGACATAAGAAAAACACAAAATAATCTAAACCCCTGAATGTGCCAGGATGGAAATACACACACACACACACACACACACACACACATATATATATATATATATATATATAGTTAATGTCTTTCTTAAACATGTAAACATATAGGTACTATCAGACATTTTTTGGTCAACAATACAGTGATCCGTACTCATACACATAGTAAGAGGAACCTTCAGATATTGAAGGCAATGTACATCAAATCTAAACAACGAACACTTAATAAAATCACCTTTAAATCCGGACATAACACGTTACATTGCATTTGATTACATGGTTTTGTTTTCATTCTGCGCTATCACGCGGTGTGACGTCATAGAACCGCATTGCAAATTTGAGAACTGCGTTTGTTATTTTTGGTAACTTTTGCCGTTGCCTAGTGGAGTTTTATGTCAACACAAAATAAAATCGTCGGTGATGATGGATGTTATTGTATTACCGTCTAAACAACCTTTCTGAAGATGGCTCATGTGAGCCGAAAGCTTAGAAGCAAATTAATCAAAAATTATCGAAATGTTGGAGAATGTTTGTCTTTATTTTCAACTGAAATTAAAGCCAAAATACGACGTTTAGAACGGCTCCTTATTAAACATAAGAGACATTCATTGTCTCTTATATTCAACAGTATATGTTTAAAAAATTATTTGCTGCCTCGATACACTATAGATAGATAGATAGATAGATAGATAGATAGATAGATAGATAGGTAAGAGAAGCTGTGAACGTTGTGTTTAAAGTATAGTTTTATTGTTGTTCTTATTATTAATATTACTTGATTTTTGCATGATATATTAAGTGTAAATAATGGTATTTGTGTCGCCACACGTGTTTCGAGTACAAAGTTAGCTCTCTTCAGGTGACTGTAACTTTATATATTGTTTTTTCTGATGGGCAATATATAGTGCATATATAGAGTTAAGTGGTTGTTGACCAGGTCAGAAAGTTCATATACGTGTGTGTTTGTTGAGTTATTACACACTCGCTCGTTAAATCTTTTTCGTTTTGGGAGTCAGTCACCTTTCGTTGGCAACAAGTTTTTACGCTGATTTGAGAAATTTAATTTCGTCTTTGGAACTCAAAATTGTTTACAGCGATTTTGATTCAATTCTACTCTACGGGTCATCTAGTTCTTTTTGTTGTTTTTGGAATACTATTTTTTGCAATGGTTCTCGATTTTTTTTTTTTAGTGAGTTTGAATTTACTTTATCTGTGTTTGTCGTGTTTTCTTTATGTTGCTTTGTTGATGGAAAATGATATGATTTTTATAAATATTTCTTCCTGCATAATGAGCGTGCCATAATTCGCATTTAGAAATGAATCAAACTCAAAATGCCCGAAAACAATTTTGAAGTATAAAGATGGAATCAAATTTCTGCAAGTCAGTGTAAAAAAAAATTATGTTCAACGAAAGGTGACTGATTACCAAAACGATAGAAATTTAACGTGCGAATATGAAAAAAAACAAGAAAAACACGTACGCATATACATACAATTATGTATTTCATACAATTTTTAGTATTTATTGCTGAGTGGATAATTCTAATTAAAAACAGAATGGTTCTTTGTTAATACTGTACAATAATATGTGCATCAAATGAACTGTTCTGGTGTCCAGTTTTTGTGCCCTCTTCCCTCTGCCAGTCACTTCTTCTTATTGGCTGACCGAAAAAATGGCTTCCTGCCAGACTTGTAAAATTTTGCAAAGTAATAATAACAAATTATATTTTAATTATATTTTAATTTAGATTTATCCACTTTTTGTAAAATTACATCATATATGATAACCAATATATAGTATCGTTTGTCCGTGGTTATAATATATAATGTAATTTGACATCTTTGAAAATGGCTTATGTAAGCCGACAGATTGGATTGAATTATTAAAAATTATGTATTATTATAGTAATTTTCTTTATTAAATGTTAATGCTATTACGCTTATCAAAGTATATGAAAAATTTGTTTATAAAATAAATAGAAAGACTTATATTATTTAATAAAACATAATGTATATATATGTGTGTGTGTGTGTGTGTGTGTGTGTGTGTGTGTGTATTACAATTTTTTTTTTTTTTTAATCATTTCACGCCGAGCAAGGCGGAAACGCCACTGATGTGCAGGGGGCTACATAAATGTAAAAATATTAATTAGAAAAGAGTGAGGAGTACAAACTAGTTAGAAAGGAACAATAGATAGCTGAGAAAGCAGGTGCGATGACAGATACATAGGTGGAGAGAAAGGGAAGGTTATACGGGGGTGGGGAGAGAGCTAGAATTCAGTGGTTAGTAGATGAGTATTGACTTTGCATTTAAATTTCTGGAAGTTGTAGCCGTCAGGAAAGCAAGAATATGGGAGCGAGTTCCACAGACAGGAAGTGCGAGAGAAGAAGCTGCAGGAGTAGAATTGTCATCTGCATTTGGCTAACTTGACTGTGAATGGGTGGGACCCAGTTGCCAGTCTGGTTGCACGAGTAAAGACCTGTTAAGGAGGCATCAGTGACTTAAGTTTGTCTGAGCAGAAGCCATGAAAGTATTTATAGAACAGACAAAGGGAGGCCACATTTCGACGATGGGGAAGTGGCTGTAGTCGAGCCGCCAGATCAGTACCTATCACATTACAGACTCTCCTTAGGAGCCTGTGAAGAACACTGAGGAGAACGGCAGGGGCACCTGACCATCAGTGGCAGCAGTACTCCATGCACGGACGGATGGTTGACTTGTATATATGCAGGATGGATTCAGGCGGAAAAAATATCCTGGATTGACATAATGACCCAACCTTCTTAGCAGTGGATTTAGCTATAGATTCGATATAGTGGTTCCATTTGAGGTCTGAGGACAGTATAAGTCCGAGGAGGCGTAGTGTATTACTCTCCGGGAGAATCGCTTGGT
This sequence comes from Ascarosepion bandense, assembly GCA_037127315.1. Taxonomy (NCBI): domain Eukaryota; kingdom Metazoa; phylum Mollusca; class Cephalopoda; order Sepiida; family Sepiidae; genus Ascarosepion; species Ascarosepion bandense. Next base: position 1,880,339 of record JBBBDQ010000799.1, read on the forward strand.
CCATGCTTATGGGAGGCAGGAGAGGTTACCTGTAATGGTTGACAGACAACAGCTTGGCCTTAGATGAATTGAAGTTGACAAGCCACTTCTTGCTCCAATTCAACACAGAGTGTAGATCCCGTTCAAGGTCAGCAGCAAGACACTCTTTATTATAATAAAGGGGATTATAGGGATTATTGTCTAATAATTAAACAGAAAAGTTTCTAATAATAACTATCTGGTGTTTGATTTCATTTCTGAATGTTTTAAAGAAACTCTTGCTTGTCTTTGGAATATGATCATCAATATTCATGAGACTGGGGTGACATGACAAAAGCATCTGTAGATTAAATTTCTTCTGTTTATGTAAGACGGAGTCAGACAGGCTTAAAGAAACGAACTATGGAACTTTACAAAATCGTTATAAAACTATATTTAGGTTATCAACTGACTTTACTCGAAGCAGAAACTCTCTTTGTATATACTCTATAAATAATTTCATGGTTTCTACTCGGACGAACTTAAGTCACTGGTGCCTCCTCAACAGGTGTTTACTCGGGCAACCAGACTGGCAACTGGGTCCCACCCATTCACAGTCAGGTTAGCCAAATGCAGACGACAATTCTACTTCTGCAGCTTCTTCTCTTGCACTTCCTGCCTGTGGAACTCGCTCCCATATTCTTGCTTTCCTGACGGCTTCAACCTCCAGAAATTTAAATGCAATGTCAATACTCATCTTTTAACCACTGGACTCTAGCTCTCTCCCCAACCCCGTATATCCTTCCCTTTCTCTCCACCTATGTATCTGTCATCGCACCTGCTTTCTCAGATTTCTATTGTTCCTTTCTAACTAGTTTGTACTCCTCGCTCTTTTCTTATTAATCTTTTTACAGTTATGTAGTCCCCCGCTCATCAGTGGCATTTCTGCCTTGCTCGGGGTGAAATGATTAAAAATAAATTCTAGTTTCGTGAAAAGTTCCGTCTGATAACTGATGAAAAAAGGCTTTATTTTGAAAATGAATTCTTTGTAAATGCACTTAATTTGATCGTTAAATGTTATCAAATAGATAAAACATTAATGTGTGAAAAGTCGAAATTACTTTCTTTTTTGATAATGTAAATAATTCACTGACGATAATTGACTGATAAGAGTATTATATAATAAAAAGTTCAAATTAATTTCGTTGTTGTCAATGCACATAAATAAAAAAACAAAAAAAAAACAAATCATCTGCAAGATCCAGATCCCAGAAAACCAATATTATTTATGAATACACATGTGCTTAAAGAATCTGATCAAACAAAAATCATGAAGAATTAAACTGGAGATAACAATTCATACCTATCGAGAAGACTCCTGTTACAACTCTCAAATCATATATGAAATGATTTCTTTGAACATTATTTAACATAAGATATATATGTATATATATATATATTTTCTTTTGAGCAATAACACATCGTCTCTGTCCTGATGATTGCGTATAAGCATGACACAGACTGTTGTTGTCGCTGGTTGTTGACTTTAACACCCTGGCATGCATCCAAGAACACCACTCTCCAAAAGTAATACTAAATATTGGTTTATGAAGAATTGAGGGTGGTGAACCTCAAAGTTACAGCTGTAGATCGGTGTCTCTATACGCATCGTTGTTTGTTTTTTTCTTGGTTTAGATTCACATATCGAGTTTCTTGAATCTAATAAAGCATGGTATTTTTTTTTATTCTATTTAGGTAGGTATCTGTTTTTTTCTTTCCTTTTTTTATACTTGCTTAGTACTGCTAGAGTTAACTTTATGTACTTTCCCTTTACAAACGCACACATTATATATATATATATATATATATATATATATTCCTTTACCCATTGCTATGTTTATCAGAATCCCTCCTCAAAATAAAACGATAAGAATTAAAATTAAAATGGATAAATACATAAAGTTATTAAAAAAAATTTGATTAACTCTTTAGGATTTCACAAAAATGCACATAATTCGGTGTTAATTAGTGAAATACATGCAAAGGTAATTTCAATTTCTTTGTATTATTGCAGATTCTTCGGTGTTGATACTCGTTGAAAGAGATCATTATGCAGTGAAAGTTCAGATTATGTTTTCTTGCTAATGCACTTAATTCGTGTTGCAATAGCTGAACAAATAAGCAATTATATTAAAAACTGATTAATAAGAATTAAATACTACAATTTAATCTCTTTTTGCTAATGTGGATATTTCAGTGAGGATAATCGATCAAATACAATATTATGCAGTGAAATGTTTAACCGTTTGTCAATGCTCTCAATTCGGCAGCGTTAATGGCTCCAGTAGTTAAAACATTCCACTGAAGGTCTTCAACTCACAATTCAAGCATTCCATCTCAATCATAATAACCTGTACAACCTGTTTGATAGTGCTTACACTAATTAACCTTGTCATTAATTACTATAATTACTTTGGTACAGTGTTAATGAAATTACATTACATATAATGCAAAGTTAATTGCGAGACAATTAGGGCAAGATATGAACGAAGATATGCAAATGAATAGAAAGAAAAAGTAACGAAAAATTTAAGTAAAACTGGAAAGATCTGGGTAAAGGATTCATGACATAATCTTTATATTTTAATTTCTTTCTAAAGTAAATATTCGCAATACTCAATAGACAAATAAAAATGTAACGTTTTCTATAAAAATCAAATGCAAGGTAACTATTAGAAGGGTGAATTTTTAGCTTTGAAAAAATTATGAAGACAGTCAAACCGAGTAAACCAGAAAAACATCGACAAAAAAATTAAAAAGCTAAACATATCGAAAAGAAAGAAAAAAAAAACAAAAACAAAAAACAAATTATCTGCAAGATCCAGATCCCAGAAATCCAATATTGTTTATAAATACCCATGTGCTTTAAGGAACCTGATCAAACAAAAATCATGACGAATTATACTGGATATAACACTTCATACCTATCTAGAAGACATCCGTTACAACTATAAAATCATAGCCCAATTAGGATTCATTTTAACAATAAAACCTACAAAACTTCTTCTGCGATATACTCGTACAAAATTCAAGTATAATAGTTCTATCCACATGTATGTAAATACTAAAAAGCTTAATGTATTATTTATGAAAGAAGAAAAAGCCAACATTCAATAACATCAAACATAAACGCAGCCAAATATGCTGTGTTTGGAAAATGTGGTAGGATCTCCTCTTTTCTATGATAACGGACTCGCCTTGGGTATACATATACCCCTGCCATAGATACGTCAGAACAGTAGCGATCCGTTAGAGGCATCGGAACTAATCATTAAGTACCGAACGATTCGGAAGTTACAAAGAGAATACCGCGTCAACAGTCATAGTAACTCTAAGCTTTTCTCCGGCAAAATAATGTTACATGGACATACTGTTTCAACATGGCTTCACTTCAAGACTTATATATATATATATATATATATATATATATATATATATATATATATATATATTCTTTACTAATCCTATTCCTGGATTACTAACCTGCGTTCCAGTTTGTATATTTACAGTCAATATAACCTATTTTTCTATCTAAAATATCTGTTGTGTTGTTCTATTTTGTGGGGTTTCGCACCCGAATCCACAACAGATAGTGAAACAAAAAAGTCCTATAACTCTAGATAAATGCGTAAAAGAGTTAAGAAATTCAGTTAAGAAAAAAATATTAAAAATCATCCTGGATAATGGGCAACAGAATAGGCAAAAGGACCCGGGCATACGGGACATTCGGATAATCTTAACCTACATAATGTTCAAAAGAGAAAAATCTTATAGGAGCACAAACAAAATGAAATAAAATACATAATCGCAGTACATCGTCAGTCGCCCTTAATTAAAGTTATATATATTCTTTGCCGAAGATCGGAAGAAGCCTGATAGGACGGTAATTTGCGGGATCCGATGGTTCCCCAGTGTTCTTGAATATTGGAACCACAGAAGAAGACTTCCAATAGGCAGGAAAGCAGGAGGAAGATAGGCAGAGGTTGTAGAGCTTAGAAAGGACCGAAGAGAGTTCAGGGGCACATTTCTTCAAGACTATGATTGGGATTCCGTCCCCACCACTCGCTTTGTGAGGGTCAAGTTTTGATATTATGCTAGAAATCAGCGAGGGCGTGATGTGGACGTCATTCAATTGGGCCTCATTTCTAGATGGGAAATCGGGTATCTGAACTCCAGACGATTCCAGACACGAATTGGTCGAGAATCTACGGGAAAAGCATTCAGCCTTGTCCGCTTAGGAGGTGACAACCTCAAACTCGTTGATTAGTGGGGGTATTGAGAACTTACTCTTGTTGAGCACGCTTTTACAGAGGCCCCAGTAGTCTTTGGCTCCGAACTCAGAGGATGCTATACGCTGCTTCATTCTTGCAGCAAACAGCATCTTAGCTTCGTTAAGTATCTTTTTACACTTATTACGAGCTGAGGTGAAAAGGCGCTTGTTTGGTCCGACGCGTGGCTACGGTAAAGCCGGAAGAAGTGGTTCCGGTGGGCAATGGCGGCCGAGCAAGCGGGCGAGAACCAGGGAGACGAATGAGATTTAAGCTGGAATTTCCTGGCATGGATGAAAGCATCGATGCCAGCCTTAACCCAGGACTTCTGATGCACAGTCTTCCATGGGAAGACTAAAAACATTGTTCCAAGGGACGTCGCAGAGTAAGTCACGGAACGAATTCCAGTCTGCTCTTTGATAGCAGTAGGATATTTTGCTGGTCTGGGTTTCTTGGGTAGGGGAGGAGTGGAACGAGATGTTGACAGAAACTACGGCGTGGTCAGAATTCCCGAGAGGGCAGAGCTGTCTGGTGGTGCAAGAATTTGGGGTGGAAGTGAAGCAGAGGTCTAGTAGCGAGTCCCTTCCGTTAGGTCTATTGGAGAAACGCGTGGGGAAGTCCACCACTTGTGTGAGGGATTGGGAGATTGGAAAATTAAAGGTGTTGACACCAGCAGTGTCGGTTACAGCGTTTTTGAGCCACTTAGTGTGGTGGGCGTTAAAGTCACCAAACACGAAAATATGTACATAAAATAAAAAGTGTGAGAAGCCGTGAACGTTTTCTTTAAAATATATATTTATTGTTTTGGTATTTTTACAAATTATGGAGTATTAATTGGTCATGATCTGTGCTACTCGTGTTTCGAGTCTAAAATTGACTCTCTTCAGGCGAACAAATTCGTTGTTTTACGTTTGGGTTACTCAGAGTATATATATGAAATAATTTCTTTGAACATTATTTAACATATATATTTAATATATATATATATTCTTTTGAGCAAAAACACAATGTATCTGTCCTAATGATTGCGTATAAGCATAAAACATACTGTTGTCGCTGGTTGTTGACTTTAACAAACTGGCTTGCATCCAAGAACACCACTCTCAAAGCGTAACACTAGGTGTTGGTTTAGGAAGAAATGAGGGAACTGAACCTCAAAGTTACGGTTTTAGATTTGTGTCTCTAGACGCATTGTTGGGTTTTATTTTGTATACTTCTGTCTTGGTTTTGATACACATATCGAGTTTCTTGAATCTAATAAAGCATTGTTGTTTTCTATTTTTCTATTTAGGTAAGTGTCTGTTTTTTTTTTCCTTTTTTATACTTGCTTAGTACTGATAGTGTTGACTTTAGTACTTTCCCTTCGATTATACTACTATATATACTTCTACATACAAACGCACACAATATATATATATATATATATATATATATATATATATATATATATATACTCCTTCATCCATTGCTCGTTTATCCGAAGCCCTCCTAAAACTAAAAAGATAAGAATTAAAATGAATAAATACATAAAGTTATAAAGAAATTTGATTATCTCTTTGGGATTTCTCAAAAATATAATGTCTTTGATATTTCTGTTTATCAGTGATTCATTGTCATCCAATTTATCTTCTTAAGAAATATTTATTTTTAAAAAAAGAAGCAACAAATATCCGATATCACTTGGAAACCTTATAATTTTCGCACACAATGTTAAATGTTCTCTCGACAAAATAATTAACACCGGAGTTCAGTCACTACTTACGGTTTTGTGCTGGCAGTGTTAGTTAATAATTTCTTCGATGAGGATATAAGAAAATTCTCAGCAATAAAAGCAGATTTAATGCGTGAAATTTTGTGAAGAAATAAAAACATAATATACAGCTCTAAACAATTGCAACAACCAAAACTACCATCGATATGTAAGATAGATATAATGACACATAAGAAGAAAAAAATTATATTGAGATACCCCTACAAATAAAAATCTGGGGTGTTCAAATCCGATGAGTACAGTCCCCACTCAATATCACACATCCTGCGTATCAGTCTCTCCTGAAATATATCTCTCAGCAAGTGTGGGAGGGTGACCCCGTCTTGCTGGAATCTCGATTTAGCTCTCTGCGACATTTCAGTAATTAATAGTTTTATTTAAACGTGTACAGGTTCTGTTTTTGGGTCACCCAGTATCTTGTGCACATTAATTGAAACAGATACTTTATGTTTTTTCTTTAGATTAGGTAACTTTTATTGATGTGCAGTAATATGAATCTTTTTTCGGGATGTATGATAAAATTTCTTTGGTCTTGAAAAATATTGCATCATCCGTGATTTCATCAGATGTTTATCACTCTCAGACCTTTTTGTCTCGACTATCGATTAGTCGTCTTGCAGCTTCAAAAGAAGCGTACGGTGCACGAACACGCTGGAAAGACTTACAGGGATATCGCGGATATTGTTGGTGTCAGCCCTGTTATCAATGCGAAGAAAAAACTGCATCTCTCTGTCTAAAACGTAAAGAAAATGCAGTCAGTAGAAGAAAACAACGCCAAAAGACGAGGTATGCGTGATCGGGAAAAGTGTGAAAGATCTCAGAAAAAACATTCTTCTTCTTCTTCATGTGCCCTTCGGAACGTAGGCGATTATGGACTTCCACTTGGTTCTGTCTCTTGTCGCTCTCAATTTTTCTCTTCGTATCTCTTCCAAGCTCCTCTTAGTCAATCATTTGCTCATACCTAACAAGTATGTCTCGCGCTGCTTTTCCTTGTCTCTTCTTCTATTTATCCGACCTGTTAGTATCAAGTTCTCCATGCCCTCTTTCCTTATTACGCATTATTTTCCTGTTTTTCAGTACTTTCGGTAGCCTCTGAAATGCGTCTTTGGCCATGCAAATGCTACTTTGGGTCTTCGTGTCGCACTTTTATCCTCTGTCAAAACACTTCCCAGGTATAAGAAGTTATTTACTTGTTTTTTTTTTAGATTCTCCAACTTGCAGTTGACATATTGGTCTCCTTTTTTTTGCTGGTGACAATACATTCACTTTTCTTGAGGTTTTTGCACAATACTTTCTTTTCACTTTCTTTTGCTAACTTCTGTAGAAGATCCTGCATTTTCCTTTCCGTGTCTGCTATCAGTAACGTGTTGTTTTGTTTCAGTTAATTTGAGCAAGTTTGTATGTATGTTTGCTTGTGTGTATGTATGTATATGTGTGTTAAAAAGGCAGTGAATATATAGAGAAGAATCAACCTGACGTACACGTTTTTTTTTTTTTTGGTTTATTTTGCCCTATTTTTGCTGCCTTTTTAAATTGACTTCACTGAGACTATTTTATTTCAACGCTCAATGCCTTGGCGCTGCGTTCCGGAAACCAATGCAATTTTAAAGTCACGGCTTGTGCGTTTTTACAGCATTGCATACCAATTCATTGGATGTATGCCAAAACTTTCTGATAACCAATAATCTGAGGCAGTCGACGAAAAACAAACTTTAATTAACCTTCACTTGTGTGACTTCGAAGATCAACAAAGTCCCCAAAGCAATTTTACAACGAAGTGATCGGCTAAAAATTGATTAGGGATAGTTATCTTTTGTCAGTCCTGGTGCCGGCCTTGGTAGATTAATTTTTCTCCTTTTCTGTCATATTCCATATCTGTTTTCTTTTCTTTGTGTTCAGCTTCTGAAATCATTTTTTCTAGACTCAAGAAGTTAATATTTTCTGAAGCTTGAGAAGTAAAGTAAATAGTTTTCCCTATGACTTTGTTCATCTGAATATTTCCTGGCATGATATTCCTAAATTGTATTATAGATATAACAGAATATATGCTATTTCTAACAAGAATCGTACAAGGCCATACTATATAAGCGAAACATCACATGTTAATCGATTACAATATTAATAGCTTAATAATATTGATATTCAATAGGTGAGATTAGAATAGTCGATTTACATTATATTGACTTTATTTTGCTAAAATAATTTAAAGTTCATGTAGGTTTTATCAGTTTCCATATGATAGGTAAAGATTGATGTTGCTTATACTTGAGTCAATAAGAAACTATTAGTTGTGCTAATACTTGAGATTATAGGTAACTATCACCCCGTTTAAAACATATAAATAATGGCTGGGTTATTATTCCTTGTTTAAAATAATATATAAAAAGTTACAAATGTTAGGTACATAAGAGATTACTGTCACTTTAATTCTGAGGACATTCAATAAAACACAATTGTTGCCACAAAATTTGACCCCCACAAGGCGAGAGTTGACGATGGAAGAGGTGTGCTCCTGAACTCTCCCCTGTCCTCTCTAAAATGTTTAACTACTGCCTTTCAGCTTCCTGTTTCCTGCATGCTGGAAGTTCTCTAGTCGTTCCTGTATTTAAGAATTGTGGTGAACCCTCGGAACCATCCAACTATCGCCCTATCAGTCTTCTACCGATATTAGGGAAAGTGTTCGAAGCCATAATCAATGCTGAAATAGTTCAACATCTACACTGCCTACAAACTCTTCTCTGACAGGCAATATGGCTTCCGCTTTGCCAGGTCCACGACCAAATTGCTAACAACCGTAACGGAGTAGATGCTCCAGACTCTTAATGAGTCTGACGAGGCTCGCGCAGTTGCTCTGGACATCTCCAAGGCTTTTGACATGGTTTGGCACACGGGCATTCTATGCAAGCTACAGGGTTACGGTATTACCGGTCGCCTGCTTGACCTAATCTAATCTTTTATAAATAACCGCAAAATGAAGGTCGTTTTGAATGGGCATGCCTCTTCATTCTACAGCACGAATGCTGGTGTCCCACAGGGCTCTATCCTGGACCCGACGCTTTTCCTTATTTTCATCAACGACCTCCCAGATGAGATCAAGTCCCATGTAGGCATCTACGCAGATGACATCACAATATACTCCCGCACTAGTAACAAACCTGTCGCGGCGGATAGACATTATCTCGCTACTGACCTTGAACAGGATCTACACTCTGTGGTGAATTGGGGCAAGAAATAGCTTGTCAACTTCAATGCTTCTAAGACCAAGCTGTTGTCTGTCAACCATCAAAGGCAACCTGTCCTGCCTCCCATAAGCATGGACGAAACGATTCTCCCTAATAGCAATGCACTGCGCTTCCTCGGCCTTACCCTCTCTTCAGACCTCAAATGGAACCACTATATCGAATCCATAACTAAATCCACTGCTAAGAAGGTTGGGTCATTATGTCGATCCAGGATGTTTTTTCCGCCTGAATCCATCCTGCGTATATACAAGTCAACCATCCGTCGGTTCATGGAGTACTGCTGCCATTTATGGTCAGGCGCCCCTGCTGTTCACCTCAGTGTTCTCGACAAGCTCCAAAGGAGAGTCTGTAATGTGCAGGTACTAAATTGACGGCTCGACTGCAGCCACTTCCCCACCGACGAAATGTGGCCTCCTTTTGTCTGTTCTATTAATACTTTCATGGCTTCTGCTCGGACGAACTTAAGTTACTGGTGCCTACGCAACAGGTGTTTACTCGTGCAACCAGATTGGCAACTGGGTCCCATCCATTCACAGTTAGTTTAGCCAAATGCAGACGACAATTCTAGTCCTGCAGCTTCTTCTCTCGCACTTCCCGCATGTGGAACTCTCTCTCATATTCTTGCTTTCCTGATGGCTACAACCTCCAAGAATTTAAATGCAATGTCAATACTCATCTATTAACCACTGGATTCTAGCTCTCTCCCCACCCCGTATATCCTTCCTTTTCCCTCCACCGATGTAACTGTCTCATCCTTCTGTTGATCTTTTCTATCTGGTCTGTACTTCTCACTCTCATCTAATTAATCTTTTTACAGTTATGTAGCCCCCCGCACATCAGTGGCATTTCCGCCTTGCTCAGGGTGAAAGGATTAAAAAAAACAATGTTGCAAGTATGTTGAGATTCGCTAATTCATATTTATGAAATTATGAGTACAAATATTCTTCATATGTGTACATATTTGCGTGATATATACAAATGTGTGTATCTGTATAAGCCTATGCTCATATGTAAACAAACACATACACGCATGTATAGGCTGCGATGGATATCTTGTTGTTTCAATATGTAAAGGTGAGTAGTAGATATTTCATTTTAACAGATATATTTACCAAATTTGCACAAAATGAAATACCCAAGAGTAACTTTATACTATAAAATCACCATTGGAACCAAACATGGATCTAAGCTGACATATTCATATAGATAGGTGTGAGTTTGTAACCCTGGATTTCAAGCTCTTGCGATCGTCAGACAAATACATTATTTTTTTCAAAAAATTGGTTATATGTAGGGTTGCGTATATTCGTGCATTTTTGTGTAAGTGGGGGAAAAACTGTTGTCATGACAGACGCAGATATATATATATATATATATATATATATATATATATATATATATACACACACACACATCTGTACACCCATTGACTGGCGCAAAGGTACACACATAAGCGCGCGTTCGCCCACTGGGGCTTGTATAAATCATATATATGCGAATCGTGCGGGGTCAGCATATATATGTATATGTGTGCCGTTGCGCACATACATACGCATTCGGTTGGTGCATTCCAATAGTGTAGCGATGTCAACACGCAGACAGTTGTCCATTTCTCGTACGTACATATGTACATATGATGGGTTCTGTGTGAAACTATGATAAGTAAGAATTCCTATTATTTTATTTACGACTGTATTGTTATTTTTTATTTTAAAGTCGGTTATTAGCTTGTTTTTTATGGTTGCGTATATTTAATTGGTAGAAATTCTAATGTGTAATTCTTGTTATTGTTTATGTATGATGTATTAATTTTACTATGGCAGAGATGTGTAATTTACGTTAATGATGATTGCGGACGAATACTGTGATAGTAATATTTGATGATAATAACAGTTGTGGTAGTAAATAGTTATTGTGAAGCGGTAGTGGTGATTAGTAATTGTGGTGTGATGATAATAACAATAAATGCAATTATTATGGTGGTAGTTTGAACTAGAGAATAGTTGATAGGATTATGATTTCAGCGGTTCATTTTTTTTATCCGTTTGGTATAAATTGTGCTAATAGGTATTTAGCTAAATTTGACGTCAAAATTAGTTACAGCTGAGCAAATAATATTACACAAATAATAAGAAGCAACAACAAAAAATTAACAATCTACAATAATGCAACCGAAGAAGCTCAATGCATCTGCAGAAACGGAACTACATGTCCACTCCAGAGAAATTGCCTGCAAACAAGCATAGTATATAAAGCCAAGGTAAGTGCAAACAACAACACAATGTATTACATCGGTGCCACTGAGGGACCATTTAAAAATAGAAAAAAACAACCGCAATCTTTCATTTTCCAACAGAAAATACTTGAACAGCATTAAACTATCCACATACGTATGGCGTCTAAAAGACAGAAATATTTCACCAACAATAAGCTGGAAAATACTGAAAAAAGTACCTGCCTACAACAACATTACAAAAAGTGCCTACTTTGCCTACATGAAAAAGTAGCAATTATATCTCATACCCAACAAAAGAACTTACTAAACACAAAGTCAGAAATAATTTCTAAATGCAGACATGAAAATAAATACCTATTATCACAATTTATACCAAACGGATAAAAAAAAGAAAAGGAACCGCTGATATCATAATCCTATCAACTATTCTCTAGTTCAAAGTATCACCATAATAATGAGTGAGACAGAGAAAGAAAGACAGAGTGTGAATAAATTGAATAAATTTATGAATCTATTGTTAATAGTTTATTTCGCTGATATTTTATAAATATCCGCTCCTTGTAAATTCGTCTAATTTATTTTGAATATAATACTCTGTTAATTCTAATATTGATTTTTCATTAGAATACGATCCCCGCAAAATTAACCTTACAAATTACCAAGTATAATTTAATATACTATTACTTTAGTATATATATATATATATATATATATATATATATATATATATAAAATACCAAGCATGGGGCTACTTAAGAGTAGAACGATTGGAAAAAAGAAAGCCGGGAACCACATCCTAAACAGGAAACAAGGGATGAGCCTCTTCACCTGTTCAAAAGACGTGGGTGGAGTGTGAACCAGGTGATATTAATAAGAGTAAAAACAAATGTAATAGCAATCAACTATTGACTTTTTAAAAGTGCTCAATAAAAATTAGAGAAATATATTATTGTAATATTTTTATTGTAAGTCATTAATGTAAACATTTTACATTGCTACGCAAAAGCTTTGGTGTTTTAGTTCTATGAAGTCTACTTCTTCAAGCGAAGATGGCACCCTGGTGATAAAAATTATTTTTCATGGAAATTTAAAAACAATTCGTTAACTTTTATCCAACAGTTAAAGTTGAGGACATGAGGTCAGAATTAAAATTGTTTTTGTGCGAAGGTCTCGATTAACCAATAGAAAGTCAGATCTATGCTAAGTAGAAAATAAGCTTAGAGAATGATGGTGGGTGAGTTATTTAAACAGGTCACGGTAAGCCGGCGCTTAGTGTTGTCATCATTGAGGTTTGTAGATGGTTACCATGCATGTAACAGAACATGGCGTTATTTTTATAAAAGTTTGTTTCCGGAAATGTCTTAAGGGGCTTACTGACGTAATTAGAACTGTGAATATTTTTTTATTCATTTCCCGCCAAGCAAGGCAGTTTTACTGCCACCGTTGCACAGGGCGTTACATAGGGGAAAGGGAGGAGAAAGATGGGTAGGTTATAGTGTGTATCAGGAGGAGGGTAATAGAAGGATAAGTATATTGGTGTGACGGGGGTAGAGTGGATGGAGAAAAAAGCTTGAGAGAAAGGATGCGAATTAGTGAGATAGAAGATGACTGTTGACCTTTAAATTCTTGGAGATTGTAGCTTTCGAGGAAGCAAGTATACTGAAGGGTATTCCACAGGTGGGAAGTGTGAGGAAAGAAGCTGTTAGAGTAGAAATTGTGGTTACATTTTATCGGTTTCACTGTAAAAGGGTGGGGCCTAGTTACTAGTCTAGTAGCTCGTGTAAATTCATACATAGGGTCCACCATCGGAGCAGAAGCAGTGAAAGTATTTGTAGATGAGGTAGAGGAAAGCCACATCACGCCGGTGAGAGAGCGACTGCAGCCGAGCTGCCAATAGGTATCGATCACATTACAGATTCTCTTTTGGATTTTGTTAAGAACCTCGAGGTGAATAGCAGGGGCACCCGACCAGATGTTGCAGCAATATTCAATATACGGGCGAATGATAGATTTAGAAACGCTAACAATACTGAAGAGACAAAGGATCATAGTTAAGTAAAACAAATACAGTAATTATTAGTAGAAAGTAGACAATTATATATTAATGAAATAATGATATAAAATTGTGATACGTGATTATTTTTATAGCAGCCATTTTTTATATATATTTTAAGGTAAACGATAGATTGTGTCAGCATGTCCCAGTTAATTCACTTCTTTGGCTTAACAGAGCATTTTTGTTAACAAATTTGATCATTCGAAATTTTTTCCTGTAAACACAGGAAACACAGCTCAAATAAATATTTGTATGTTCTATTATTTTTAAAAATATTTTCCATTTTAATCTAGGGGTTTTGTCAACTTCTTTTAAGTGCCGAAAATATTAAGAAAGGGATGTTCTATTTATGTACGAATTGTTGTTGATTGATAATATATGCTGATGTCATCTAATTTTAAAGAAATGTTTTGTGCTATCGATATAAAATTTTTTAACTGTTGGGTTTTCTATAATAGAAATAGTGCAAAAGTAAATAAAAGAATCAGTTACACAACTATTTTGTAACGAACACTCATTTAGACTTCTACAATTTCATGTGTTAGTATAATTATCTTTTGCTGCTTTAGAATGTCGATTATTATTTAGGTTTTTGTATTAATTTAGAATATTATTATGCATTTTAATAATATTTTGAAGGTTTTCAGTACAACTATAGCTTAATTTAAGCGTATTTTTAGTAAGAGGATTATCTATAGCAAAGTGATTCTCGACTAAATTGAGAAGCTTCTGTCCTAAATTAGAACTATTTGGTTAAATGGCGGTGTGTATCGAATGATTTTTCTGTTTTTATTTTGATTCTTACCGTTGTTGTTATTTTTAATATATTTGATGTTAGGGCACATATAGCAACTGTTTTTAAGGCAGTGTTATAAAATGTACGAGGTTTGTGAAACGTATCTTCACTGGAAGAGTTATTGTTAATTCTATATTCTGTGAGGGATGGTATGGGTTTGATTATGCATGAATAGTGATTAGAATTTGGGTGGATATATATTGGATTTGTGTTTGTTTTCATGTAGAGATTTGCTGCCAGTACAGTTTCTTGATTATTGTAATGTCTTTCTCAAATATATCAAGTTTGTTGAGCAGCTCGAACTGATCGTTGCGACGTACTTTTCGAACGCCTTTGCGTAGTCTATAAAACACAGGTAAAAATCTTTCTGCATTTGTACTGCTTTTTCTGATAATATTCAGAGCGTAGATATCGTACTCCTACAGTTGTCATCAAATTACACAAATTTGATTAAAGTTCTGTTAGTATGGCTTCGACGATGAATGATTTGGAGAGACACATACCCACACGTTTGTTAGATTAACTTTGGGGCGTTTGAATAGATTATGTATGTTGGCTGCTGACCTTGTTTGAACCGAAGCACTCGCATTATCTTGGAAGTAAACAGATCTACTATGAATTATCTTTCTTTAATCATATCTATCAACCGCCACCATTTGACAGTTGGAATCATCAGTGCTAATGCATACATGACACAATCTTTGAACCGATATATATATATATATATATATAATTCCAAAAGGATGCAACTTGATGCTCAAATCTCGAAGGACAAATACAAATTATTTAGAATTACATATTAAAATTGATCCAGCCAATAGGGCTTAATGTAAATAAAAATAATTATAAAAAAAGAATCAATATGTATGTACATATAAAAATTTCAAAATTTATGATCGAATGATGATTTCGGAATTTGAATTGATTTCTTCAGTGATCTTTAATATTATGTCAAAATTATGTCATACGTGTACGTCTGGGTAAAGAAACTGGAAGTCAACTTCTAAAAGAAAAAGAAAAGGGGAAAGCGTAGGAAATAGGAGGTGAAAATAAGCAGGAAAGGAACTGGGGTAGAAAGAAAAAAGTAAGAAGAAAGAAGAATATGGCAAACGGAAAAGAGGAAAGAGGAGAGAAAATGTGTGTGATGAAGTTTACCAGGGATTGGTCATTTTCGTAATCAGCTGGTAATTAAGAAACAGGATAAATCCTTTCTTACTAATCAAAATTTTGATGTGGTGGAGTTTGAAGTATGTATGTTGTGGTGCAGTGGATATCAACTTGGAACTACAAATCAGGGAACCGAGTTCGAATTCCAGTTGAATTCGTTGCATTCACTTACACACAAATAGCCTTGGGAAAGGCATTAATCCGTTTCTTCATTTCAGTTATGGGTTAAATAACAGGACAGATTGGGTTCTATAGCCATAATCGGCATCCACTCTACCGCATAAAGCAATGGCAACCTACTGCGGGATAATCTTCTGCCTGGTTAGTCATGTCTATTTTGAGACATGATCGTCCAAGCGTGTATCACGTATGACACTTAACTGACTGACTAACTGAAGTTTGAACGTAGAATCCATGCGTTGGATGCTTTACGTTTTCTAACTAAGAGCGTCCTGAAACTAGCAGTACTTTTACACATATGACAGTAGAAGACATTACGAGCTCTGGTTCTCCTTCAGATGATGTTGTGTTTGCATGTTTCAGTAAAGACACAAACCACCACGTTAAAACTATAGGTGACGTGTTGAGTAATGACATCTCTATTTCTCGTTCCCCATCGCTTCCACTAAGAGACGATGCTGACTATCTTTCTCACTGCAATAAAATCTCGGTTGTTGATTGTGTCTCCTACTAAGAAATTTCGGATATGTATCGAGAATCAACAAGCGATTGTTTTATGCAAATGTGTGTGGTTGTTTAAATTCGTTCAAGCTGAGTTCTTCCTTGTAATTTTTATATGAAGATGTAAAACATCTTCGAAATATCAATAACAAGATTTCCTGTTTTGATCGAATATCTTTTCAATTATTGATTTCCTCTTAATTCGTGTTCTGAATTGCTTTCATTCTTACTTCGACGCTTATTCAACGTCATGTCTCGTATGCCTATGGATAGAAGTGTGTACTGTCTTTTAAAAGAAAGATCTACCATATAAACATAGAATATAGATTGAAAAATAAAATTTATCCATTGATAAAACATTATTGTTAAAGATGATATGTGATGAGCACGGAAGAATGGTTTTGCATGTTGGCGAATTTAACTGTGGAGTGTTGCAAAGAAGACAATATTTGAATCGAGATTCAACACAGATCATATCAATGAGCAGCGAACAAAGGCAAAGTTTATCTAATTGCAGGCATTCTGAGAATTATAGTTAAGTTCTCATGTATAGTCATGGTGACGTGCAAAAGCTCATTCGTATTCAACACGATCGATATATTCTTAAAAAACTGGACAGACATGAGTGCCATACTTTATTGTTGATCGCGCATATCCTTATTTTCTACGACTGAATATATATATATATATATATATATATATGTGGGGGGCGGTCGGCGTTTGGGTGTTTGTGTGTGCAGAGGATGGAAAGAATAATGAATATGCTTTGAAATAATAAGCAAATTTATTTTCATATCGGGTAGAACCATATTTGGCAGTAATTACTGCTTGAATTCTACGTAACAACGACTTGTATAAATTTAGATTGTTTGCAGAGGATTTTTATCCATTCTACAACTAAACAAACTCCGATTCTTTCAATGTTGCTGGTTAAGGATATCGACATGTTTTTTTCGTAAATTGACTACAAATATTCAATGTTGTTGAGATCTGGGGACTGTGGTGGCCAGATAAATTGTTTTACTTTACTAGAATGTTCCTTGTTTTATTCAGCTACTGTTGTATAGCGACAAACAGACAAACACGCATATATATAAAAATATAAGTTATATTTTTATTAATGAAGATGAACCGTGTAGCCTAGGGAACAGAGAGTGAGAGAGCGCGCCTCTAAGGGGTTGACGGGGGAGTGTCGTCGTATCTGTTGCTCCTCTGGTCTGGTCTGGCTCTCTCTCTGTCTGTCTCGTCTCTCTCTTTGAAATGCGTGCGCCGAGGTCTTTTTATAATCTCCAAACCGGGACTTCCGGATTTTGCCTCGCCCACGCACGCCCACGTAATTCTCAGAGACACCTGTTCTGTCTGCCTCTTGTAGCCATTTCCGCTACTGCCGGAAATAAGGTCAAACAAACATCCGTTCCTTTCAACGACCGGAAAACACCCCCGCTTGCATCAGCCTTTCCTCGGGTGGGGCGTGATTGTTATATTACACTACAACGTTAGCAGTCTGAATGGGTGCATTATCATTCTGAAACTGTTCTTGATACATAGGACGTAGCTACTCGTTTATTATTAAATATTTCTGACTGCCTATTTTAATAAATATATTTAAGTAATATCTGTAAAAAATATCCATAAGAGTTTATCAAAGTAATGAATTAGTTAATTAATTCATTAATGAAGTAATGAATTAGTAATTACTAATATCAACAAACATAAAAATATCCAAGTTTTGGCAGTTTAATAAAATATTGCAATTTATGTTTTGTCCATCATCTATCTATCTATCTATCTATCTATCTATCTATCTATCTATCTATCTATCTATCTCGGATATTTCATATCTAATTTGCTTTTTATAATCATATCGCCCCTAGCATGGCATTTTATGTCACACTTTTGCAGGCGGTTACATAGGAGAGTAGTTAGGAGAAAGAGTGACAGTTTACAGGGGGTGTCAGGAAGAGGGTAAGAGAAGAATGAGAATACTGCCTATCTATCTATCTATCTATCTATCTATACATACATACATACATACATGCATGCATACATGCATGCATACAAGCATGCATGCATACATACATGCATATATCAGTCAATACACATCTATTTATCATTTTTTTTATCTCGGAAAAATATATAAATTAGTCTGATATATATCTATTATAGTCTATGCACTTCTATCTTTTTAAATCTTAGATATAGACTACTAGCAGTATATCCCGGCGTTGCTCGGGGGTAATGAAAGTTTTAAAATTAATCCATGGTCCTGGAACTTAGACTGTTTGTACGTTGGCACGAAAGACTAAAAAGCAATAGTTGTTTCCAGTTAAACCGATACCGTAGACTGAAAGAAAAATAAGTTGATGTAAGTCAAATTTTGATTTCCTGTTATCGATATTAAATAAGTTTTTTTCGTCGTAAACTGAATATTGAAGGCTATATATATATATATATATATATATATATATATATATATTATCGATTTTCTGCACTATTGTAAGAACTGCAACCTTGAAACTTCTGAATATCGTTTCTTATGTCTTTGTCTATGAGTGTATCAAATTTGATTAAAATCGGATCACTCCTTCTATAACCCGATTTTTTCGATTATCGATTTTCTATATTTGTCGGGTGTACCTCAACACAAAACCTAGCTGAGAACACTCGCAGATGTTTATAGTACAACTGTGTAAATTTTCAAGGAAATCGGTTCAGCCGTTTCGGAGTCTATAGGTAACGGATACACACACACACACACCGACAACGTTCCATTTATAAATAAGATTAGATTACAGTCTATGCACATCTATATTTTTATATCTCAGATACGATATAGACTATTACAATCTATGCATATCTATCTTTTTTATATCTCAGATATGATAGAGACTATTACAATCTATGCATATCTATCTTTTTTATATCTCAGATATGATAGAGACTATTACAATCTATGCACAGAAGTTATCAATGCTTATTACTCCCACTGTAAAACTTGTGCTATTATGTTGTTGGTAATTGTGAGGTCATTCTTTTGTCCAGATAAAAGAGAATTAACTTCAGCCGAACCGAGAATAAAATAAAAGAAAATAAGATGATGGTATATCAGACGTGAACAGCGGAAGAACAGGCTGCCGCTGTAGGTTAAAAAATGGCTTCCATTCGAAATATCCTCAAGGTTACCCAGACCAACAGACACCTGCAGAAGGCCGGAAGGTACAACCGTCGAAACATACAGATTAAAGCAGTAAAGATGAGAACATTACACCGAATATATAATAAATATCCTTTGCTTAAGGACAATAATGTATTTGCATATTCAATTTAAAAACCATTTAAAAATCAATTTCTTCGTTATTCTTTTACAATTTTGTCATTTTTATGATTTAAATAAACAAACGGCAAATTCTGTTTGTCCGTTTGTCTGTTTGAAAACTACTAACTCAGGCCACACTTGCTCTACATAGACATATTATTTATTTTGGGAATCAGGATGTCCTTCATGTGGTTCTTGAGCATTCATCATTGGAATTTATGTCCAGGTCAAGGTGGGGAACTATTAATAATTAAAATTACAGGAAAAAAGAATTTAGTGAAGTTAAAAGCTTTTAATTTATAATTTATTTAAAGTAAAACAAATTTTTGTGAATTAAAAAAAATGGTTTAAAATATCTGCCAAACTTTGTGAATAGAGGAAATAAATTTCATTTCTTCGAATTGCTAAAGAATCAGAGTTAAAGTGAGAGGTTTCGTGACGTGAGATCTTGAAGCTCCCTAATGTTTGTCATTTGAATAACTCAATTTTAGGACTGAATCGAATGTATGTATGTATGTATGTATAGATAGATAGATAGATAGATAGATAGATAGATAGATAGATAGATAGATAGATAGAAACTGGAAAAGATTGAAAGAAAAAGAGGAACATAGATAGATAGATAGATAGATAGATAGAAACTGGAAAAGATTGAAAGAAAAAAAGGAACATAGATAGATAGATAGATAGATAGATAGATAGATAGATAGATAGAAAGAAAGAAACTAGAAAAGATTGAAAAAAAAAGGAACATAGATAGATAGATAGATAGATAGATAGATAGATAGATAGATAGATAGATGATGGACAAAACATAAATTGCAAAATTTTATTAAACTGCCAGAAGCTTGTATATTTTTATGTTTGTTGATATTAGTAGTACTTCATTACTTTGCTAAACTATTATTGATATTTTTCACAGATATTACATACTGTTTTGTCAGGTAGACAAGAGGCCGAGCTAGCTTAAAGTCTGCATTGAGTGTGGTTTTAAGCTAGTTATATATAAATATAAAATTATCGTTGTACACTCTAATAAGAATACAAGATGACATATTTCATACTTATAATTTTTATCATTTAATATCGGTGTTTGTGCGGTCATTGGTGAAGTCGCTGTATATTGCTCAGGTTGATGTCGAAGTCTTCCTGATTTTTCTTTCTGGTCTAGTCGAATTATATACCGCCTTTCCATACTGTTTTCACAAAACTGAAAAACAGAGACTGAGCATTCAATGCTAAGATATAGCTGCAAACTTTTTGTCAAAGCCGACGCGTAATTATGACAGCAATAGGTATGTATAAACCACCATTTTTGTGGCATCTTTACCCGTGGATTAGCGTACGACGATATCACGTTGAAACATTGATTTTCGTATGATCGGCAATGTTGAAGTGTCTCAAGCCTGGTCAGTATCTAGATTGGTGATCGCTTCGAAATATTAGTTGCTGTAAACTTGGTTGTGTGGTTGATACCCGTGGATTAGCGTACGACGATATCACGTTGAAACATTGATTTTCGTACGATCGGCAATGTTAAAGTGTCTCAAGCCTGGTCAGTATCTAGATTGGTGATCGCTTCGAAATATTAGTTGCTGTAAACTTGGTTGTGTGGTTGATAAATATGTTCACTGTTCCATCACGTTGAAACACCGGCTCTCGTCTGATCACCGAAGTTTAACAACTTCAGGAAGTACTTAGATAACCGCTTAGTAATACCAGGTGATTTAAGCTTGGATACGCGGGTGGTGTAATGCATAACGGTTCGGAATTTGAAGTTGGAGAACTGAGTTCCACATTCTGGTGAATTTTTTAGGTTCAGTTACACGCAAATATCATTGAGGAAGTCATGATCCCACTGCTTCTCCAGCTATAGGAGAATTAGTAGAAATTGTATAAGTTAAACTTATTAAAGAATTCGGTTCAAAATTTTTAGCACCTGAAGAAGCCAGATTATTCAAAGGCTGAAACATCGTAAGCATGATAATAAAGTTCGAACAGTGTATACAATGTAAATCTTATGAGTATCTGAAAAAAATTCTTACAATCTGAAAATATTTTGGGCTTTAAATAAAATGTAAGCGTATGATGAGCTGTCAAATAATATACAAATCCATCTAGAATCAAAATGTGGTGGTTCGTACACAAGATTTGCATTTAAGGTCTGGCGTGATCAGAAAACCACAACTTATATGCAAAGCGTCAAAAGCACATTAAGTTTTGCAGCCTCTAATCTGACTGCAAAATATCCGGTTTTGTACGGTGATAATGAAAAGTTACTAGCTTGGTTTTTGTAGCATTCAAGTTACAAACCATTTTTCCGATCTGCTAATGGTAGGTCTCAGCTATTTTGCATAGTGTTTTTCAAAATGGGCCAATAAACTGTGACATCATCGTATTTTAATATTCAAAAAAATATTCAAAAAAAGTATTCAAATTACAAAATATTTTTCCGATCTGCTAATGGTAGGTCAGAGCTATATTGCATAGTGTTTTTCAAATTGGGCCAATAAACTGTGACATCATCGTTTTTTAATATTCAAAAAATATTCCTATTCAGGCTGCTAATAAATGACTAAAAATATATAACCAAAGAATTAGCCTTGGGAAATGCCTAGATTGATCTAATGAGCTTCATAACAATGGCCATTCACCCATGAAAAGCATAGACCTACTCGAGAGAAAAGATCTTATGGCTGCGTATTTTAAGTACCTAGGAAGTGTTCTAACAGAAGATGGAAAGTGCGACACGGAGATCCGAAGGCGAATTGGCATGGCAAAGACGCGTTCCAGAAGATGAGCAAAATACTAACACACAGGAAAATCTCAATAGAAACGAAGAAAAGAGGGCTAGACTGTTACGTGATGTCAGTTCTTCAATACGGCAGTGAATGCTGGACAATATGATCGAAAATGAGGACAAAACTGGAGGCGGCCGAAATGTGGTTTTACAGAAGGATGTCGTGGACTGAGCATGCAGGCAACGAGGTGTTGGAAAGAATGGCAACAAAAAGGACATTGATGCTGAGCATCAGGAAGAGACAACTGAAGTTCCTGGGACATGCAATGAGGAAAGAGAGCCTGGAGAACCTGATACTGACTCGTCAGATAGAAGGAAAGAGAGACAGAGGAAGACAGCGGATAACATATTTGCAGGGTCTGATCAGGTGGATGACGGAACGGGGGTTGCCAGGAGCAACAGGCTCAAACATACTAAGAGCCACAAGGGATAGGGAGACGTGGAGAACCATGATCGCCTACATTCTGAAGGGACAGGGCACATAGAAGAAGAAGATATTCCTCCATTGATGCTATAGCTTCATCTTCCTTTTTTCTTTTGTCGTTGACATATTGAATACACTTGCTTTGATGGCAATGTGAACTTCAAGCGCATTCCTGGTGTTATCAGCAGTGTTCCTCGAGAAAGAAAAACTATACGGTTTGTCAATCAGGAGCTTGTTTCTCGTATGATAAACAATTAACTCCTTATTGATAAAAGCGTTCACTAGCGACACTAAAAATGCTTGGTTAAGAAAATAAGCCTATCATGAGATGCAAATTGCAAACATGTATAATGGAATATTTTGCAATGTTCTCGACGATATTACTACTAGGAGCTCTGCATTCGTAGTCTTTGACCAACCGTAGTTAAATGTATCATATCGATATATATTGAAAACATAGGAAAGGCACTGAACAGCCACATGAACATATGTAAATATGCACATTCGCAATCTCAGTCATCAATTTCTGCCCACTTGAATTCGTACGTCGACATTCAGACGAAGGTATACGAATATTACAGAGGCACGCATTAGCTACGCATATACAGAGTCGGGCAGTCAGATAAACAAATTCAACCGGGGGGATTATTTATTGGTAATCTTGATCGACAGTACAGCGGAAAATGTATAACTCGGATTAATCCCTGTTTATGCCGCCATATTAACCGACATGTTTTGTCGGGAGATTATTTCCTTTCGATTGGAGAGCAGTCAAGCTTCAATGAAAATATTGGTTTCTTTCTTTCTTTCTTTCTTTCGTTCTTTTTTTTCTTTTCATCTCTTTTACTAATCTTTTCGACTTGTTATGTATTGTTTGTTCACTTAAACCTCTCGCGTTATTTTACTTTCTTGTAGACACTCATTTGCTTTGTCGGTTTATATCTAATATTCACATCTGATCATATCCCTATTATGTCCTAATTCGGTTTTTGTCTAACTCTTTTTATTCATCCAATTTCATTCATTTTTCTTAATTCCCCAGTTTCTTTCTTTCTTTCTTTCTTTCTTTCTTTCTTTCTTTCTTTCTTTCTTTATTTCTTTCTTTCTTAATCTCCCAGTTCCTTTCTTTCTTTTCTTTCTTTATTTCTTTCTTTAATTCTTTCTTTCCTTCCCCAGTTTCTTTCGTTCTTTAATCTTCTTCATTCCCAAGTTTCTTTTATTCTTTCTTTCCCCAGTTTTTTCTTTCTGTCTTTCTTTCTTTCTTTCTTTCTTTCTTTCTTTCTTTCTTTTCTTCATTCCACAGTTTCTTTCTTTCTTTACTTTTCTTCATTCAACAGTTTTTCTTTCTTTCTTTTTTCTTTCTTTTTTCTTTCTTCAGTTTTTTCTTTCTTTCGTTCTTTCTTTTGTTCTTTCTTTCATTCTTTCTTCCTTTCTTTCTTCATTCTACACTTTCTTTGTTTACTTTGCTTCATTTACCAGTTTTTCTTTCTTTTCTTTTCATTCTTTTCTTCATTTCTTAATTTCGTTTTTCTTTCTTTTCTTCATTCTTCAATTTCTTTCTTTCTTTTCTTCATTCCTAGTTTCTTCTTTCTTTGCTTTACTTCATTTTTCAGTTTTCTTTTTTATTTCTTTCTTTCTTTCTTTCTTTTCTTCATTTCCTAGTTTCTTTTTTATTCCCTAGTTTCTTTCTTTTTTTCTTCATTCCACTGTTTCTTTCTGTTATTTCTTCATTCCCCAGGTTCTTTCTTTTTTTTCGTTCTTCACTTTCTTTCTTTTCCCTATTATCCCTTATGTTGATTTTTGTCTTTCGTTTTCTCTCTTCCAATTTTTCAACATTCATCTTTTCTCGGTTTCTTTATTCCTTCTTTCTTCCATCTTTTTACTCACTTTTGCTTTTTTGCGATATTTATTTCATTCATTTTTTCTCATTTTTCTAATTTATTTATTTCTACATTTAATTTTTTAAAATTTTGCCCTAAGTTTTATTTTCTTATTCATTTAATCTTTGATGATTGTATTCCTTATATTTTCTGCTAAAATTGATTTTTCCTTTTCTCCTCGGCCCATTTAATTTCCTCTACTAAAATCAGAGATGTGATATTCTTCGCATGACATTTCATTCACTGCTGCAAAGGTTGTATTTGAAAACAATTTAGCACCGAAAATGTCCCTGAAACAAACGCAAAGATTTAGTCACGTCAGTGGACAATTCGCAGTTAGAAGACAATGACTCCGACCGAGAGACGTGCACAATAATATCTGAACACTGCTGTAAAATGTTTACGCTGAAAAATTTGCTTTTTCTCCGCCGTTCTTCGTTTTTAGTGTCTTTCTTGATTAAAATAAAAAACAAATCGGTTGTTGGATTAAACACTGCATGAAGGATATTGAACCATTTTCACTTTACCGTCAACTAAACAAGGTCTTCTTATTGTCATGTTAATGCATCAACTTCTTATCGGATTTATTCTTAATCTGCAAACAACTGAGGACGTAGATGATCATGGTTCTCCACAAGTTCTTTCAGCCTCTAAGTACATTTTTAACACTTTAATTTTTTTTCCAGTCTTGGCATTCAGTCAACCCAGTCAAATTAAATAAATCACTCACTTATTCTTTATTTCTCGCACTATCAATATGTTCTCTCGGTGTTGAATTTTTCAGGGTCTTTCTTCCTGATGGGTACAGGAATGATTCTGCTGGATTTTAATCACTAGATTAGAAAAAGAGGAGCCCAATATGCCAACTACAAGTAGAAAAAACTAAAATAAAACGAGTAAAACAATTCAAATACCTGGTCAGTGTTCTGACAGAGGATGGAATATGTGACATGGAGACCCTAATACGTATTGGCATGGCCAAAAAAAAAAAAAAAGGCATAGCCAAAAAAAAGAAAAAAGAAGAAGGAAAATCTCATTGAAAACGAAGAAAAGAGTGCTGGATTGCTGCGTGATATCTGTCCTTCTATATGGAAGGGAATGTCGGATGATATCATCAAGGATGAAGGAGAGGCTTGAGGCAGCAGAAATGTGGTCTTACAGAAGGATACTGAGGATATCATGGACTGAACACGAGAGCAACAATGAGGTGTTGGAAAGGATTCAAACGAAAAGGAAACTCATATTGAACATCAGGAAGAGACAAATGAGGTTCTTTAGACACATAATGAGGAAGGAGGGTCTGGAGAAGTTAATACTCATAGGTCGGATAATTGGAAGAGGAGATAATGGGAAAACAGCGCGAGATGTTCTTGTTAAGTCTGAGCAAATGGATGGCGGAGTGGGGTTTAGAAGAGATACCAAGAGAAAAATTATTGATAGCGACAAGGGACAGCGCCAAATAGAAGACCATGTTTGCCTACGTTCTGAAGGGATACGGCACATGAAGAATTTTGTTTATTTTCTAACCATTTACTTATAAACTATCTCTTATACCATAGGATGTGCGGCTGGTTTAATAAATAGATGATCGAAACGATATATAGGAAAACCGATTTCCGACTCTTAGCGTGTATGATACATTAATTTTTTGTGCAAATGTCCTTAGAAAAGTTATCAATCCACAAATTACCTCCTTTGGGTTGTGGGTAAATAGTAAGACATGTAATAGAAAAAAATATTAGCTCAAAATTTTGGTGATGACATACTCGCAAGAAAAATTCTTCTTACAATCCAAAATATGTTTCGACTTTAATTAACTAAGAAAATGTTGATAATCCATAATACAAATTAAGTCAACCAACATATGTAACCTCTTAAACTTTTCCCGCCATCGGTGGATGTACGGGTGGTGTAATAAATATTTGATTGGAATTATGAATTAGAGAGCCGATTTTCATTTCTTGTTAATCTTGTTACATTCACTTTAGGATAAATACCTTTGGCAAGAGTATAAATCTATTTATTTCCCCCCTAGTTATAGGTTAAATAGTTGATCTTGTATCTGAAAAATTCATTATATACAAATTTTGGTAATGCCATACCCACGCGTAAAAAATGAAATTATTTCTAAAGTAAAAACAAAAATGTTCTAGCTTCAAATAACCCTCAAAATGTCGATAATTCATAAAAACAAAAAAAATTCAATTAATCAACATTACATAAAATAGCCATAAAACTTCTTCTCCTCCTCCAACCCTACGGCACGTGCGAGTGGTGTAATGAATAGATTCTCAGAATGATAAATGGCAGATCCGATTTCAAACTCTTGTCATGTTTATTACATTTACATTATTTCTTCTTCTTTATGTACCGTGTCCTTTAATGGACGTAGGCGATAATGGACTTCCGCTTCCCTCTAACTCTTGAGGTTCTTGATACTTCTCCCAAACTCCGTTCTGCCATCCACTTGCTCAAAACTATTAAGTGTGTGTGTGGGGGGGATGTGTACAACCGCGTTTCTGAAGAACCTGGAAAACTTTGCTGAGGAAATCAATGTCGGATTATCTCTGGTAGAATCGATTAGATTTTAAACTTGGAAAGAGGTTATTTAGTATCGATTTGTATATGTTATCTGGGGACTAAATGTTATAATTTTTCGAAAACATTTACTTAAGAAAGCTTTTTTTAACGATAGACAATTGTCCCTTGAATAGATGCGTCCATGTTTTCTGCAGTCTTAATTCAGCTTAATTCTACCTACCAAACTCAGCATGTGCCTCACTTTGATCGGAATCTGTCTATGCAGTGTGTTCATACGTATCTTTATATTTATCTATTTATGTATCATGGTTTACTTCAAGCTAAGTAGCTTCCTTGCAATCTGATACTAAGAAACTTTGATATTAACACCTATTTTTAATCCCGTTAACGATTACACGATTCCAGAAACAGCCCACGTCATTTCAAAGACAGTTCAGCTTTGGAAAACTATAGGAATCTTAGGGAATTAAAACTAAACTGGAATTAGTAGTCTGACAAACCATGTTGAGGTAATGTTCCAAAGAGCAGAAAAAATGTAAATATGTGAAATGTAAGTTATCTACGAAATACGTTATTTTCTAGGCTCTGCCAACCAAAACATTCCGTTGTTTTCCGGTGTAATTCCGGAGACTTTTCGCAAGAAATTTAAATTGTATTTATGTGTGCTAATCCATCAGTGGGTATGTTTTGCGGAACAGTTGCCATTAGTTAAATACTGTTCCTAGGTTCCTAGTTTCACCCTAACCCGGGATGATAAGCACCAGTTAGGGTTCTAGATATGGGCAAATAGTTAACGCTCAAACTAGAGTCAAACAGTAGTAAAGCATAAAATTAGATTTTTATTCTGGACATACCAGTAATGAATTACTAAAAAAAAAAAACAGAAATTACTAATAATATATTTGACTCACGTAACAAAAAGCGTTTTTACAAATATATGTTCATGGAACCAGATCTATAAACAAATTACATGTAAATAATACATATTCTATTCCCATTGTAACAATCTTATCAGCATTAATTAAATAATTGAGGTTGATACGCGTTAAACAAAATAAACCCAACCAACAATTCGTATTTACTGTAAAATGATGAACAATACATATTATCTGGAGTTGAAGGCATATCATTGCATTCAAAATATAATTAGTTGAAGCCATTAATTTTGATCAAATGAATCAAATGTTGCCATTATCAATAGAGGCTGATATGCCGCTGAACAAAATCAAATTCCAAAGCAAATGTTAGCTATATTTGTGACGAAAAACAAGAATTATTTTGTTAAATTTATATTTGTCTTACATATCTTCTTTATTTTTCATCATTTACTAATAATACTGAATTTTGAAAAAATTACAAGTCCTACCAATGTTCATTAATAGCGGTCCCAATATAGATATGCAGATGGCAGTGTTAATAGCAAATGGAGAAAGTAAACTACACGAAATCTTACAGGAGGTAGTAAGAGAAAGCAAGAAGAAAAGACTAAACATCAGTATTAAGTAGACAATATATAGTTGTCAGCTATAGAAAGGGCTCACAGCTGCAGCCAGGTATTAAACTCACAACTCTTTGGGTCAAGTAACTGGAACTAATCAACCTCTATATCTACTGAGCCATTTGTCCTCAAATATCTGGCTGCAGTAGTGTTAAACAAATAACTTAAAGTGTTGGGTTTGAGGGAGATAATTACATGGTATCAGGAAGCGGCATCGCACATGGAATGAGAATTATATACCCTAGTGATCGAAATATAGGTTTCGGTTCGAAATTCTTAGCACTTTAAGAAGTCTTTACAACGGCTGAAACGTCGTAAGTATGACAATAAAAAAAGGACAACAAGTCGAACAGTGTCAATAAAGTAAATAATACTTTATCTAAGGAGTATTGAAAAATATAAGACGTATTGCTAGTAATTTGTATATGAAAATGTATTTTTATATTTTTCTCATGCTGCAATTATTTCAATTTTGCTATATAAAAAGGAATTCTTGGTCATGTTATTATAAAATTAACTGTTGATCTTTGTTTGGGAGTATTTGCACATAGCTGAGGCCATAAGCAGTTAAGGGGTGTTTTCAAACCTGAAATTTCCCGATTAAAAGGCTTGCAGTCGGATGTAGCTTATCGTCATACCTAGAACAACACCACAGAGAAGAATGCCTAAATTAATAGTTGGTCTCAGAGGTTACTAGCACTATTATTTGAAAACTAGTACATACACAGTTGAAAAACATATTTTTGCAAAGAATTTCCGAAAAGTTTAAGGATACTAAGGATCTAGTAGCTGATTGAGGAAAACTTTGTGACGCAATGTGGCCGTGAGTATCACTTATTTGTATCGATATTCAGGAATAAGTTAGAATAAGTGTTCGCCGATGAGGTCAATGACAGGTGCTAGCAGCGCTACGTGCAATTTGTATCGGTTAGAAAAAGGCCTATTCTAACAATCAATCAAGACAACCATGGGCAACAAACATTTTTGTGTGTTAGAGTGCGCAGAGCCGTTCGGCTTTAATCGTTACTGCCAATCAATAAGAAAGCAACGTATTTTATCTAAATAAGAGCAAGTCTGTATTAACCTCGGATATATGTAAAATATTTAGTTAGGAATAAATCTTTCATACGTAAAAATATGGTATAACTAGCAGTATAGCCCGGCGTTGCTCGGGTGTAATGAAAGATTTAAAACTAATCCATGGTCCTGGAGCTCAGACTCTTTGGACGTTGGCACGAAAGACTAAAAAGCAATAGTTATTTCCAGTTAAAGCGAAGCTCTAGACTGAAAGAAAAATGAATGGATGTAAGTCAAATTTTGATTTCGATATCAAATAAGTTTTTTCATCGTAAACTGAATTTTGAAGGCTAAATAAGTCCTCTCAGTAAATGGTATTATGGCTGGGACTAAGAACTACAATTATACCTACTTAGAGCCAAACCCGAAGCATAAACTAAAACAAAAGGGCTGAAAAAATACAGAGATACAGGCAGATAAACAGTCACACACACAAACATCTTACCTTATATATATATATATATATATATGTATATATATTATCGATTTTCTGCACTCTTGTAAGAACTAAAAAAACCTTGAAACTTCTGAATATCGTTTCTTATGTCTTTGTCTATGAGTGTATCAAATTTGATTAAAATCGAACCACTCCTTCTATTACCCGATTTTTTTCGATTTTCGATTTTCGATATATATCTGTGATACCTCGACACAAAGCCTAGCTAAGAATACGCACAGACGCTTATAGTACAACTGTGAAAATTTTCAAGAAAATCAGTTTAGCCGTTTCGGAGTCTATAGGTAACGGGCACACACACAGACACACTCACAAAGTTCCATTTATAAATAATTTTAGATATTCGTCAAATTAGCGTCAGTCGTTATTGCGTCAGTATTCGTGGATGATTTGTGTGTATTTTTTGATCCCGATAATGTGAGAAACTTGTCCTTCCGCCTCTATATAACTTCCTGCCATACAGTTGTCTTCTGTGTTTATATAATTTCTGTTGGATTGACTTCTGTTTATATAGCAATGCAGTAACTGTTAATTCTGAGGCCCGTTTTACACTTGATGGTGAAGAAGTTACATTATCAAACTCTTAGGCAACTATCTCTTTTAATGTTCTAGTGACATCGAGTATAAATCTTACTTTCTTATGCTTAAGATTATCCCAGTGAAACTTAAATATATTTTATTGACATTGATTTCGATTCACACTTATGTTATTTCCTGTCATTAGTTACGTAGTAATTAACTTAGATTTACACCTGCAGAGAAAGGAACTATTGAAAAAAGCACACCATAAAAGTATATGTTAAGTTTCATTTTTTAAGATTTTGTTAACAAAATCCAGTATGTTAATGTATCAGTTTTGTATTGTATAGTTTGTAAATTCTTTTACTGAAACAATTTCCAAAATTATTTAAAGAAATCATGGCCCCTGTATATAAGCAACGTCTAGCAAGCTAGACAAAGAGATATTTGTCGAAGGGAATTCGATACACGTTCGAAACAAACAAACTGAACCTGTTCCATAGTATCTGGATAACTTTGTTTGTAAGTCTGCCGTATTTTATTCTACTTATAAATAAAATGGAGTGCAGCAAGCCAAAACTTGTGATATTGAGAGATAAAACGTTTTTTTAGAAAAATCAATATAAATGTAGGGAGCAAACAAAAAAGGATACTAATTGCCAGTTGACCACTCACATGAGGGCAAATAATATTAAATTTCAGCCAATCATCAAACCGTATAATAATTATTAAAAAGCTAACCGCACATTCCATTATATGAAGTTGAACCCGACGTTGTGATTTTGTGCTATTTGTCGAGTATCAATACAGGTTTTCAATAAACAGATCTGTACTGGACATAAGTTAGAAAAGAATTTATGTAGTTCTGACAGACACACATTCACACAACCACAATCATTAAAACATGTACGCATTCAATGTTTTACATATGTATGTCTATGAATTACTGTATGTATATATAAATGTGTGTGTGTGACAAAGACGTAACACCAGAGAGCATAAACACCGATTTGAAAAGAGAAGAGGGCAGTTTTTCTCCCAACCTTAAGGAAACACATAAAAAAAAACCCTTAGCAAAATTTGATGACGCAAGTAGACAAATTTTTACTGAAAAATAGTAAATGCTTTGTGGATCTGACTCTCTGCAAAACGATGAAACAACTATCCACATATTTCGTATCACAGTCCGGCCTATTAGAGAAGTGTTGGTCTATTGCCGAGTCATGCGCAAACTGATTTGTTCTTGAAGTCTGACTCGTATTGCTTCCACTTATACTAGCAGAAACATGTTGACTAATTTGGGTCTTTAGTCTCTGATTTGTCCATCCCAATTACTCAGCGTCACACTGAAATTTAAACTTATATACTATCAAATTATTTTGAAAGTGTTAATGACCATATTTAAGAAAAGATGGAAAAACCGAACAGCTAACGAAAGAAAAAAAAACCTGACAGTTGAAAACCTGAAATGATGCAAGTTGAGACCCTGACAGCAAACAGTTGACTTTTTGTATCTAACCACGGTAGGTTTGAAATTAATTGAACCCAGCCAGTTTTTTAATGTGACTGATCTTAAGCCAACCAGTCATGCTGTAAGAAGCCGATAACAGGCAAAATTGGTCTAAGAGGTACATTATCCTTAAGTACATTCGATAAACTGTACATCCCTGGGCGTTGAAACAAACCGGTCTAATACGATTGTAAACTGACATAGAAATTATGTTGCTCTTATATACTTAGAGTAACAGTATAAACCGTCTTACCACTTCTGTTTTGTGGATTTGTCAGTAATATTTGCAGAACCATTATTCCAAAATTGAGAGGAAGCATGTAAAATAACTTCCATTTTACCGATGTAGTCGTAACTATTCAAAATGATATTAAAAAAATTGAACTGGAGTAGAGGCTTGTCCCTTGTTTCCGGTTTAGGATGTTGTTTCCGGCTTTCTCTTCTCTCTATTCAGACCTTGGTATTGATGCTTCCGTGATTTTCCTGCCATCTGGCCGGTTGGTGGCAACGGCCCATCATTGTGAGGGTACCGGGTTTGCAGTTTTCTGGTTGCTGCTTCCGACTGGTAGTTAGGAGCCCTAACTCTTGCGTAGCGTCAAGAGCGGCTGCTCTGATCAACAGTTGTATAATATCGGGGTTCTTGTAGTGCTATGTTGCACATGGATAGGTGTCCCTGCAAGCGCTTTCGGTGGGCAACCCTGAGGCCATACCTTGTTGCAGCCCTAGCCAGTTTCCCTCCCAGCACAGATCGTGGATAATGACCGCCTGTATCCTCTACCCTGGGTCCCTTTCTATGAACAAAAACATGACGAAACAAATCAGAAACGACCCTACACCAGTTAAATTCAAACAACCTAAACCCATTAACCTTTCTCTCACTAATATCCGGGGCATTCGTACTAACTTTCCTAGTGTAGAATCGTTCCTGCATGAAAAGTTCCCTGACATCCTTGCGCTCTGCGAAATTAACCTCAACTCAGATATTCCCTCCTCTGAGCTCGCCATCCCTGGTTATCTTCCCCTCTTAAGGAAGGATTCCACTGTCTACATGCATGGGCTGGGTATCTACATCAGCGAACACCTCCTCATAGCTAGGGTGACTTCACTCGAATCTACTGACCACCAATACATATGTCTCTGCCTGTCTCTCCTCAGTTCGGTTAGTTACCTATTTTTTCTTTACCGTTCTCCCTCCTCTCCTGACTGCTCCCTACTAGATAGCATTGCTGACGACATAGATAAAGCTATTTCCTATCACCCATTCGCCCACATATTTGTATGGCTTGAAAACGCCATTACTGAACTAGCGGGCATTCACACCATGAACTTTGCTATTTCCCAATCCCTTACGTAAGCGGTGGACTTCCCCACTCGCTTCCCAAGCACTCTCTCGGGTCATTCCTTACTGCTAGATATATGTTTCACCTTTGCGCCTTAGGCCTGTCAAGTCTCGGCAATTCTCGGCAACACCGACCACGCTGTTGTCTCTCTCAGTATTTCTTTCCACTCTCACTCCTCCCAGGAGCCTACTACATATAGGACCTCCTACCTCTACCAAAAAGCTGACTGGGATGCCTTTCGCGATTTTCTCTGCGACGTCCCTTGGGGAAAAGTGTTTGACCAATCAGTTGATGACTCTGACTCTGAGGTCTCGTCATGGGTGAAAGCTGGCATTGATGCCTTCAAACCCACCAGGAAGTATTGGTTAAACCTCATTCCTCTCCGTGGTTCTCTCCGTCTTGCTCAGCCGTCATTACCCACAGGAAACATTACTTTCGTCTTTTCCGGAGAGAGTCATCTGATCACAATAGGCGCCTGTTCACATCTGCTCGCAATGAGTGCAAGAGAACCCTAAATGACGCCAAACGGTTGCTTGCTGAGAGAAAGCGACAACGCATAGCTGACCGCGTGTTCGGCTCCAAGGACTATTAGAAGATTTGCAAACGAGTGCTGAACAATAGCAAATCCTCAATACCTTCTTTAATCCATGAATTACGTCATTTGCGGACAAAGCTGAGTGCTTTGCCCGCAGATTCTCATCCAACTCCAAATTTGACTCGTCCGGAGTACACACACCCGCCTTCCCTATTAGAACTGATGCCAAACTGCACGACGTATATATTACCCCGACAGTAGTATCCCGAGTGATTTCAAAACTCGACCACCATAAGGCGAGTGGAGACGATGGAATCCCGGTGATAGTCCTTAAGAGGTGTGCTCCTGGATTTTCCCCTGTCCTCTAAAAATGTTTAACTACTGCCTTTCTGCTTCCTGCTTTCCTGCATACTGTAAGTTCTCTTCAGTCGTTCCTGTATTTAAGAACTGTGGTGAACCCTCGAACCCATCCAATTAACGCCCGATCAGTCTTCTACAGATATTCGGGAAAGTATTCGAGGCCATAATTAATGCTGAAATATTTCAACATCTCACTGCCCAGAAAGTCTTCTCTGACAGGCAATATGTCTTCCGCTTTGCCAGGTCCACGGCCGACTTGCTAACCACCGTAACTGAGTACATGCTCCATGCCATTGATGAGCCTGACGAGGCTCGCGCGGTTGCTCTGGACATCTCCAAGTCTTTTGACAGGCTTTGGCACTCTGGCCTCCTATGCAAGCTACGGGGTTACGGTATTACCGGTCGCCTGCTTGACATAATCCAATCTTTCTTAAATAACCGCAAAATGAAGATCGTTTTGAATGGGCATGCCTCTTCAGCATACAGCACGAATGCTGGTGTCCCACAGGGCTCTATCCTGGGCCCGACGCTCTTCCTTATGTTCATCAACGACCTCCCAGATGAGATCAAGATCATGAGATGACACTACAATATACTCCCGCACCAGTAAGAAATCTCTCGTGGCAGACAGACATAATCTCGCTGCTGACATTGAACGGGATCTACACTTTCGGGTGAAATGGGGCAAGAAGTGGCTTATCAACTTCAATGCGTCTAAGACCAAGCTCTTGTCTGTCAACCATCACAGGCAACCTCTCCTGCCTCCCATAAGCATGGACCAAGCGAGTCTCCCTGAGAGCAACAAACTAGGCCTCCTCGGCCTTACCCTCTCCTCAGACCTCAAATGGAACCACTATGTTGAAACCATAGGTAAATCTACTGCTAAGAAGGTTGGGTCACTATGTCGATCCAGGATGTTTTTTCCGCCTGAATCCATCCTGCATATATCCGTCCGTGCATGTAGTACTGCTGCCATGTATGGTCAGGCGTCCCTGCCGTTCTCATCAGTGTTCTCGGCAGGCTCCAAAGAGAGTCTGTAATGTGATATGTACTTATCTGGCAGCTCGACTGCAGCCACTTCCACACCGTCGAAATGTGACCTCCCTTTGTCTGTTCTATAAGAACTTTCATGGCTTCTGCTCGGACGAACTTAAGTCACTGGTGCCTCCTCAACAGGTTTTTACTAGTCCAACCAGACTGGCAACTGGGTCCCACCCATTCACAGTCAGGTTAGACAAATGCAGACGACAATTCTCCTCCTGCAGCTTCTTCTCTCGCAATTCCCGTTTGTGGAACTCGCTCCCATATTCTTGCTTTTCTGACGGCTACAACCTCCAGAAATTTAAATGCAATGTCAATACTCATCTATTAATCACTGGACTCTAGCTCTCTCCCCAACACCGTATATCCTTCCCTTTCTCTCCAACTATGTATCTGTCATCGCACCTGCATTCTCAGCTTTCTATTGCTCCTTTATAACTAGTTTGTTCTTCTCACTGTTTTCTAATTAATCTTTTTACAGTTATGTAGCCCCCCCCCCTCTCCTCAGTGGCATTTCTGCCTTGCTCGGGGTGAAATGATTAAAAAAAATGGCAATTCACACACATCCGAATAATGTCAATTCACACCCCAGTTGTGGAAATTCACACGTATCTTAATAATCTCAATTCACACACACACACACACACACACACACACACACACACACACACACACACACACGTATATATTCAAATATTCACAATTCACACACACACACACACACACACACACACATCCCAATAATGGGAATTCATACATGTATGATAAAATATAGTTTTAACGTATGGAATATATATATGGGGAAATTGCTCAATAAGAGGAATAGGGTGTATGTAAATACAAAATGTACACTGAATTCAACACTCGTCTGATTCATGCTTATGAACAATCGCCAAGACAGCATATATATATATATATATATATATATATATATATATATATATATAAAGAGAGAAATAGTCAAAGAAATAGAGAGAGAGAAAAAGAGGGAGAGAGAGAAAGAATTAATAGAAATAGAAGATTTTTCATGATTGATTCTATCATCACCCCGTACATTCCAGCAGCCACCCAGTATAATCACCAACTGACTGTTTAATATATATATATATATATATATATATATATATATATATATATATATATATATAGTCCGCATTTTTTCGTTATAACAGTCTTTAGTTTACGCTCTTCTAGATAAGAGTTCGAGGCTTTTTCTGTCTCATCTAGATCTCAAATTATGTTTTCAACAAACCTCTTCGTTCAATAATGATTATGTCTCTCGTTTGATATGACCCATATAGATGTGTTGTGTGTGTCTGTGTGTGTGTGTGTGTGTGTGTGTGCATATACTATTAGTATCAGATATACAAACACCGTTTAGCG
Organism: Ascarosepion bandense; assembly: GCA_037127315.1. NCBI lineage: Eukaryota > Metazoa > Mollusca > Cephalopoda > Sepiida > Sepiidae > Ascarosepion > Ascarosepion bandense. The sequence goes on from JBBBDQ010000799.1 coordinate 1,917,255, forward strand.
TGGTATCGAACGAGCTTTTAACAAACTTAAAAACCGGGTCAACGATCTGTCAGTCATTACGTTCATGTTTAATGTGAACCGACAAACGCACACCAATTACACACGCACATACAAACACACAAGCACACACAAACCTTATATATATATAAACACACACGTGTGTGTGTGTGTGTGTGTGTGTGTGTGTGTGTGTGTGTGGTTAAAAAGACCAGACGAGAATAGCTGAAAACATACGCATATTTTCTAGAATTTCTTGAACTGCACAAGGCATGGCCCAAACTTGTCACTGCCGGAGAATAAGGAAAAATTATCTTGTCAACTCAGTGTTATGTCAAATTTGTTTGTTTTGACTTTATTATTATTATTTACACATTTTTTTCACTACACGGACTGAGAACTTTACTAAAACATCACGACTTTTACTCTTCCAGACAGGTGCATCAATTTTGTTTTGTTTCTAAACCATTTTATTCTTCGTTTTAATTCTATCTTAGTTTCTTTCATTTTTTATTCCTTTTTTTTCTTCTCAGTTTACAATCAACATTCTTACTCGCTGCTGTCCGTCTTCAAGCTATTTCAAATCAATATAAAACTTTTGTTATCATTTAAAATTCAATCTTATTTAGTTTATTCCCAATGAAATTTTCTGGTTTGCATTCACAGCGATTAATTGTCTCGCTGAAACTAAATTGTTTGCGCATTCAAGTAAAAGATTCTCTTGACCGCATTTTTTTTTAATCATGTCACCCTGAGCAAGGCGGTAACGCCACTGATGTGCAGGGGGCTACGTAAGTGTGAATAGATTGGAAAAGAGAAAGCCGGAAACCACAACCTAAACAGGGAACAAGGGATGAGCCTCTACGCATGTTCAATAGACGTGGGTGGAGTGTGAACCGGGCGATAGTTTAGTCTATCTCCTCCTGTTGAGAAAATAAACAAAAAAAAAAAGAGAAAAGTGAAAATATTGGAAAAGAGAAAGACGGAAACCGCATCCTAAACAGGGAACAATGGATGAGCCTCTAGACCTGTTCAATTGACGTGGGTGGAGTGTGATTCGAGCGATAGTTTAATCTCTACTCCAATAAGTAGTAAGGGCTTATTGGTTTTGTCGTTTTTTTTAAAACTTTACATCTTGGTCTGGATTTTACCTAAAGTAACTGTATTTAATTTTGGGGGCAGTTTTTTTCGCTTGTCTGAAGTATTCCTTTTGGTGAGATTTAAGTTAAAATTGAACAGCTGGTGCCGACGAACTTTTTTATAAAATCGACTCCCATAAGATTGTTATCCCAATCAATACAATCTTGCTTCTGTCTCGTTATTTTCCCCACCTATCCGCATAAGTTGTGGCTCTTCGTACAAACCTCTACCTTAAGTGGCCATCGGAACATGTACAGTTTGAACACCATTGTAGAAAATCAAGATCACTCTAGGTCGTGTGGGAATATAAAATAAAATCAATAAAATAAAATAGTGAAGACTGAAAAAATAATTTTTCCATGATCCAAGTCATAAAGAACCCGGAAAAGCTTCCTGTTCATGTGTGCAATTTTATGAATTCACTTCCGGAATAGACAGAATTTTGCTCTTTTCACTTTCAATTAAGAGATCGTTCGGATGTATTTTCAGCAGCTCTACTCATGAATGAGAAATTCTGCCATCTGGAAACAGAAAAGTCTGGAGAGTCGTGTTCAATTTTTTTTTTTTTTTTTTATAAGCGTTTCACCCCGAGCAAGGCATGTCACTGCCACTACTGTGCAGGGGGCTACGTAGAGTGGAGAAAGGCTGGTTAAATATAGGAAATAACAGAGGGTGGGTGACAGGCGGGTGAGGATACCGAGAATGACGGTTGGGTAGATGAGAGTGTTGTGAGAATAGTTGGGAGTTAGTGTGATAGGAGGTGTCTATTGACCCTACATTTAAACACCTGGAGATTGTAACTGTCGGGAAAGCAGACTTGTGGAAGGGAGTTCCACAGGCGGGAAGCGCGAGAAAAGAAGCTGTTGGAGTAGAATTTACGGTTACATCTTATTTGTTTAACTGTAAAAGGGTGGGACCTAGTTGCTAATCTAGTATCTCGTGTAAATTCGTGCTTAGGCGGCACCAGTGATCTAAGCTCATCGGAGCAGAAGCCATGAAAGTACTTGTAGAAGAGGCACAGGGAAGCTACATCACGCCGGTGTGAGAGCGGCTGCAGCCGGTCTGCCAAGTCAGTATCAACCACGTTACAGATCCTCCTTTGTATTTTGTCAAGAAGCCCAAGGAGAGCAGCAGGGGCACCCGACCAGATATGGCAGCAATATTGCAGTCGAATTCTTTTCATTCACTTATGCACAAATAATCTTGGGAAAGGTATTGATCTATCTTTTTTCCTTCCAGTTATGGATTCAATAGCAGAACAGATTGGTTCGATAGTCATGGTTGGTAACCTGTCTACCACAGAAAGAAATGACAACCTACTGAGGGAAAATCTTCTGCTTAGTCAGACATGAATCGAAAGTGATGATCGCCCAAGCTTGCATCTCGTATGGTAATTAACTGACTTAAACTAATTATTTCAGAACAAGGCAAAGGGACATATTTAAAAAACGTTTGTGCTTCGACGCATTGAACATAAAATAAAATTCCGTACCAAGCTTATTTTTATGGTTCTGACTTTTTTGTTTATACACCCTTGTGTAAAAAAAAACGAAACAAAACAGATAATGTCTTTCTTGTGTGTCAGGAAAAATTGTAAATATATGTTGCATATTATGATCTTCATAAAAGGTATCTCCTTTGGCTATGCGTATGGAACGTACACTTTCATCATTTCCACAGAATGACGAGATCATTCTGCAACGTTTCCAGAATAGTCTGGCTTTTACAAGACTTTTAATTAATGCTATTTCATCAATTTGTATTTTGTTACTTAAATGCATATCATGTAGATCATTGCGACTTTCTCTTTCTCAAGAGATATTGCTCATTCCATAGCTCTTTGAAGTGAGTTTACAAATTCTCCTTTTCGGCAAAAGCATCCAATAAATGAAACTTAGAATAAGGTTCTATTTTAGGAGATCCACCATCATAAGTTTTCACAGACAGTTCTCTTTGAAAATAATTAGGTGTAAATGGTCACAGTTCGGTATCAGACATTCTCCAATATGTTTAAATGCATGACCTTTAAAGTTCTCTAAATGTCAGAGATCAAAAGTTTGAATCTGAAAATATCACTGATGGGATGTGGTTTCCCTCTGTTTGTTCTATAAATATTTTCATGGCTTCTGCTCCGACAGACCTTAAGTCACTAGAGCTCCTGTCACAGAAGTTTACTTGTGCAACCAGGCTAGCAACTAGGTCTCTCCCATTCACAGTTTGATCAACCAAATGCAGATGATAATTCTACTCCAACTGCTTCTTTTCTCGCATTTCCCGCCTGTGGAACACTTCCACATTCTTGTATTCCTGAGGGCTACAACTTCCAGGAATTTAAATGCAATGTCAATACCCACCTCTTAATCATTCTTTCTATATCACCCGGTATATCTTTTCCATTCTTTCTACATTTACAGCTGTCATCACACCTGTATTCCCATCCATTCTCTTGCTACTTTATCTGACACACCCTATAACTGGCTCGTCTTTTTCATACTTTCCTCCTATCTAATATTTTACTCTTATGTAGTCCCCTCTGCGCATCATTGGCGTACCGCCTTGCATGAGGCGAAATGATTAAAAAATAGATTTAGCTTTGACCAGAATTTAAAGAAAATGGTCTTTGTGGATTTTATAATTCTTTCTCACCTGCCTTCAATCTATTGGGAGTATAAGTAAAATCGTATTTTTATGTGATTAATAGTGTGATTCATAAAAGTCTCTTTGAATTCATTGCTATCCTAATTATGTTATCCTATGTCTTTACAGATTGAGTTGTTGAAATATCTTGCGTTATCTTTCTAAATGTGAGCAGCCACTGCGTGTAGTTAAAGAATCTGATCAATGATTGCACGAATGCTTTATTTCCAATGTCTTGCATTATCTCTATATGCACACTTCTTATAGGAAGTGAATTTCAATAAACATATGTTTTCAGCTTTCCCCTCTCCTGTATACTCGATTCCCTTGTTGTAGATACCAACATGCCAGATAGATGGAAAAAGGGGCAGGGGAAAACAGCGGATAACATATTTGAAGGACCTGATCAGGGGGATGACGGACGAGATTTGCATGGTGCAACAGGAGAAAGAGTGTTAAGAGCTACCAGGGATAGGGAGATGTAGAAACCCATGATTGCCAACGTCATGAAAGGTCAGGACACATAAAAAGAGAAGATCAGATTCACGCGGTGTTCATGTAAATTAGTCAATTTGCGATTCTTAAAACATAAACTGTAACTTAGATAACATTCTTTTTTACTGTTTAGCTTGTGTAATCTATATATCATTATTATCGGTTTTAGGTGATGGTGGTACTGATTCCTAAATGTTTAGATTAAGGATGGTATCCATTAATCAGTTTTTCTGTATAAGGATAGTATTTTTCAAGTAGAATAGGTTATAAAACTTTATACACATATGTTTTAGAATTAGCAATTCTTCCGTTCACCCTTACCATTAGTTAGTTAAGTGCCATACGTGAAACACGCTTGAGCGATCATGTCTCGAAAGAGGCATGACTGACTGGGCAGAAGATTATCCCGCAGTAGGGTGCCATTGCTTTCTGCTTTGAGCTGATATCCAATTCACCACAACGCACATGAAGCATATTACTCAGACAAAATACTGAAATTCAGGAATGAGAACAACTCATAAAATTGCAACCAACAAAGAATCACTAAAAACTACTAAACTCTAGAATGCATCACTTAAATTAATTCCGGACGATGTAGACCCACATATAAGTATCACAGAAGCAATATATACAACTACAATAGCTGCAACTAAAAACATAAACATCAAAGTAAAAATGGAAGTCTTTCATATATGAAGACCCACATAGAAAAAGAAATGTAAAGAAAGAAATTGAACAACATATGAATGAATTTTAGTACTCGATAAAATGGCAAAATCAAAGATTGTTAAGACTAGAACATGCAGAAATTTTAACACAAAATTGACAATTAGAAATAAAAATTAAATCCTATCAGTTAAATATAAAAAAATCAAACAAAACAACTGAAATTTCAAAGAATCAGATGCTATTAAAATAAAATCAAGATTATAAAAAGAAAACGCTATATTTCTCACCAATGCGAAGAAACTTTAATAAAATAAACCAATGTCCACTTTTTATTAATGCAGTCTGGTAAATCTTCTTATACTTATCAAAAATTTCACTATTAGAAGAGTTAGTGGACAATCTAACTGATATTCCATTAGGAATGCTCTTAAGAATATGGGTTGGGTGGTTAGAATTTTTATTAACATAATTGGGGGTGTAGTTATTTTTAATGTAAGGTGTTATATATCCATTATTTAAATTTAATGTTATGTCCAAATAATTAACTATCTTAATGTTATATTCTATTTCTATACTTAATCCGTAAGATTTGAAAAATTTTTGTATCTCCTTTTTAATTTTATCGCCTATTCTAGGTGTACATTTATCTACTATAATTAATCCATCGTCCCGGTATAAACCGTGATTATGGAAATCTAAAATGGCGTTAAGTTTTTGAAGCAGCAAACAACCGATCACCTCCGCCACCTCCGCCCCATCATATGCCCCCATAGGATTATCAAATCCCTGGGTATCAGTTTTTTTTACCCATATTTCATCATTGAAATATAATAGGGTTTTACGGCAGTGCCAAATTATCTCTAATTCTGCCTCATTTATCTCATTATACTCTTTAGTTAGCGATAAGGCCTCCGAAAGTAGCTCAGCAGTTATAGATGGGTAGAAGTCCTTAATTTCGTATTTAATAAATGTAGAGTTCTTATTAATTTTTAGGGATTTAAACCATTTAATACAATCTCCAGTTGATTTCCACTGGTTAATGTTAAGGAACATACGTAAATTATTACAAATATTTTGGATAATAATTTTACTTATTTTTCCTAGCTCTGTCTTAGTGGGGTTGAGAAGTCTGAATTCAGGGTGGTTAGGAAACGAACTTTTATGGTCTTTAACCGTAAGAAAACAATTTTTTAGGGTTAACTTTTCCACCGTATTGTGTAGGACGATCCGTTGTGTGAAACCGCGGTAGGTTTTGGCTATCTTGTGATTCTTTATATATATATATATATATATATATATATATATATATAAATTAACTGATTTTAACAACACTGAATGTACAAAAAGTAAAATTAAAATCAAATGTTTTGTACAATGAGCGGACAACATATCTACCAAACTCTGACTCGGGAAAAAAAGTTAAACATTTAATTTTGCTTGTTGCTATTCATTATCTATGTCTGGTAATTATAAAGTGTTTACCTAAAAAGCATTTTTGTGAAGAAAACCAACGGTCGATATTTTTATTTGTCTTCTTTGCGAAAAACATTCGATGTTATATATATATAGTGGTGTGGAAAATGAAGAAGGAGAAGAGGAAGTAGGGTCAGTTTGAGGAGGAGTGAAGTAGTGGTTCTCTCTGTTCCTGCGAGAGAACAGAAAATTATATAGCCAATTTATATAGAAGATGAGAGCTGTTGAATTCACGAAGGAGGAAAAAAGTATATAATCTGGAGTAAAAATGTTATCGGATATCCGATTGCAATAGAGATGCGATGTAAGTTGCCTACTGGTTAAAATCCATCACAGATAAAGAATGGCTCCAGTGAGAATGACAAGCAACGAATAAACGACAGACCAGCCCTGACAGATTTGTAGAGATTTAAATTCTTTAAATATATACAAGACATCTTTTGTCGTCATCAATTTCATCAAACAAAATATGTCGATATGGAAAACATCACTTCATCTCAATCAAATTCGAATTTAGGGAGTGAAAGTCCAAATAACTCTCAAATGCTCTCACAAAAATTCCAAGGCAGCGTGACTAAAATGATACAGCTCGCTAAGTGGCAAAATACTTCACATTTATTCTACCTGGCACATTATCGTCATCGAGCAATTATTGACAAAAATCTGCTTGCCTAAAATGCCTTTCCAACAGAAATCTACTGAGCAAATTTGACACTAAACACAAATGCAGTTTACCTATATATATATATATATATATATATATATATATATATATATATATATATATATATATACGGTCCGAAATGTCGGATAAATGGCAATAAAAATGAGGACAATATTGTGAATAATGTATGTAAGAATAATATATATATATATATATATATATATATATATAGATGTATATTTTGTTTGGTGCATTTTTTAAATAGAAGTCGCCTTTATTCCAAGCTTTGCGAATTGGATAGGTCTGGAATCCGTGTTGGCGTCTTATCTTTTTCAAAAACCTCTAAATATATTTTCTTTCGATTGCAAATGAACAAAGATGTTGCTCAAAGAGCGCGTTACGATAGACCTTATGGACAAATTTGAAATTTCTTATTCCCATCAAAACGAAAAATGGTAGAATTTAAAAAAACAAATTAATAAAAAAAACAAAAAATGCTTTCTTATTGGACGGAACATATGTAGGAAAATGTACGACAAAGTAGAAAAATGCTTTTTTCTCCAATATGGTTCTTCATATATACAAATATGTCTAGTTATCTTATATATATGACAAACTTGTTTTTGCCGATACGTTCCGTACTCTGTGGGATTTTGTCAAGGCAATTGTCTTTTTAAATTCCCACAGAGGACTAAACATGTCGACTAAGTTATGTTTCTTTTTACCATTATTCATATTGTCTTTTTAAAGACATGGTGTATCTGAAATTTTAATACACACACACACACGTGCCCGCACACACACACACACACACACACACACACACACACACACACACACACACACACACACACACACTCACGCGCACACACATATTAGTTTGAGAAAAATGTATTTTAAGTTATTACTGGGTAATACTACTAATTTCATATATATATATATATATATATATATATATATATATATATATATATAAGATGGCTTTCTAAATTAACTTAGAATCGATATATGCACGCAGATTACACAAAATGGGTAAATTATATATCATAGTGGTTGTCTGTCCTTCTCAGAAGTAATTTTTATATTTTTTGGACCAATAAGACTGTCTAAAACGGGATACGCAAGTAACCTTTTGAATATTATAATATTCCTAGAGCTGGACATACGTACGCACATAAAAATATATGTTTTCAAAATTATACCTTCCTCTCTACTCGTAAGTTTCGAGTTAGATATAATATCAAGGGGAAATCAAGTTAATTATCCATTGTTGTCTTTAGTTTTTAAGTGGACTTGTACAACGGTTCCTCGCTGTCTCAATGTGTGTAGAACTAGTGATTTTTGAATAGTTTCTTTTCTTTATAATATATTATGCACTGTAGTCATTGTAAATTGAAACTTCTGGTATTCATTTTGCTTGCTTGATCATAGAATTAACTGGTTCCAGACATAATTTTTGGTTTGCTCTTGGAATCTTATGTAAAGATAAATAATTAGAAGTAGAATCAATGCCAAGACAAGGAAGAAACTCAAGAACTGAAAAAAAAAGGTTAACACCGGCAAAGAAACTGAGAGATTTAGAAAATATAATGAAAAATGATCAACACACCAATAAAACGGTTGGTTTCTTGTACCGCTCTATTAAGTACCTGACTCCTTACGGTATCCTCTATCATTACAAGGGCCATATCAGTCAGAGCCTGGAGTACTTTCCCGAGCATGTGAGCAATGATGAAGTTTTGGAAAAGATGTTTGTTTTGTTTTATGGCAAATCAATCTCGGCAGGTCATTTATTGCCAACTAAACTTTTATTTTATTTATTGCTGGTAATACTTTTTTTTTTATTTATTGCTGGTAATACTTTTTTTTTCTTTCAATAATTTATTGTTGTTTTTATATAGGTTTTTGTGTCTAGTAATACATTTTTTTCTTTTTCGAGTCTCAAGATTCATTGGGTTTTGTTTTTAAGTGCAGGGTTCCCAAGTCCTACCCATGTTTTTTAACCCATAACTAGAGGGAAGGGACGGATTAATACCTTTCCTAAGGGTACCAGTACTTAAGTGAATGCAGGGTATTCAACTGGAATTCGACCTCGGCTCACCGATTTCTTTTTCTGAGCCGATTTTATATCCACTGCACCACAACGCACATCCGTCACTATACGCTTACAGCACCTGGTATTCCCAAGCGGTCACCCATTTAAGTACTGATCAGGCTCAACGTTGCTTAACTTTGGTGATCGAGCGAGAACCAGTGTATTCAAGGTGATAGGCCGTAAGCCGGAAAGGATGGACACAAAAAGGAAATTAATACTGGGCATGAAGAAGAGACAACCAAAGTTCCTGGGACATGCAATATGAAAGAAGGTCTTGGAGAACATGATACTAACAGGCCATCAAGTGGGAAAAAGTGACAGAGAAAAACAGCGGATAACATATTTGAAGGGCTTGATCAGGTAGATGACAAACCGAGGGGTGCGTGCTGTCACAGAAAAAAAAGTGTGCTCAAAGCCACCAGGTATAGGGAGACGTAGAGAACCATGATCGCCTACGTAGTGAAGAGACAGAGCACATAGAAGAAAACGTTGTCACATTTAGGCGGGAACTTCTCACTCTTCTGTCTCAATATAATTCAAAATATTTTCCGTGTCCTTGTGTGTGACGAATTATTTTCCCTGCATCCAACCTTTTTTACAGGCAGGATATGGCGAAACTTTCACTGCTCTATCGCTATTCCCCTGTAAATTTCTCGAACGAATTTCATTCTTTGCTACAGCCAGTTCTAACTTTGACGGTTAAAGCCCGTGATGCCACTTACATTGTAGCCAACTACACACATTCCCTCTGTATTCCACTGTGGTCATTAGGTTCTAATTGAACGGCTTCTTCCCTTGGATCATTGATATATAAAACTGACTACCAAGAGGATATTTCGGCGATCACTACAATCTTAGACTGTTCAAGCATAAGGTTAACAGTTGTTTTGACGTCCTATACATATATTATATTAACGTAGCACTCAACCTCGAATGTAAATCCCAACTGGGCTTGTAACGGGTTAAAGTAAATAAAAGAATTGTCAGAAAAAATAGAATTTAGGAAACAAACTTATGATGCAAACATAACATGAATTCGAAAGATTGTTAATTTGTGAATGGATTGCGCTCCTCAGAAAACACAATCAATAGCCTATAAATCGAAGGTTGTTGGATATTTCTATTTGAGAGTCTGTGAGTTTGAAAGAAGTAAATTTGTAGCTATACTTGTAGTTGACATTTACCGTATATTACTATTTCAGTTTAAACGCTGAATCTCTTTGTGTCTTTGACGTAAAATGTAATCGATATTTGTTGTGTTTTTCTTTTTTTACTTGTATTGAATTTACGTCGTGGTACAGTAGAAATCAGCTTTGAACGAGACATCGAAATGCTGAGTTGAATTCGTTGCATTTACTTTATCGAAAATACCCTTGAGAAAAGTATTAATCTTAGTCTTTGTTGCAGTTATGGGTGAAATAACAGGACAGATTGGGATTTATAGCCTTGATTGGCAACTAGTTTACCGTAGAAAATAATGGCATTCTATTGCAGGAAAATATTCAGCCTAGTCAATCATATCTCGAGATATGATCGCCCAAGTATTTATCTGGTATGGAACTTAACTGATTGACTGATATATAAGATTAGTTCTCTTTTTTTTAATTTGTCTGATGACGTCCATATTGTTCAACCAGACATGTCACTTCTTTGTTTTTGTTTTATAGTTATTTTGATACATATATATATCGTTCATTCAGCAATGAATTAGAATACTCTAACTACTGACGTATACATAGCATATCACACGCTAAAAGTCTGCCTCCTACCGAGCATCCATGACTCAGAGGTAGAATCGCCGACTGACGCCAATTCGGTCGGGTTTGGATCCTCGGTAGAAGTAATCGGATGTCCAACCATACTGATGAACTGTGACTATATATATATATATATATATATATATTTCTGTGTGTTTGTGTGTGTGTGTGTGTGTGTGAATTTCAATAGACTTCGTTTCATTAACTTAAGTACAATTTGGAAAAGTATTAAACAAGCTCCTCTCCTTTATAGGTTGAATAACAGGACATTTTAGGTTCTATACATCCTTGTTTGCCAACCGGAGAGATTAATGGCAATCTACTGCGGGATTGTATCAAACGAAACAAGACAGCCCAAGCCTTTATCACGAATAGCAATTAACTAAGTCTAATCCATACTTTCTGTGAAGTCCGGTTTTGTTTAAATCAGAAATATGCCTTAGATTCCATATTAAAAAAAAGTTCGACCAAATTACAGACCTCTGTATAATCATACGCTTTCGTAGCAATGCAGAGATCAGGTTTATATTTTCTGGGTCGCAGACATCTATCGCAAATTAAAACAACTTTCTGTTTTTGCTTAATTATGGTAATGTCTGGATCGCTGATGGGGCAATAATTTTTAACCAAGTTTAAGGCTGCAGTTAAAAGTTTTTCAGAGATACTCATCTACTAACCACTGGCCTCTAGCTCTCTCCCCTCCCCTGTATAACCTTCCCTTTCTCTCCACCTATGTATCTCTCATCGCACCTGCTTTCTCAGCTTTCTATTGTTCCTTTCTAACTAGTTTATACTCCTCACTCTTTTCTAATTAATCTTTCTACATTTATGTAACCCCCTGCACATCAGTGGCGTTTCTGCCTTGCTCGGGGTGAAATGATTAAAAAAAGAAAAAGAAAAAGGTAGACAGATACAAATCACAATACGTCAAAGTGAATAAAAGTGCATTCCTTTTTTCTTTTTTTCTTTTTGTGAATTAATTAATTGCCTAGGCTGTGTTTTTACACTGGTTCACACCAAAAGCATTCTTGAAGCTCTTTCAAAAATGATTTTCATAATCTTTCCTATGTGTATTTTGGAAAGGTTTAGTAGTCATTATTACAAATGCATTCAAAATTTATATCAAACTAGAATTAAATAGTATATAAATATAATAACGATTATATATATATATATATATATATATATATATATATATATATATATAAATCCTACCGGTTACTCTTCTTTTTTTACCGAGCACACCCATCTGCTATCTGATGGACAATCCCTCTCGTAGACAGATGTTCGAGCATATTTAGGTTTTCCCAACACCAACACATCCCAATTTTGTTTTATAACGCAACGAAAATATGTGGACCTAATTTACAGCTTCTGGGGACAATCGCATCATCTGTCATGATCAACCTCGATCACGATGACTTGTTATATCTTGCTTGTGTAAGCATCAACAGTTTCCGAACAGTTCTGTCTACATCTAGTCTTAATAAAGAATATTCTATTCTGGCTGGGATCGAACAACTGCCTCACTGATAAGTACTTTTTCTATCAGCACCGATGGTGCGCTACACCAAATACTCATCGCAAGTTCCAGTAAATACCTTTCCTTTCTGGAATAAATCATTTTTTGTATTAATTAATTATTTTGAATGTGAAACTATTTTTTGAACATTAGTATTATTGTATGTACATGTTAATCTTCCAATTTTGTCTTTTTCTTATCGTTATAAGGTCGCATTCCAAAAGCTGAGTAAAGTACTAACACAGGAAAATTTCACTAGAAACAAAGAAGAGAGTGCTGGATTGCTATATGATGTCAGTTCTTTAATAAGTCAGTGAATGCTAGAGAATATCATCGAAGATTTGGACAAATCATGAAGCAACGGAAATGTGGTTTTACAGAAGGATGCTGCGGATATCGTAGACTGAGCATGCAAGCAACGATTAGGTGTTGGAAAGAATGGTAACAAAAAGGAAATTAATACCGAGCATCAGGAAGAGACAACTGAAGTTACTGGGACATGCAATAAAAAGGAGAGCTTGGAGAACATGATACTGACAGGCCAGATAGAAGGAAAAAGAGATAGAGGAAGACAGAGTTTTAATTTACCTTGTTTAGTATAAACTGTGCTTTTCTTACTCGAAGACTGACAAGATCTAAAGCTCTCCGAAAATAAAGCTTTATTATAACCTACGAGAGGCTCCTGCGTGGCTGCTAATTACTTAACGGTTTAAGCCTTGTTGTGGTGCAGTGGATATCGGCTTGGAACGAGAAATCGGGGAGCCGAGTTCAAATTCCTGTTAAATTTATTGCATTTACTTACGCGCAAATATCCTTAGGAAAGGTATTAATTCATCTCTTCCCTCCAGTTATGAATTAAATAACAGAACAGATTGGGTTCTATAGCCATGGTCGGCAACCAGTCTACCACAGTAAGTAATGGCAACCTACTGCGGGAGAATATTCTCCCCAGTCAGTCATGGCTCTTTCGAGGCATGATCGCCCAAGCGTGTATCACGTATGGCACTTAACTGACTGACCTTAATAGAATTAATTCACTTTGGTTTTATTTATTACTGTTATTCTTACTGAGTGTTTCTATTGGCGTTTGCATTATTATTGTTAGGTTTGTTACTGCCATGAATCTACTATGAACACCGCTTCTGTGTTGCCGCCATTCAAGTTGTTATTTCTAAAAAAAAATTGCTTTAAATAGTTTTGGAGTTCATGCCGATTGAGAATAGGAAGGATGGAAGAAAGGACAAAAGATGAACAGAATTCGAGAAGCAGTATATGGTGAGTCACTAATACTCAGAGCGTTACAAGAAGTGAAATTGAAAGATTAAACTGAGAATAGGAGAGATTGAAGAATGGACAACAGAAGAACGGTTTTCAAGAAGACAAAATATGGTGATTCACCAATACGCAGAGGGTTACAGGAGGATCGAGCAAAAAAAAAAAAACGAACGTGAACGGGATTCAAGAAGACAGAAGATGGTGTTTTCCTAGTACACAGGGCATTACAGGGAGTGAAAGTGAAAGAGAAGCGACGCTTGCCTTTAGATATATCGAAAGCACAAGAGTAGGATCACGCTTGAATTTATGCAGTTGGATCACTAAGAAAAAATCTCCTCACAGCAGCTTCTACGAAAATATTTGCAGAGAAGACAGAGGAAAGCCACGTCACGTCGGTGAGAAAGTGACTGAAGTTGAGATGCCTGGTTAGGTTCGATTAAATTGCAGATTCTTTTTTCGATCTTAACCATATTGCTGCATTATCAAAGGTAGAACAAAGCTTAAAGCAGGAAATAATGCTTAACATTATTATTTTATTTTCACATGAAATACAAACGCTAAAACCACGCAATAATGTATTTCGCGTATCCTCTATGGGTAAATTCAACTCTATTTCAAAAATGCTAATAACGTATTGCTAAGCTCCGTACAGGTGTCGTCAGTAGGGAAAAGTTGTAAACAACTTCTGGCGTTTTACTTACTGAAACTGTACAATGAGTCGATATATTTTACCATGATCATTAGCTATAGATCAAATAATAATAATAATATGTAAAATCTGCAAACAAACACTGGTATGAACATCACCCAGCACCCGTTACGGAAATAGAAGACAGAAAAATTGAAGCAAATAGACCGGACATTATTGTCAAAATCCAGAAAGAAAAAACTTGCCTATTAATTGATATGGCTTGTCCAGCGGATTGTAACATAGCAACCAAAGTATTCGAAAAACTGTCAAAATATAAAGACCTGGAAATTGAAATTGAAAAAATGTGGAAATTAAAACAAGAATTGTGCCTGTGATAGTAGGTGCACTTGGAATGATAAAAAAGGAACAAAACAACACATTGAAAGCATCCCTGGAAACCCCAGTATAAGAGATCTACAACAAATTGTTTTGTTAAATACAGCCCGCACAACTTTTTCTATGTAACGCTAGGAATGATAGGGGAGATAGAAAAACAAGAAATGGAGCCGCAGACTTGGTAGGTAGTGCGACCATAGCAGAATTCAAAAAAGGGTGAAAATGACATTATAATAATAATGATGATGATTTAAATGTGCAATAATAATAATAATAATAATAATAATAATAATAATAATAATGATTAAAGTGTTCAGACGTGGCTGTTACGGATGTAAAGACCAGTTACTTATTAATTGGAAGATCTTGGAAAACTGCTTCAATGCAAAGGAAAATCTTACTACTAACTTATCATACGTCGTTCGATAGTGAACCACATTACTGGATCTTAAAATCTTTAAATATGAACAAGCTATTACCCCTCAACATCAATTCCATCAAACAATGTATGTAGATATGGAAAACAATCCTTTACCCCCATCATATAAATGGAACCTATAATCTTGGTAAAATAAACATCAACAGAGTTATATTTCAAGGTAACTCATTGTGTCCTTACTATTTTGCATATCAGTAATAACATTAACCAGTGAACTTAATAAGACAGAAGTCATTATAACAGAGCTCAAAAGAAAATAAACCATCTGTTTTACATGGTTGTATGCTAAGATTGACAATGAGCTGGAAGGTCTTCTCCACACTGTAAAATGCTTTAGTGAAGACATTCGAATGAAATTTAATTTGAATAAATGTGCTAAAGCTAAAGTTCTACGAAGATCGCTACAACAAACACCCTCAATTAGCTTAGACTCTGCTGTAGCAATAAAAGTTTTAGAGCAAGTAGAAGCTTATAAGTACCTAGGAGTAAATGAGAGTGAAATTATTCACCATAGCAAATGAAAGAAATAGTGCGTAAAGTGTACTATAGATGGCTACGACTGATATTAAAACTGAATTGAATTCTCAGAACAGGATTATGGCCACTAATAACCTTGACATCCTAATGGTCTAATATAGCTTCAACATCTTGAACTGGACTCTAAACGACACCAGACGAATGGATTCTAAGTCAAGAAAGCTCCTTTCTAAATTATAAGATGCCTCAGATCTTATTCAGCTACAATTGTCATACAGGAAACAACTATTGGCTTACTAACATACATAGCAAAGGACTGGATGATACAATTAGGCAAACAACATGAAAACAGATAGAAAAATATTCAACAATGAAAGAAGGCAGTAGATACAAACAAGATTTACATTTAGGAGATTTTGTAGAAAAATAAAACAGAAAACAAGAACCATCTATTGCGACAAAAAGTGTGAAAAAGAACACCAAGGATAAAGCTCTTGAACAGATGAAACACTGGTATGAACATCACTCAGCACCGGTTACAGAAATAGAAGATGTTACCATTCTGTGGGATTACATCATCTACATAGACAGAAAAATTGAAGCAAATGGGCCGGACAGAAAGAAAAAATACTTGACTATTAACTGATATGGCTTGTCCAGCGGATTGTAACATAGCAACCAAGGAATATAAAGATCTGGAAATTGAAATAGAAAAACTGTGGAAATGGAAAACAAGGAACGTACTCGTGATAGTAAATGCATTTGGAATTATAAGAAATGGAACTAAACAACACATTGAAAGAATCCTTGGAAATCCCAGCTTAAGATATATAAAAAAAATTGTCTTTTTAAGTACAGCCCACACACTAAGGAGAATTTTGCCTATGTAACGCTAGGGATGTTAGGGGAGATTAAAAAAAACATGAAATGGATCCATAACAACACACCACGACGTACCTTAGGTTTTCCCGCAGACTTGGTATGTAATGCGACAATAGCAGAAATCGAATTATGATGAAAAATGAAATAATAATAATAATAATAATAATAATAATAATAATTATAATAATAATAATGGCGATGTAATTGATTATAATGTAAGTGAGATGTAATTTATTTTAGTGTAATAGTCAAATTATTAAAATAAATCTGCACTGATCTTTCAGGCGTTAAAACTATTCCAAAAAAATAAATATATGAAAATTGGTAACATCTCCCCTTAGCGGTATGAATATAATGACCTGAGAGTTCCATAAGTCTTTTATACTGAACTGTTTGAGTAATTACTCTTACTAACTTATCAACTGTAAGATAATTTCAAGCTGAGTCCGGTCCCGATTATGTTACACAAATGCAGTTGCTTTCTATCGACTCTGACTGCGTTTTATTCTCTTTGTCACGTTGATTACTAATACAAAATTTATTTGAAAATAAAAGCCATTTTTGGAAAAAAATTAGTTGTATTTTTATATTATCTATACTTGCAAGTAATTTTCAAACATAAATGAGAGATAAAAAATTAAAAAATATATAGATATTGTTAAACACAGTACTTTTTCGTTCATTTTCTTAATCCACGTTTTTATCTATATCTATTTCTGGCAGTAGTCTTTATACTAGTAATAGTAATAATAATAATAACAGTTTTTCACATTTATTGCTCAATGGTCGGCATAATGTGAAGACAATGTTAACTTCAAATGATAGTAAGTCTTCTCAAATTCCCAGGATAATTCTCACCGATCTTTTCAGTTTCTACATGAAAGCCATATCATTTCTGGCAGTAGGATGCGGCATATAGTGGTCTAGTAATTGGGATAATTTGTTTAGATTCATTGGACGCATTCAGAACATTGGCAGTAGAAGTACTTCAAGTTGACAGGGCTGCTTTTGTACATATATCATCAGAAATTGCAGTAGATAATTTATGACGGAAGGAAAAATGGCGTCTGAAGTTCCTCCCTTCTGTATATTCTAATAACAATGATACAAAACACATTTTGCCGGCGTGAGTGCAAACAAATACACGCATATATATCTACTGTTAGGTAAGGAAGTAATAATTACACACACACACACACACACACACACACACACACACATATATATATATATATATATATATATATATATATATAAACTAGAATATCCATTATATATATAAAAGTAGGAATTTCTTATCATTTAGTATCATTCAAGACATATTTGCTGCATTATCACACACACAAATACACACATACATACTTACACAAACACAGACATTTTTTTTGGCAATTTCGCATGCTATTGAAAACTCCCACGTAAAGGCTTTTCTCTTTGTTCTTTCTCGCCTCTCTCTCTTCCTCCCTTTTTCTCACAATATATCTGTTTGTTTCTTCTCCCTTCTCTCTCTTTCCCTCTCTCTCTCACTATATATATATATATATATATATATATATATATATATATATATACAAAGCGAAAGGGTGGGGAAGCATGAATTTGTGAGAGTATAAATCCTTGTGAATACGACTGATTGCTACAAAAGTAGTAATAGTGAGTTAATACTACCCGAAAGATAATGACTGTAATGACGGTAAGTGCTGATTCTGGCTTTAATGAAAAAGGAACGTGTTTCAACTAACTATCGTGCATAACTCTCATTCATCGAAGTCGCCCTACAACATACAGATCAAAGGTAGACAGACCGCAGTGCCGCCTATCAGGACTTTCACAAATCGATGATTAGTTCTCTTCTATTCCCAATGTTTTCTTTTCTGAATATATGTTTTTATTCCTTTAATAGAAGAAGGAACATGTGTTTTTGCTTTTCACTATATTCTTTGTTAATTCTTTTTGACTTTCAAAAGGCAAGCGCTCTCGGCTTTTCAAGTTATAATGAGTGTCAAAAAATATTTGCAATTTGCGATTACTTGGAATTTTCAAATCTTTTTGCATCTAGCATTATCGTTTTTTCTTACCTATTCTAAATACAGCTCAGAACATATATGCATGACATACTTTATTTTTTATTTAATTTCAAATTCCTACACAATGTATGTAATCATGGTTCTCCTGAGATATTGTTTCTTTATTATCTCCGAATTGCCATGACTACTTAGGAACGTGGACGAGGTAATCGTAACAAACGCGTAGAAAATTGGGTCCAGCAGTGCAGGGCAAATGTTCAGGGCGTTCCCGACGCCTACGTTCAAGAACAGCTAATACAAATATGGATATAGAGAAGTCTATGCTGAGAGATAAACAAAAATAAACTAAAAAATAAATAATTATGAATGAGAAATGTTACATTGAACGACATACCCATATGCAAACTGCAGAAATGTTTATGTTTGACTGATATGTGAACCTCGAGTGAAACTACGGAAACTGAAGGGAGACAAACAGCTCCCTGATTGCAATACGCACACTACTGAAATATTGTAGATTGAAAAATAATAAAATATGATGTGGAATCAGCAGTGACCATATTGAACAAAAACAAAAAAGTCAGACCAAACGGTATTGCAATAGAGATGCGGACAGTCTTAGATGATTTTGGCATGTACAAAATTAAATACATAATAAATGAAGCATACAATATCAGTGAAATACCGGAAGACTTAAACAGATTTATCTTTATAGCACCCATTATGAAAACAGGTGCGAAGGAATGTGAACTCTATCGTACAATCAGCCTAATGAGCTATGTAACAAAACATATCTTCTGAAATTTAATGGATAGAGCGCATGAAGTATGACAAAAATTATGCAATTTAATAAAAGACAATGAAACAACGAATGCAATAATTTTTATAATAATTTTATCCCGAAAAAGTAAGAAATAATAGGAATAGTTAGGCTCTCCTATCATCTGATCCTTACTCCTCCCTATTTTACTGAACATGGGTAGAGGCGCATCCATTTTTCTGTTCAGGAAAAGGTTCCAGTTTTCGTATATTTCCTCAAGTATTAATAGTAATGCTGTGACAAGTTTTTTTTTATACGTGTGTGGATGATGGCAATGGCTCTTTATATTAAGGTTATCGGGTTTGCAGATTTCTGGTTGCTGCTCCCGAGTGATAGTTAGGAGCTCAAAATCTCAAGTAGAGAGGCTGCTCTGATTAACAGTTGAAAGAAGATTGGGGTTTTGTAGTGTTATATTGCGCATGGATCGGTATCCCTGCAAATACCTCCGGTTGGTAATCCTGTGACCACATTATACTGCAGTCTACACCTGTTCCCTTCCTACACATGTTGAATTTGAACAGCCTCTTCACCTGTTCAATAGACGTGGGTGGAGTGTAAACCGGGCGATAGTTAAGTCTATCTACTCCAATTGAAAAAAAATAAAGAGAAAAAAGATTGAAAAGATTGGAAAAGAGAAAACCGGAAACCGCATCCTAAACAGGAAACAAGGGATGAGCCTCTTCACCTGTTCAATAGATGTAGTGGAGTGTGAACCGGGAATAGTTTAGTCTATCTACTCCAATAAAGTTTGTTTCTAAGATTTATTTTCAACTGAAATTAAAGCCAAAATGCGACGTTTAGAACGGCTCATGATTAAACATAATATATTTAACAGTATATGTTTAGAAAATTATTTGCTGCCTCGGTACACTAATTTTAAGTTATATATATATATATATATATATATATATATATATATATATATATATAAAACAGTAGCTACTCTAGTATCTACGCATCGTTCCTTTAGTAATGAATTAGAACACTCTCATTACTGGAGTATGAATACATAATATATCATACGCTAAAAAATCTGCCTCCTTCTACAAAGGACCCATAGCTCAGTGGTAGACTGACGCCAATTCGGTCGGGATTCAATCCTGGGTAAAAAGCAATCTGATGTCTAAGCGTACTAATGAGCCGTGATGCATCGAAATAGATCTGTCTGCGTATGACTATATATATATATATATATATATATATATATACGATGTTTGTCTGTAAAATAATAGTACTGATTTATGAAACAAATTATTTCTATTTAAACAGCAGAACTTCATGTTTTCCCATTCAGATTAAACCCATTAATTCTAATAAACATATCCATACTTCACTGCCATGCTAGAAGGAATATTTTCTGTCGCTATGTCGCACTTAATGGCCTCCGGGCAATCAAAACGGGTCTCCTTCATGATCTTTTTTCGGGTGGAGAGGAGAAAAACTCATATAGAGCAAGATCAAGTGAATACGGCGATTTTCTTCTCGTTCACAAAATACCGGATCATCAAGTGTAGTGATCAGGTGCGTGGTCATGTTGAAACAGCCACAATATTTTCTGCCACAACTCTTGCATGTGAAAAAAAAAAGAGTTGCGTAAAGCTAAGATTACAGTTATACGCTCCCCAGATATCATGTTAGATGATAAGACAATCAGCTTACCCCTTTCTAGTTCATTGCTCACAATATATATATATATATATATATATATATATATATATATAAGGGAACATCAATTAATTTTGTGAAAACCTTTTACTTATATTAATTTTCTCTCTCTCTCTCTCTCTCTCTCTCTCTCTCTCTACATATATATATATATATATATATATATATATATGGATTAATGGAACCTGTTTTAAATGTCTACTTTGTTTTGATATTCTCTTAACTTGAAAAAATAATTTTGATGAAATAAGATAGCGGAAAATCTAGCCAAGGATGAATAACTTAAGAAAGAATTAAATATGAATGGAGTAAAATAATAGTGGAAACTCTTCGATATGTTAACTGAATCATGCAGCCTCAGATATAATTTTTTCTTGAAAAAGTAGGAGGACATTTTGAACAGCATTTATAACGATAAAGTAACTCGTAAATAAAATTTCCATGTGTAGTTATACTTTGATAAATGGTGTCTTACTTTTACTTCAACCCATATATATATATATAAGGAAAATACAAAACACTTATTTATCCAGCCTTAATTTTTTCGAATACTTGTGTGAACATAATAATGTAGTTTTGTAGGCTATTTCTACATTTCCATCTTCAACTGATTTTTATCTCGTCTTGTCAAATTCTAACTTATCTCTCTGAGATCTACTTACGTTGAAACTTATATGAACAAACTTTACTAAAACTTGTATTTTTTGATCAATTGCTTGACTTTTGCTATTTTACAAATATTTGTATTTTATTTGCAACAGAAAATGATCTTATCAATATAGTCCTTATGTGGGTATCTTTAAATTTCAGATAGTTATATTTAATGGGTGGAGAATAGAACAAAAATCCCATTCGCACATTAATTGAAGGCATAAAACCGAATATAACATTTTGTGAGCTTTTACAACGTCAGCTAAAATCAAAATTATAGAATTTAGAAAGATGTTAGTACATGGAAAAAGTTTCACGTGATATTAAGTACATTAAAAATATTTTCATTAAAATGGTTTTCTCCTGAGTGTTAAATCTATATTTTACAAAATGTGGAACTTTTGCACACACACTTCTTAAGTATTCCTATGCTCGTTCATTTCTAGGTGAAGTAAGCAAAAACAGGGGGTACCTCGTGACGCTGTAATGGTTAGCAAAGTTAGCTTGCTAGAATCTTTACAAGTGAGTAGTGATTTCGGGCCTCACTGGGTTTTCCAATACATTTTTCCTTGTGCCACATCTAAGCAGCGCTTAGAAAAAACAGGATCCATTCCTGAAGCTGAGAAGAGTATTCAGTGACAGAAAAAATTCGCGTAGAATCAAAGAAAAGAATTCTGGATTCCTACGTGATGTCCGTTCTTCAATATGGCAGTGAATGATGGACAATCTCGTCAAGAATAAATGAGATACTTTAAACAGCCGAAATGTGGTTTTACAGAAGGATGCTGATGATATCATAGACCGATTATGAGAGCAATAATGAGGTTTTGGAGAGAATGGGAACGAAAAAAGAAACTAATATTTAACAACAAGAAAGAGAGCTGAAGTCCCTGCGACATGGAATGAAGAAGGGGACGTTTTAGATTCTGATACTCAGAGATAGAGGGGAAGAGAGACAGGTAAAGCAACGCGTGACATAGTTGATGGGATTGGGTGGGTTAACAGGAGAAAGCTTGTTAAGAGGCATTAGGGGTAGGGAGCTGTGGAAGGCCCATGACCAGCTACGTAAAGGGACAAGACATAAGGAAGAAGAAGAAGAAGAAGAAGAAGAAGAAGAAGAAGAAGAAGAAGAAGAAGAAGAAGAAGAAGAAAAGAAAACAGAAACAAAATTCAAGAACAACTGCTGGTTATAACAATGGTGATCCGTGTATATTACCCGTATCTAGATTTCAGCATAGCGAGTGAAAGTTTCTCTCAGGGTATGGACGAAAACTATACTTCTTTGAACGTTGTGAAATGACGCTACAAAATCACAAGAAATTTACTGCACCAACTTAATGAAGACATCAATTGAGGAGTAACAACAGCATTAACAACTGAAGTAGATAGAGCATGTTACTGGAAGCAAAAAATATAGCATAATCAGGACCCTGACATTAGAGACATCTCCAAAGAGAATTTTAAGAAGGAAACCCCTATCAATACTAGAGAGAGAAATAACAGACTCTAGAATTGCGAAATCTATTTTCCATCCATTTTTTTCTTTTAAAAGAAAGATTTTATAAAGTTCAAGCGAAAGCTGTATAGACGTGTCGGTCAGCGAATTCCGAATATTTACTTGTGGGGAAACGGTTAATGTTAATATAATCATTCCGATATCTATATTAAAAAATGGGTGTATTTACGCGTGTAATATATAAAGTGTGCTATCAGTTCCTTCAAAAAATAGAAAAGAACTTTCTTTACAGAAGTTTTTAGATGCCATGTTTACTCAGGGTTATGCGTTGTTGTATAATAGATATCGGCTTGGATTGAGAAATCGGAGAGCCGAGTTCAAATTCCAGTTGAATTAGTTGCATTCACCATCCTTGAGAAAGATAATTCATCTCTTCTCCAGCAATCTATGGGTTGAATAGCAGGGGAGATTTCGATTCTGTAGGCTTGGTCGGTAACAAGTCTACAGTAAAAAGAAATAGCAACGTTATGTGGGAAAAAAACAAACACACCTATGCCAGATCATAGATCGAAAGAGATATCATGGCTCGAACGTTTATCACATATGACACTTAAATGACTAACATTTTTTCAGGATATAATCAAAGCTAGTTCTCAACAGATT
Organism: Ascarosepion bandense; assembly: GCA_037127315.1. Classification (NCBI taxonomy): domain Eukaryota; kingdom Metazoa; phylum Mollusca; class Cephalopoda; order Sepiida; family Sepiidae; genus Ascarosepion; species Ascarosepion bandense. The sequence goes on from JBBBDQ010000799.1 coordinate 1,941,086, forward strand.
CTATTTTAATTAGTTCATTCTCATTATTCATAGGAAAACACAGTAGTAGTTTCGCAATGTCTTCTTCATGGTTCAGTTTTTTCCTTCCTGTTACCTAAAATATTTCCTCGGTGGGTAACTATCTTCCATCCTGCAGCACCTAACTTCAAACGAAAATAAAGCTAGCCTTTTATATTAGATATTTGGGCGAATCAATTCGTTGTGTCCACCTGTCCAAACCTTCAGAACAAAAAAACGCCGTATTATTTAATTTGAGTCGACACACAATATTCGCTCAATATTCCATGACTGAAGAGGACTTTCAGCTCAGGTAGCTTCTTCTCCAGAACAGTTACATTGGTTAACAAACTCTTTGTGGATATTTATCGGTTGCTTACATTGTTTCATTTAGCGTAGAAATTGAAGGAAATATCTCGTATAATTCAAAAACCTCCAAACCAAGCTAGTAATGTTTAATCACCAGAGTAGACCCTGATTTTTCTTCAGTCATGATGAATTGTTTTTTTTTTTTTTTAAATTTTTTTTTAGGCATGCGATTGTCTCGGGAGACATCTGAGTTCTGTGCCTCAGATCAATCTGTGTTGCTGCTGTGACTGTACAGACCAATCCTGGATCGACAGGCTCTATTGCAGTTGTCACAGCTGTAGGAAGCGCCTGTTTTAAAGAGCACTGATGCAAACCTCTTCAGTATGCGTTTTCTCCTCTCCTTCCACTGCTGGTTTCTCCTCGCCTCACTTCTCTAACAGCATTTCTCCATCTGCTGCGGTCTTCAGCCACCGACTCCCAGCCTGCTGGGTAGATACGAATTGCCCTCATTTTTTTCTTGCAGGCATTCTTGTAGCGTAGTACAAGTCTTCTGGTGGCGGTTGTGATCTCCCGGACTGACCGTCATTGGGGATTCTCTCATCGTCATGATGAATAATTCTTCTTTTTCGCTCAAGTCTTTTACTAACAGAGCGTTTATACCTATCAAAAGATTTGAAAATAAATCCGTTCAATACTGATCTACAACAGAATTTGGTGGGTTACACAACTTCAGTTAAAAGCGATAGAAAATTTGGTATATAACCTCATTAACGATGGCTTGTGATTTAAGCACTCCAAGTAATGTCTCCCTACAAAATATGTTTGCCATAATTACTAAGTTGCGACATAATTTTTGTTTTTGCATGTTTATTTAATGTGTAAAATAGAAAGAGAGAGGGAGAGAGGGTGGAAGAGAATGAAAAATGAAATAATACAAATGAATAAAAGAATGAATAAATGTCAGTCAGTTAAGTGCCATACGTGAAACACGCTTAGGCGATCATGTCTCTTTCGAGACATGACTGACTGGGCAGATGATTATCCCGCAGTAGGTTGCCATTGCTTTCTGCGGTAGATTGGTTGCGAGCCATGGCTATAGAACCCAATCTGTCCTACTATTTAACCCATAACTGGAGGGAAGAGACGGATTAATACTTTTCCCAAGGGTATTTGCGCGTAAGTGAATGCAATGGATTCAACTGGAATTCGAACTCGGCTCCCCGATTTCTCGTTCCGAGCCGATATCCACTGTACCACAATAATGAATAAAAAATGAAAGCGGGATAAAAGATTAAATAATGAATTGAAAATTGTATAAAGAAAAAAAAAACAAATAAATTAAATACAGAATGAATAAACCAATAAAAGATTGAATAAAAGAATCAATAAATATATTTTTTATTTGAATTGATCAGCGTTTTGAACATAGCCAGTAGCTTTACTCGTCGGGTCGAAAATGATTGTGATTTCGTGTTAGTTTTGCCAGAACAGAACCTGGCAAGGAGGCAGAGAGATATGGAAATCCGTATAAATATTACGACGATCCAGATGACAGCAATAGTAACGCCAGCTCAAATACTGAGAAGATTTCTCCAATATATACACGTGTTACTTGGTGTCACCTTGCTATCCAATGTGATCTATCAACGGTTATGAATGGTTCCCAGTTTTTTTTAAATAATGCCGAGTGTACAACGAGAAATAAGAAATAAATAGATACGTGGGGCAATCTTAGATGTCTGATTGATACCAGATGGGTCCATTATCAAATATCGCTTGACAGAAAACAGAAGATACGTTTAGTAAAATCAACGGAAACTAGATTAGAGCTCAATATCTGTAAATGCGATCTATTTTATTTGACATAAACGGCGCGAGGAAAAATACACGACAATATAATTGAAGTTGTTGTATTAGAATTGCATTTCAATCGATAGTATAAAGTGACAGTAAGTAAGCTCTATACATGTCTCATTGTTCCAGAATGGTGGTTCTTGAACTTTCCGATCTAGCACCATTATTTTTTTATAATTGCACGGGCTAATAACACCTTATCATATTCCAGCACTGGGAAATGAAACATACACGTCTCATTGATCTAGCACACGGTTTACAAAATAATACTGATCCGGGGCAAATTTTAAAGATGTTTGTTCGGACTGACGACTTCTTATATTAAAACAGCACGGGTAAAGGGAGCATACATATCTCATTCAATATTTCTGATAAGCGCAAACTTTCGAGGTATTTGCTCAGACTGACGACTTCCTATATTAAAACAGGACGGGTAAAGGGAGCATACATTTCTCATTCAATATTTCTGATAAAGCGCAAACTTTCAAGATATTTGATCGGACTGACGACTTCTTATATTAAAACAGCACGGGTAAAGGGAGCATACATATCTTGTTCAATATTTCAGATAAAGCCCAAACTTTCGAGTTATTTACTTGGACTAACCACTCCTCATATTAAAACAGCACGGGTAAAGGGAGCATACACATCTCATTCAATATTGCTGATAAAGCGCAAACTTTGAAGGTATTTACTCGGACTGACACTTCTTATATTAAAACAGCATGTGTAAAGGGAGCATACATTTCTCATTCAATATTTCTGATAAAGCGCAAACGTTCGAGGTATTTGATCGGACTGGCACTTCTTATATTAAAACAGCACGTGTAAAGGGAGCATACATATCGCATTCAATATTTCTGATAAAGCGGAAACTTTCGAGGTATTTACTCGAACTGACCACTTCTTATATTAAAACAGCATGTGTAAAGGGAGCATACATTTCTCATTCAATATTTCTGATAAAGCGGAAACTTTCGAGGTATTTGCTCGAACTGACCATTTCTTATATTAAAACAGCACGTGTAAATTGAGCATACATATCGCATTCAATATTTCTGATAAAGCACAAACTTTCGAGGTATTTGATCGGACTGGCACTTCTTATTTTAAACAGCACGTGTAAATTGAGCATACATATCGCATTCAATATTTCTGATAAAGCACAAACTTTCGAGGTATTTGATCGGACTGGCACTTCTTATATTAAAACAGCACGTGTAAATTGAGCATACATATCGCATTCAATATTACTGAAAAAGCGCAAACTTTCGAGGTATATACTCGGACTGACGACTTCTTATATTAAAACAGCACGGGTAAAGGGAGCATACATATCGCATTCAATTTTTCTGATAAAGCTCAATCTTTCGAGGTATTTACTCGAACTGACGATTTCTTATATTAAAACAGCACGGGTAAAAGAAGCATACATTTTTCATTCAATATTTCTGATACAGTGCAACCTTTCAAGATATTTGCTCGAATTGGCGACTTCTTACATTAAAACATCACGTGTTTAAGTGAGCATACATTTCTCATTTAATATTTATGATCTGGCATAATTTTCTTCAAATATTTGCATGGGCAGACTACTCGTTTTAATAGAACCGCACTAGTAAATAGACCAAACACTGTTAAAGCACGTTGTTTCTTGAAAATTTCCGATTGTACTTGTTATATACATATTGGCGTTGTTTAGTGGCTCCTTACATTAAAACAGACCTGTACGAGACACGTCTCATTGTTCTGGTTTGATAGTTCCTGAACTTTTTTATCCAATACAACTGTTTAGATATTTAAACAGGCTGGCGATTACATTAAAACAACACTGATACATGGAGCATTCACTTATTTATGTTCTTACATATTGATTTCGAACGTTTCTGATTTGGCGCTACTTTTTCAGATAATTGAGCAGTTTAGGGGATCCTTATATTAAAACAACACTTGTAAGTTGAGTATACACGACACATTTGTTTTAACACACTGGTTCTTGAACTTTTCTGATTCAGCGATACTTTTTAGATATTTGCGCGGGTTAGGGTCTCTTTTCATTAAAACAACACTGGAAAATAGAGCATAAACGTCTCATTGTTCTTGTTTGGTTGATCTTGAACATTTCTCATTCGGTACTACTTTTTAGGCACTTGTGCTGTTTGCGTCTCCTTACATTAAAGCAGCACTGGTAAATGGACATACACGTCTCATAGTTATGGTTTGGTGCTTCATGAACTTCTCCTATCCAGTGCCAGTGCTTAGATATATTTAAGCTGCCTGGCGATTATATTAAAGCAACACTGATGAATGGAGCCTACACGTATCGTTATTCTATTTAATGCTTCTGGAAGTTTTCCGAGCTAGTGCCAGATTTTATTTATATTTGCGCGGGAAGTCATTGTATTAAAATCGCGCATGTAAATGCGGCATACTTTAATTTATCTATTCTGTACACCCTTTCAGATATTTGTGCAGATAAGTGATTCCTTACATAAAAAATGGCACATGTAAATGGAGTATTCAATACCATATTAGAGGACAGCTTATCACTACAGTTGCTTTATAAATATTTGTAGAAAAGACAAAGTGAAGCAATTTCATGTCGGTGTGAAAGTAACAAGAATAGATTACAATCTTCTTTTTTGTATCGTTTCACTTCAGAACGTCAGCGATCATGGTCCTCAACATTTCCTTATCCCTTGTAACTCTTAGCACCCCTTCTCTTGTAAACCCGTTCAAATCCTGCTCCGAAATCTATCTATTCAAGTCTCTCAAGTATGTCACGCGTTGCGTTCTCTTGTCTTTTTCTTCCTTTTATCCGTCCCGAGAGTATCAGATTCTCGAAACCCTGCTTCCTCACTACATGTCCCAGAAATTTTAGCTCTCTTTTCCTGATTTGTGCTGTTTGCGTCTCCCTACATTAAAGCAGTACTGGTAAATGAACATACGCGTCTCATAGTTCTGGTTTGGTGTTTCATGAACTTCTCCTATCCAGTGCCAGTGCTTAGATATATTTAAGCTGCCTGGCGATTATCATGTAATAGATTATTGAGAGAGAGGAAGATAATACTTGAGAAAAGTAGTAATCATGTCTCTTTCGAGACATGATCGCCCAAACGTGTATCACGTATGGTACTTAACTGACTGACTCTCATTACTACAATGTTTAAAAACAGTGACAGATATTAATATTAATATTTGTAGAATCTCACATTGGATTGAAAGTGACACTGCAGTTACACCGCAAGTATCATCTATATCGCAGGACAAATGTTTCTTTTCCGTTTACATCCTCTCCAGAACCTCTTTGTTGCTCACATGTTCTGTCTATGGTATCCTTAACATCCTTCTGTTGAACGATATTTCAGCTGTTTCCATTCTTTCATTCAACTTTGATGAGATTGTTCTGCTTTTCTTGTCACAATGAAGGACCGATATATGATAACAGTCCAGCACTCTCTTCTCTGTTTCCAGCAAAACTTCCTCTCTCTCAATAATCTATTTACCTTCTGCTATGCATCCTTGGTCACACCAATACACATTCAGATCTCAGTATCCCACCAGAACTTAATCCCAAACACATTGTGAATAGTGGGTCCAGTTATCACACACATGCTCTAAGTCGTATGCGTTTCTCATGTAATATCACCATTCTTTTAATGTATATTACTCTCATTACGTGCGTTGTGGTACAGTGGATATAGGCTCGGAACGAGAAACCGGGGAGCCGAGTTCGAATTCCAGTTGAATCCATTGTATTCACTTACGCGCAAATATTAAGGTATTAATCCGTCTCTTCCTTCCAGTTATTGGTTAAATAGCAGGACAGATTGGGTTCTATAGTCTACCGCAGAAAGCAATGGCAAACTACTGCGGGATAATCTTCTGCCCGGTCAGTCATATCTCTTTCGAGACATGATCGCCCAAGCGTGTATCACGTATGGTACTTAACTGACTGACTCTCATTACTACAATGTTTAAAAACAGTGACAGATATTAATATTAATATTTGTAGGAATCTCACATTGGATTGAAAGTGACACTGCAGTTACACCGCAAGTATCATCTATATCGCAGGACAGATTTTCTGTATTCTAGTTGGGATTAACAGCGCTGCCATATGGAATATCTTGACTGTAATCGGACTTTCATATCTTTTTGCCTCCTTGATAGACAATTCGGATCTGTTCCCAACGTTCGAAGTACATTAATAATGTTTTCATGTTCAAGTGTAATAATTTCTACATTCTAGTAACAGGTTCAGTCTACCTATGATAACCATGTAGTCGTTCACTTTATTTTACGTTTTAAAAGTGGTATGCCTGAACACTAACATTCGTTTTGTGGAATGATTTTTTTCTGGATGCTTGGTAGAGAGTAGTTATAACGTAATCTCTCGGAACAGGCTTTGAATTTTACGTCAAATTTTGAGGGCAATGGTTTCTTAATATTGATCTGGGAACTGTATGAAAATCACATCACATTTTGGACGAGGCCTAATAAGATAACTGTTTAATCTAAACTCTTCGGAATCTATTGGTGGTTTTGCTAACATGAAATGGCAACGTACTGGATTTGTTTGAACTGGTGCTCACACCTGATTGTGCACCGTCTTCCATATAACTGCGACAAAAGTCTACCTAGTATAGTTGCGGTGCTTGAATCTATTAATGTTGTAAAAACACAGATGTGACTGAGCAGGAGTTTACAACAGAGATTATCTAGCTACGCAGCTTAGCAAGACTACCTGGCAAGATCAATTACGACTTAAAGGTTAACCCGCTTCTCACTGGATGCTTCATAGTTTCGGCCTTGTGCAACATACGCTTAGAAAATAACTACTGCTACGGAAAGAAGAGGTAGACTCATATCTTCCCTAAGGGTATTGGCACGTAAGTAAATGTAATGAACTCAACTGGAATTCGAACTCATGTCTCCCATTAATAATGCCGTTATCAATTATAACATTCACACATATATGCTTAGAGGTATTAGTATTCTCAAGTGGTCACCCATCTAGGTACTAAGAAGAGTCAACGCTGTTAAGCTTTGGTGATCATACGGGAACCGGCGTTTCGACCTGATATAGCCGCAAGCTCATTAAATAAAACTACCAGTGATCGGATGATGTGACGTTTTATAATCAGCCAAGTCTTCAAGGGACACGTCACCTTAAAGATCTTTCGATATTTTTGAAAAATATATTTTCTTATTGAATTGTATGTTCTCTGTTCCTTTATTTTTTAACTTCTTCCAGAGGGTAGGTAATATTTAAGGATATAGCATTTTGTTGTTTTGTTTATAAAAATCTTTTGAAAGAAATAGATCATGGCGACTGATACAGCAACTACGTTGGTAATGTTATTCAATTTAAACAAATGAATGCTTTCGTAAATCGTCTAAATAGATATCTTTACGTCGGTTTATGAAAAATAATGTTTCAATAGATAAAAGCAAGCGTATTATATTGTCAAAGCTATTATATTGTCAAAGTATTATATTGTCAAAGTATTATATTGTCAAAGCTGCTTTGTACAAGAATAATAGTTTATGTGAATCTCGACATGCAACTAATGATCCAACATTATGTTTTGATATTGTCTCCAAGTGTGGCTATAGCAAACGTAGCACATGATTCATACCGAAAGATAGGGAAGATCTGAATTCACAATAATGATAATCACTAACGTTTTATCTCATGGGAATTGATCTGTAGAGAATTCAATATATACTGAGCTCACACTAAATGATACCGGTGTATCTAAGAGAAATGGTCTGTGAGGATCACAATGTATATATTAGGCTAAAGATAAGCAATGCAGAATATTTAAGAGGAATTGATGTGAGGGAGCCAGAATGTATATACTGGGCTCCCGCAAAGCAATATCAGAGTATCTAAGAAGAATTGATCTGTAGGTTGAATAATGTATATAAGAGAAAATCGGGGTACCTAGTTAAGAGGAAACGATCTGTTAGACCCCAATATCTACTAAGCTCATGCTAAGCGATACTAGGGCATATAAGAGGGATTGAAATTTGGAGACCCCAATATCTACTCGGCTCACTAAACAATATCGGTGTATTTAAGAAGACGTGATCTGTGTAGACACCAATATATATATATATATATATATATATATATATATATATACACAAAAAAAACTAGAGTGAGCCAAAACCTACCGCGGTTTCACACTACGAATCGTCAGGGCAAAGGTTCTGTTTGTTAATGGTTTTTTTTAGGTTTATTTTAGTATAAATTTACGGCCTATATACTTACGGAGTCTATTTAGTTATTATTTATATATATATATATATATATATATATATATATGTGTGTGTGTGTGTGTGTGTGTGTGTGTGTGTGTGTGTGTACTGGGCTAACGCTAAGCGATAATGGAATATCTAAGAAGCACTGATTTTTGGAGATTTCTTATATATACTGGGCCCAAGGTATGCGATGCCGGACGATGTTTTTTTTTTTTTTACTCAATATCGAATCTTCTCAAATCTAAGCGCCCTTCAGGATATGAAGTTAAAGGTCATCTCGTCTCAACTCAGTATAGAATCAGCCCTTAAATATTGTCAGTGGCTGATTAGACATAAAAGAGGAAGTAAACCCGACAGATATTAGTATATAAACGAGCAAGACAACCGGCTGTCCGGATGTTAATCCGCAAGGGGAATGGAGAATGTCTTATATTCTTACAAGAAGATCGAACATTGGAAGATATTCACAAAATCTCAGAATTGACGTTAATTAGTCGGTCTTCAAAAGAGAATAAAATATTTTTTTCAGTATGAAAGATCTTGATTCATATTATTATATGATATTACTAACTTTACATCACAGCAAAATATTTTCTTCATTGAAATGTGAACAAATAATATGTTAATGTTATCGCTATGAATACAACAAAAAAAACTTATGCAATAACATGTTTTAATATTCCAAAGAAAACTGTTGTTTTTCTGATTCGTCTACAACATATCAATCACATCGTCGGCATCACATGGAAACAAAATCTTAACATAATAGTGCTGTATTAGCAATGCATGAATATTCCTTATTGTCAGCGTGGTCTATGATGGCTGGGGCAGGTACATCGACTGGATGTAAGAGGGGCCTGAAACTCACAGGGATCGATTCTGATAGCTTCGATTGTTACGTTTTGTTCTATGGAATACCAGCCTCAATGGATTATTAATGTCGACAAGATTTTTGCAATAGATTCGTATAAAAAGAATATGTATTTTTTGTAAAAAATCAGTTTGTAGATCAGGTTTCATTGCCGTATTTGTGTAAATAGAGTTTGTCAAGAGATGTATTACTGATATATATTTTTGTTTTCTTCAAAATATAACTCTGTTATTTTTTTTTCAAAAATAAATTGCTGGTAATGTTGTATTCTCTAAAAAGGTAATGGTGGAATTTCCACTATAAAAATTTATTTCATAGCGTTTTGACCCTAACAGATGTTACCAGCTCAAGTCTCTATGGATATGGGAACAACAGCAATGGCGTTACTGACAGATGCAGTTTATCGTCAAGCCCAGAACCCAGATTTAGTTTATAGTCATAGCCAGAACGCCTTATTGGGGGTACCCGTCTGCAGAGGTGTAGTGGGCGTATTCTGAATTTCAAGCTGACAGGATAGGACTCTGGTAGTAGGTAATAGTTTGCAGATGATCGCAGTGTCTATCGCATGCTGTCAAGTGATCATTAAAAAAGTTGAAATCACCTGTTGGTTGATTGATTGATTAATCTATTTCGTCTTCCCCATAGCTGGGGAAGAAAAGTTGGATTCTTACTTTTCTTAATGGTATTTGCATGTATGTAAAAATAACCAACCCAATCGGAATTGAAAATCAGCTTTCCGATTAACAATTATCCATTACACCGTCTACAAAAGTTTACAGAAAGTGTCTTTACCAAGCGGTCATCCATCTAGGTATTGTCGTTGATAATCTTCGGTGATCGTATGGAATACGGTGTTTCAACGTGGTATGGCCGATATTCACCATACCAGCTTCGTCTGTCACATATGTATCAGAAAAGGCAATGACAAAGATCAGTTCACTAAACCACATCAGACGTTGATCGTAATAGAACGGACTATTTGAGCAAAGTTGGAGATAACGTTATCTCGTGATATCAATGGATGACTATCAAGGATGTTCAGGATAACACAGACAGAACATGTGAACAACGACGAGGTTTTGGAGACATAAAAAGAAACTGATACTTTAGATCAGGGAAGGACAGCTGGAGTTTTGGGGCTTGGAGAATCTGATGCTCACGGGACAGAAAGAAGTATGGAAAGACAAGAAAAAGTAACACGTGATATACTTGATGGACCTGAGCAGATAGATGTCGGAGCGGGGCTTAGCGGTATTATAAGAGAATAAGTGTTACGAGCTACAAGAAATAGAGAGATGTCGAAGGCCATGATCGCCTTTGTCCTGATAGGACACGACAAATAGAAGATGAAATTTACTACTAATATTACTACTAATTCTTCTTCTTCTATGTGCTCTGTCTATTCAGGACATAGGCGTTCATGATTCTCCAGGTCGCCCTATCCCTTGTGGCTCTTGTATGTTTGCTCCTGTTACACCTCGCAACCCCCGTTCCGTCATCCACCTGATCAGGCTCTGCAAATATTTTATCCGCTGCCTTCCTCTGTCTCTTTTTCCTTCTATCTGGCCAGTCAGTATCAGGTTCTCCAAGCTCTCCTTCCTTATTGCATGTCCCAGGAACTTCAGTTGTCTCTACCTGATGCTCAGTATTAATTTCCTTTTTGTTGCCATTTGTTCCAACACCTCATAGTTGCTTGCATGCTCAGTCGACGATATCCGCAGCAACCTTCTGTAGAACCACATTTCCGCTGCTTCAGGTTTTGTCCTCATTTTTATTGATATTGTCCAGCATTCATTGCCATATTGATGAACTGACATCACATACACTCCCGATGAAAAATTTAAGACCACTTAAAAATCCTTAAAAAGATTTTTTTTTTACTGATAGATTTTAAACTACTTCCACTTAAGGTTACCAATACTACAATCTAAAAGGTTATGGAAACAAAAATTTACATTTTTATAAAATGAAGCGATTTACACATGATGAAAATTATAAGACCAGTGACAAAAATTCTACGAATGGTACAAAAATTGTATGAAAATATTCAACAACAAAATTTAATAATGAATTCTACCTCCACTGCTTTTGATGACTTCAAAGATTCCCTCGGGCATGCTAGAAATAAGCGTTTCCATTAAGGTGCAGGGGATGTTGCTCCAGCTTCTGAAGATGGCTTCACAAATTTCAATTTTTGTTGAATATTGTTTGCCATTTCGATAAACATCTCTTGTCATCCATCCCCAAACATTTTCAATTTGGTTCAAGTCCGGTGAGCATGCAGGATGTCCCAAGAGATGGACCCCATTTTCTTGTAGAAAGGTTAGGGCCCGTCTTGCAGCATGGATTGCAGCTTTATCCTGTTGGAATAACCATACATCCCCACACAAACGATGGCCCTCTGTCATCAAAGAGGTTAACACAACCAGCCGCTCTCTGACGACTCTGCATCACCTGGAGCTCCATCGTCCCTCTGTAAGAAAAGGCACCCCATACTATTAGGGACCCTCCACCACTATGACGTGCGGAGAAATTTTCAGGAGGCATGTTTTTGTTATACCAATATCGTTGGAAGCCATCAGGACCATCGAGATTGAATTTTTTCTCATCCGAAAACAGGACTTTCTTTCATTTCTCAACTTTCCATGTTTGGTATTCACGACCAAACTTTAAGCGGTCCAACTTGTGACGTGGAAGCAACCGAAGAATTTGTTTACGCTTTTTGTTTACCATGCCTTTTTGTCTTAAGTGTCGTCTGATGGTTACGGGACTGCAATCAGCATCTGTGGCTGCCTTAATTTGACTAGAAGAAAGTCCACCGTCTTTCATAACAACCCGTCTTATTCTCCTACTCAATGCAGGAGAAATCTTTTGGAGACTACCAGAGGATTTTGCTTTTCCATAATTCTCACTGTTCTTTAGAAAGTTGCAAATCACAGTTTTACTGCGATTTACCTTATCTGCCATCGCCCGCTGTGACTAATCTTGCTTATGGAATTCTAGAATTCGAGAACGCTCAACTTTGGTAAGTTTGCTTGCTTTAGGCATAGTAACACTTTTACGCAGTGATTGCTAATCTTTAACTGAAGTAAAAACATTGGAATTGCCATAGATCTAACAATTTATACCCCTGGTCTTATAATTTTGATCATGTGTAAATCGTCTCATTTTATAAAAATGTCAATTTCTCAATAAAATGTTTGGAATGTAGCTTTTTGTTTCCATAACATTTTAGATTGTAGCATTGGTAACGTTAAGTGGGAGGAGTTTAAAATCTATTCATAAAAAAAATTTCTTTTAAAGATTTTTAAATGGTCTTAAATTTTTGATCAGGAGTATAGCAATTCTTTTCTTACTCAACGCATTGTGACAGCCTTCAAGACATAATCATATATATATATGTATACAGAACGCGCACCACAGACACAGACACACAGACACACAGACACACACACACACACACACACATATATATATATATATATATATATATATATATATATAATAAGAAAGTGAAAGAACAGGTAGATTAAAACCCACTGTTCAAACATTTACTTTTATAAAGATTTCTAGATACGAAGTAGAGATTTATATTGTAATTATGTTATTACAACGGTTTATCGAAGAATTATAACACATCACTCAATAAATAATAAAGCAACAATTTTTAAACAAAATTCGACATTATTCATGAATATAGTTTCTTTCTAGGGTTATATTGTGAATACAACGCTTCTTTAACAATTCGATGCATTTTTGTAGAACGATTTGTCTTTGGCCTCAAACTACGCCTCAGTTTCCAAGATCACTTCTTCATTGGAGATAAACCTCTTTCCTTAGAGCGTTATTTGAAGTCTGCAAACAGCCAGTAGTCACTGGGTGTAAGGTCTGGATGATAGGGTGGGTCTAGAAGAAAATAGAAGTGGAATTCATGTAGTTTTGCCATCGTTGCAATCGACTTGTGACACGGTGCGTTGTCTTGGTGAAATATCGTTTTTTTCTATTACATTTATTGCCTTTTTTGGCGATTTCATCCATCAAGTGCACAAATAATGCTATATAATATTTGATATTCATGGTTCTTATTTTCTTAAGGTAATCGATGTACAAAATACATTGCGCATCTCTAAATACGAAGGCGAAAGCCTTCCCTGCTGATTGTTGCATTTTGATCGCTTTGGACGGTTTTCACTTGTTGCTCTCCTCTCCACTGCCTGCTGATTTGTCTCAGGAGTGAAGTGGTAGATCAATGTCTCGTCTATTGTCACATATTTAAGCAAATAACGCTTTCTTGTTGAGTTGAAACAGTTGCAAACAACGCTCTGAATCGTCAACGCGCTGTTGTTTTTGATCGACTGTCAGTAAACGCGGCAACCACTTTGAACACAGCTTTCTCATGCAAAATATTGAATACACTGCCTTCTAATATGTGTAACCTATGTTATCTCAACCTCAATTTGCGATTGGCCAAAACGTGTTTGCGAATTTCTTTGGTGTTTTCCGGGAAAACTGTCGATTTGAGGCAACCTTAGAGTTCAGTATCATTTGTGTCAGTTCGACCACGTCTAAAGACAGCAGACTACCTCTTAATCATTCTTTCTGAAGGAGCAGAATCCAAATAATACTTATAAAGCCAATGCTTTGCTTGAACAGTATTTTTCCCATCAGAAGCAATGCTTTATCAACACCCGAAATTCGGATTTTTCCATTGTTTTGAAAATATTCAACAATAGATTCGCTTCAATAATTGTAATTTGTAAACTAATAATCGGACCGGGCCTAACATTTGTCACGTGTCATTTGAAGATTATTGCTTCATAAAAATCATATTTTCTTTTATTCGTGACGCCATCTATATGTCTGATCCGGGCCATATTGAGTAATGTTTTATCACTACATATAATTTTTCATGTTTCAGAGGAATATTGTTCTGCTTCAGGTAATAGTTTAAAATAAATTGTGTAAAGGATTTATTTAAAAAAAAAATGATTCATTCATGATTATACACACACACACAAACTGTATTCAGTATTTATATATTTTATTCATTAAAATATTTGAAAATAGCGTTATCAACAACTAAAAAGAAGTAGTATTTCTAACAAGTAATATCATAAAAATTGTATCGTTTTCTTTTTTCTATTATATGATTTTTTCTATCTTAATGACGTTTTTACGAAAAAAGATGGTACTTTAAAACAAAAAGAAAATTTTGTCTAAATATCGACAATTAAGGTTAATATGAATAATACAGATAAGAAAACTAGCTGATTAATCATGATCATTAAAATAGAAACAGATTAGTAAAATAAGAATAAGGATAAAAATTCATATAAACGCTAAAAATGTATCAAAAATAAAATTTCATGTTTACGTTTTTAAAGCAGAAAAAAGTTATATTTTTAAGAGCTTTGGAAAACACGTCTTCCATCTTATAATTCCAACCCCGTCTAATTATTATTATATTAAGACTAACAAATTCATTTCTGAAAGAAATTTAATTCTCTCAGAATTCTTTCAGAATTAATTTGAAAGAATTTTAGTAGTAAATTTTAACTAATATATTCACCCTCTGTTACAGACGCATAGTGTATAACTGCTAGATTTGATTAAAAATAATCTCTGATCGAACTTGAACAGTTCTTATTGTTTCACATATTTGTTTTAAATTTCTTTCGGGCTGAAGTATGATGCTGTCTGGGACTTTCTAACAAAGTCGGCATTGAGAGTTATTGATGGTATCTTTTTCTATTCTTTTGCTTTGAAATAATATTTATTGCTTATTTTCTGCTGCAGTCATCAGGGATTTCATTTAGATATTCTCTGCTTAACCATGTGCAAGAAAATATTATTCTTTCTTCTTCTATATGCCCTGTCTTTCAGGACGTAGGCGATCATGGCCTTCCACCTCTCCCTATCCTTGGTGGCTCTTAAAACGCTTTTTCCTCTTACACCACGCAATCCCCGTTCACATGCTCGATCCATGATATTCGCAGCATCCTTCTGTAGAACCGCATTTCAGTTGCTTCAAGCTTTTCCTTAATCTTCGATGATATTTTCCAGCATTCACTGATATATTTAATAACTGACATCACATAGCAATCAAATTTTTTATTTTTAAGTTTTCGTTTCCTTATTCTTACTGCATTTCATATTATTCCAACATATTTTGCCATTCTATATATTATATCAGGGTTTGGATCAATTTCAATATTGATTTCGCCGCAGAGGTTTGCGCATTCATCATCTTTCGATTTGTAAATTAAGAGTCAGCTCTCTCTGTGATTATGGCTGCTCTTCTTAAATAGTCTGCCGATTCCACTCCCGTTTCGAAGAGCCTTTTCCGATTGTCATTAAATTACCGGTCCGTCAATTCATCGATTCAAGTTCCTCTTATTTCCACTATAATTAAAGGCCTGCACACAGCACTATTGATATTGGCCACATGGCCATTCATTTTATTAAAATTTTAATAGTAAATTTTTTCTACTATTATTTTTGTCGTTATTGTTCCATTAAAATACTTGGTTATTTGCCACATGTTTCTGGAATCGCAGTTTATCAATATTATTTGGCATTATTTAATCCAGATTTTCTCTATCTTTTATTATGAAAATTATTTATTATTATCATTAATTCACCTGTTTTTCTTGTGTTTGTTCTCATTTCTGATAGGCGAAATTTTGTACCAATTTATTTTCCTTTATTTTTCCTCATTGATAAAACATCAACACAATAATAATAATAATAATAATAATAATAATAATAATAATAAATAATAGATATAATAAAATATTTACATTGGGCAATGTGCAAACATTATGGAAAAGCTGTAAACAAACACTGGTATGAACATCATCCAGCACCGGTTACAGAAATAGAAGATGTAACCATTCTATGGGATTACACCATCTACACAGACAGAAAAATTGAAGCAAACAGGCCAGACATTATTGTTAAAAACCAGATGGAGAAAACTTGTCTATTAATTGATATGGCTTGTCCAGCGGATTGTAACATAGCAATCAAGGAATTTGAAAACTCTCAAAATATAAAGACCTGGAAATTGAAATAGAAAAAATGTGGAAATTGAAAACAAGAGTTGTGCCAGTGATAGTAGGTGCACTTGGAATGATAAAAAATGGAACAAAACAACACATTGAAAGAATCCCTGGAAACCCCAGCTTAAGAGATATACAAAAAATTGTCTTATTAAGTACAGCCCACACACTAAGGAAAACGTTATCTATGTAATGCTGGGGATGATAGGGAAGATAGAAAAACATGAAATGGAGTCATAACAACACGCCACTACCTGCCTTAGGTCTCTCCGCAGACTTGGTTGGTAGTGAGACCAATGCAGAAATCGAAATATGATGAAAAATGACATAATAATAATAATCTAAAGACCTGCAAATTTAAATAGAAAAAATGTGGAAATTGAAAACAAGAATCGTAACAGTAATAGTAGGTGCACTTGGAATGATAAAAAATGGAACAAAAAAACACATTTAAAGAGTCCCTGAAAACCCCAGCTAAAGAGCTATACAAAAAATTGTCTTTTTAAGTATAGCCCGCATACTAAGGAGAACTTTATCTATGTAACGTTAGGAATGTTAGGGGAGATAGAAGAAACATGAAATGCAGCCATAGCCCCACACCACGACCTGCCTTAAGTCTTCTCGCAGACATGGTAGGTAGTGCGACCATAGCAGAAATCAAATTATGGTGGAAAATGAAATAATAATTATAACCAAAAATTTGAAAAAGCTCTTAAAGTATAAAGGTCTGGAAATCGAAATAGAAAACAAATGTTGAAATAAAACCAAGAATAATAATCAGTCATGGTAGGTGCGCTTGGAATAATAAAGTGGGGAACATAAAATTTTGAAAAAATAGCAGTTTAAGGGATATACAAAAAATTGTGATAGATACAGCCCAGACACTGAGAACTTTGTCTATGCGGCGCTAGGAATGTTATGGGAGGTAGAAAACCAAAATCATGAAATGTAGCCATAGAAACACAGTACTACCTGCCTTATGTCTTCCCGCAGACTTAGCAGGTAGTGTAACAACGGCAGAAATCGAAATAATAATAATAATAATAATAATAATAATAATAATAATAATAATTTCATGAAATATAGAATCAAGATTTATTTTTCTTCTCTGCCCATATTATTATTAAACATATAATTAATGTAAATCCTCCATTTTGCTGCTACACAAAGACGCCAATAAAAGAAAAAGAATAGAAAAGCCACAGTGTTTAATAATTATTAACAATATTTTGATAATATGTCTGTCTTGAAGTTATGTTAAAAAATTATACATGTATAAACATATATTCTAAAATAATTACAAAAGTTTGGAAAAACAGTTGTACTTTTAATTAATACGGCAAAGAGATTGAAACACTTCTTCTTCTCATTATTATTATTTAATATCATCATTTTTTTTATTTCTGCTATGGTCACACTATCTAGCAGTTCTGCAGAAAGCACCTACAGCAGGCAGTGGTGTGTTGTTATGGCTACATTTCATTTGTTTTTCTATCTCCCAAAACATTACTAGCGTTATATGGATAAAGTTATATTTATTGTGTGGGCTGTACTTATCAAAACAATGTTTTGTGCATCTCTTAAGCTGAGATTTCCAGGGATTCTTTCAATATGTTTTTCTTTCTTTTTTTTTTGTTTGTCATTCCAAGCGCACCTACTATCGTTGGCATTATTTTTATTTTTAATTTCCACATTTTTTTCTATTTCAATTTCCACGTCTTTATACTTTGATATTTTTTCAAATTTTTGGTTGCTATATTACAATCCGCTGAACAAACCATATAAATTAGAAATTTTTCTTTTCGTTTACTTTCTTTTTTCTTTTTGTTTACTATTATTATTATTATTATTATTATTATTATTATTATTATTTGATTTGATTTCTGTTGGTTTCACATTTTCTTCAGGGTACCAACTGGAGACCTAAGGGCAGAAATTGCTTCATGATATTTTCCACTGATCATTGTAGTAAAAATAAATATTATTATTAGGATTTCATCAATTCTTTCCTAACATTATTATTGCTAACAGGCGTAATCGCATCCCAACACATTTCCTTCTGTTCATTCTCTAATTATTATTAGTAGTTGTTGTTGTAGTAGTAGTATTGCTGTTGATTTTGTTAGTACTTTGCGTAATCTACTTGCAATTCCCTCTATCTATACGTTATCATAATTCATTGATTTAATTCTCTTCCAAATCAGTATCTTTGTTTCTTTTGATCGTCATCGTTGCCATCATCATCATCATCATCATCATCATCATCATCATCATCATCATCATCATCATCATCATCATCGCCATTATATCATCAACAACAACAACATCGTTAATGAGTTATCTTCGGATAAAATCCTTTCTTCTGGTCAAATGACTTCAGCTTCAATAACATCATAGCCATTATTATTAATTGGTGTATACCCCTTCCAGCCTCAGCTCAAGAGAATGAACAGTTGCATCTTCAGAATAGAAAAAAAAGCAAAGACATTTATTGGAAAACATCCCTGAAAGCACCTATTATGTACGAAGAATTGTCTTAGTAACTGGTGTGTATGAGCACGGCGTTTATAAGTTATTAATATAATACTTTGATATTATAATATTACACTTGGCTCTTATAAACGCCCTTTATAGTTTTACATATTCATAATTTCAGTTATATATATATATATATATATATATATATATATATATATATATATATACCAATAGTAAAACTAGTATTAATCAAGCTATAATTTAACTAGTCTTGTATAACCCACCGAGAACGAACTCGGAGGGAAAATAGGGGGAAGCAAAAAAAGAAGCAAACAAAGTACATGAGCAAAAAATCAAGCACTCGTAAGAAAGAAAAAATCCCAAAACGAAAGCCCTAACACTTAAGCGCTCAATGCCAAAGTAGATAAAAAAAACAGAAAATCTAAGCAAGAGCCAACAACCAACCACGGTTTCGCATAACGGCTCGTCAGGGAAATCAGCCTTGCTTGGGATGAAATGATTATATATATATATATATATATATATATATATATATATATATAGGCATTCCACTGCCACTATTGCGCCGGGGGTTATATAGGGGAAAGTGATGAGAAAGAATGGTTACATATAGGAAATGTCTGAAGGAGGCTGGTAGACGGATAAGGATACCGAGGATGAGAGTTGGGAAGAGTGTTTGAGAGAATGGATGCGAGTTAGTGTGATAAGAGATGTCTATTGACCTTACATTGAAATTCCTGGAGATTGTCGCTGTCGGAAAAACAAGTATATGAAAAAGAATTTCACAGGCGGGAAGTGCGAGAAAAGAAGCTGCTATTGTTAAATTTCTTAGTTTTTAGTCATAATAAATTCAGACTAGGGCACATTTGTGTTAAAAAGTGTTAAATACTATTATATTATAGAATTTTTGAATATTTTACATTTGTAAACAGGTTATTAAACGACCTAGGTCTTGAACCATGAGTGGTGTTTCAGGAGATTTTATCAGTTATTAAAAATCGCCTGAAGACACCATCCATGGCAGAAACCTATGTTGCGTAATAACTCGTTTAAAATGGAATATCTGTGTGTATTTAAACATATCCAATAAAATATATACTTTTTGGCTAAAATCTTGCAATCAGGAGAGTCACGTGACATGCTATCAACTGATGGAAAATTATTTTTCTGTCATCACCTAACAATTGAACACATTAACTTCCTTTACATTCATTTAGACTTTTTCTTAATATTTATGACGAATACTGTTCGTGGGCGATTTCTTAATACTACTATAATAAAGACTGTGGTATATATATATATATATATATATATATATATATATATATATATATATCACTGCCGTCACGCTGATGGAGAGGGTGACAACAGCAAAGCAGTGTCGGCTCAGATCATTCTATTTACTACCAATTATTGAATTTTGCTACAAGTTATGAAAGCTCTTGCCGCGTTTTTGCTCGTTAACCGTGCCTTCTTGTTTTCAACAATTATACCGTCGAGTAGTAAAGCATATATATATATATATATATATATATATATATATATATATATAGTTACTTTTGGCCAGAATTAAATTAGACCAGTAATCAGCTGTGTTAAAATGTGTTCTATATAACTGTCGAACTTTTTCAATATTTTTTAATCTGGAAATAAATTATTTCCTAGATTTCGACCTGTCGTTATTTTCAAGCAATTTACAAAAAGTCTCTCTCTCTCTTTCTCCCTCTCTCTTTCTCTCTCTCTCTCTCTCTCTCTCTATATATATATATATATATATATATATAT
Organism: Ascarosepion bandense; assembly: GCA_037127315.1. NCBI lineage: Eukaryota > Metazoa > Mollusca > Cephalopoda > Sepiida > Sepiidae > Ascarosepion > Ascarosepion bandense. The sequence continues at coordinate 1,961,732 of JBBBDQ010000799.1, forward strand.
ATATCATCTGTATTATAATAAAGAGAGCGCTGCATAAACGCACACACACACACACACACGCACACAAACACACACACACATACAAACAAACACACACACACACACACACACATATATATATAATCCCCTCAATTATCTTGCCATCATTTTTGTCGGCAGTGGTACATTCATAAATCATAATCTTAATATCACTAGTTATGTTAACAGTGATGAAATATTTATGGAAATAAAAACAAGCTCGAAAATTGTATAAATCAATACCCAGCCGAATTAAGACATATTAAAGTCAAGAGTTTCAGTGATTTTTGAATTTTTTAAATGCGTTATCAGATATAGAATTAAGAGCGTTGTCCTTTGAAAGAGAGGGTTATTCATGATAGCAGTCATCGCCAAAACTTCTAGTCTAAAAGTGTCTGCAGGATCTCAAGAGTGTAGACGACAGAAGCGGGACCGACAAGTCAAATATCTTCGTGGATACTTATTATGGTAGAGCAAATAGACACTCGGACTAAGTTAATCGTGAGAATCTTTCGAGAGATGCGACTATGAAAACATGAGAGAGCAATCAAAAATAGATAGATGGAGAGAGAGAGAGAGGGAGAGAGAGAGAGAGAGAGAGAGAGAGAGAGAGAGAAAGAGAAAGGGTGGGGGGAGACCTGAGTTAAAAGTCGTAATAACTGGCTTCGCTAATAATAGCACTAAATATAATTTTTTCTGAGTCGGGGAGCAGTGATAAGCAAGAAGGAAGGAAAAGCTTGTCTTGCAACTTAGAAGAATCGTTTAGCCGGACGAAATTAATCTTTGGCGATTAACTTGGAAATACCGACGATTCACTGCGGGAAAAAATCGAGACGCTATCAGAAGATATTACTGCCGACTGCAGTTGTTCGCGTGATAGTCGATCATAAACGCTCTCGTCTGTAAACTCAAATAAAACAATAAAAGGAGAAACGAGTAAGAAGATATTTAGATTAAGGAATGGCGAGTAACTAGAAAAGAAAAAGATGCGTCTTTCCTTGTGCATTAAATTATGCATGCATACATAATAAGTTAACAGCGTACCATACAATAAAAATGTTATATATATATATATATATATATATATATATATATATATATATATTGTAACAAAATTGTAGAACTCGTAAGTTTTCAACATTTCACTCGATGCGAATCGCACGTAGCAGCTTCGAAACGCGAAATTTTTTGTGTAGTGATACTATGAATTTATAAACCATTGAAACAACTAGTACAACTATATATATATATATATATATATATATATATATATATATATATATATATGTCAGTCAGTTAAGTGCCATACGTGAAACACGCTTGGGCGATCATGTGTCGAAAGAAACATGACTGACTGGGCAGAAGATTATTCCGCAGTAGTTTGCCAATACATTCTACAGTAGATTGGTTGCCAACCAAGGATATAGAATCTAATCTGTCCTGTTATTTAACCCATAACTGTAAGGAAGAGACGGATTAATACCTTTCCCAAGGGTATTTGCGCGTAAGTGAATGCAATGAATTCATCTGGAATTTGAACTCGGCTCCCCGATTTCTCGTTCCGAGCCGATATCCAATGTACCACAACGTACATATATTTGTAGTGTATGTAAAAAACAAGTGCACACCTTTTAACTTCCTATAACTTTTTACCGTGCTGTTTATGGCGATAAACTACATCGGGTGGTTAGACCACTTGTCGGAAGTAAACAGCTGGAAAGCAGAAGTGTTTTGCATACGTACATTCCGGATTCTGAGGAGCAGAGCGCACAGCAGAATCGGCCTATAGATAAAAGAAGAACGATGTCGGATCTTTAAAGATACTGGAACAAGTAATGCGATATTCATACTCAGAAAGCTGTATGAACGAGCAAAACAAACACAGAAGAACTGTGTTTCATAGACCACGCAAAAACGTTCGAGAAAGCACGACATAAGGATTTGAGAGAGATGCCCAACAACCTCGATAATGAAGAACCTATATTGGCATCAAACCGCCTGTTCACTGGTAGGAAATGAACTCAGCAGGTATGCAAATAAAAAGGGACGTAAGACAAGGATATGTTTTTCACCGGGTCTTTTCAACATGTACATCGAAGCAATAACAAGAGAAATAAAAGCTATGCCGGGGTTCGTCAATTGCGGCCATAATCTCAGCAATATCTGATACGCAGATGACACAGTGTTGATAGCAGACACGGAAAGGAAAATACAGGACCTTCTACAGAAGGCAGCAAAAGAAACTGAGAAAAAAGGATTGTGCATAAACTTAAAAAAAAACTGAATGTACAATCATCAGCAAAAAGGGAGTCAAATATGACAACAAAAGAAACTAAAATAAAACAAGTAAAAAAAATAATTACCTGGGAAGTGTTTTGTCAGAGTATGCAATGTGCGACACGGAGATCTAAAGACGCATTGGCATGGCCAAAGACACATTTAAGAAGCTATCCAGAGAACTGGAAACCAGGAAAATATCATTAGAAACAAAAAAGAGTGCCAGATTGCTATGTGATATCTGTTCTTCTGTATGAAAATGAATGTTGTACGATTTTGTAGAGGATGAAAGAGAGACTTGAGGTAGGAGAAATTTGGTTTTACAGAAACGTGTTGAGGATACCATGGATGAAGTACGTGATTAGGTGTTGGAAAGGACACAAACGAGAAGAAAACTCATATTTAATATCAGAAAATGAGGTTTCTGGAACACGTAATGAGGAAGGAGGGCCTAGAGAATTTGATACTCACAGGTCAAATAAAGGGAAGGAGAGAGAGTAGAAAGCAGCGCGAGACGTACTTGTTAGGTCTGAGTAAATAGATGGCGCAGCGGTGTTCAGAGGAGGTACTAATAGAAAAAATACTGAGAGCGACAAGAGACAGACAGAAGTGGAAGTCCATCATCGCATATGTCCTGAAAGAACAAGCGACATGAAGAAAAGCAAGAAAGCATATTTAAAGAAGAGTTAGGTGTCGCAATTGGGTGTAATGGTTTGTAATCTTATTTTGCTAGAGTAATTACGTAATGAATTCAAGCTACACTGGGTACATAAAACTTTCGTGCCACGTGTAAGCTATACTTGGAAAACCTTAACAGAGAGGGGGGAGAGAGAGACAGAGATAGAGATATATATAGAGAGAGAGAGAAAGAGAGAGAGAGAGATAACGCCAGGTTTCTTTGGAGACATTCGCGATAAGCTGTGCGCTCCAAAACTTCCGAATACAACCTTTCAGAGTTCGGGTTCTCAGCCGGAAAACAGTTTTTTCTACAAAGGCTAAGCAAAAAAAAAAAAAAAAAAAATACGCTGAGACATGTATTAACGCAAGGAGATGAAATATTTTGAACGATAACAGGCGATGAATCTCTGCCATAGAATGGATTGAAATATTAATTTCTGTTATTCCAAAGACCACTCTGATCTTGTGTAGCAGCACCTCATAGGGTCACAGCTATTTGCAATAGTTAACCCCCAAACTGTGGTTAAAACATCATGAAAGTACAAAATAGATTTTTGAGAAAATATGTTACCAGAAATATATCTGACTCTCGACAAAAATTCTCCTTACAAAACTACGTCAATGAAACCTGATCTGCAAACAGATGTCATACAAAGGATAACAAATCTGTTCGTATGAATCTATTCTGAAAATCTTGTCACTATTAAATAACCACTTCAGAACGATTTACAAAATAAACTAGACCAACAATACAATTCATTACTTAAATAACCATTAATACACATTATCTAGAGTTGAAGGCATATAAGTGCCTTCAAAATATATTTAGTTGAAACCATAAATTTTGTTCGAAATATTTAGATTTCGGCATTAATCACAGGGGTTGATATACCGCTAAACAAAATCAACCAACCAAAATCCAAATGTGTACATTTCGGTATCAACCACAGGGGTTGATATATCGCTAAACAAAGTCAATTAACCAAAATCCAGATATTTAGATTTCAGCATTAACCACAAGGTTTTGATATACAGCTAAACAAATTCAACCAACCAAAATCCAAATATTTGGATTTCGGCATTAACCACAGAGGTCGATATACCGCTAAACAAATTCAACCAACCAAAATCCAAATATTTGGATTTCGGCATTAACCACAGAAGTCGATATACCGCTAAACAAATTCAACGAACCAAAATCCAAATATTTAGATTTTTACATTAACCCCATATACTGCTAAACAAAGTCAACCAATTAAAATCCAAATATTTAAATTTCGGCAATAACCTCCGCTAATCAAAATGAGCCCGGTGAAAGTATTTAAGTTTTTTTTTTAATATTATTATAGTTAGTATTGGAAACAATCTCTCACCGCAGGGGGATGAAAATTCATTGAAATAGCGCTGTGGGTAAGGGAGGAAGTTATTATACCCGGTCTTGTTGGAAATAATTAAATTGGATGTGTTAAAAAAATTTCTAGATTGATAAATATTCGGTGTTTGTTAGAATCATTGATTGATGATTTTGTAAACGTAGTCTAGCTGTGGCATGAAGTCAAAAACTTAGGGCACTCATTGAGGAACGAAATTATTGCTCAATTCTAATGATGTTGGTGAGGCATTCTTATTAATCATTACACCAAGTCAGGGTGCACAATGATTTTCTAATCGTTGCTTAGCTGTGGTCATAAAGTGAAAATATGGAGCACTCAGTCGGGATCGAACTCACTATTCAGCTGGAACTGATCTAACACGACAAACCTGCTAAACATTAAACCACGCTGAAGTGCACGGACTGGTTGAGTTATATGTACCAGTGAAATAACGATTTTAAATGCTTTATTAAATTGCTTAAAATGAAGGTGCATTTAGATAATGATATGTTTATTTTTGTTTGCGTTAGCACACAATTTAAAGAAAGACTCAAAATTCTAAAAGCTATTAGGATAAAAATAAACAGCCCACATTAAATAAAATAGCATTCACCACAAGCGAAGTTCTAATGATTGATATAATTCAAGAGCTCACCATTTTATTAGTATCATAATGATAAATGAAAATCTAAATAAAACAAATATGTCGGATACTTTTGTGCGACTTTGTTTCTAAGAGCCGTTACACATGACGCTATAACATTTTAAATGCTCATATTCCCAAAAAGTACGAAGAAGCAGACAAAGTAATTTTGACTACCATACAGGCACCACTTCCTTTCTTGATGATTTTTTAAATTTTTTTAAATAATCATTTCGCCTCAACCAAAACAGATTCTGTAACTGCTCTGCAGGGGTTTACATAGGAGGAAAGTTATGAGAAAGAGTGACAGGTCATAGGGGGTATCAGGAAGTGGATAAGAGAAGGCTGAAAATACTGATGAGAGTGAAGAGAACGGAGAAAAGAGAATGAGAGAGAGAGGATGCAAGTTACTGAGATAGGAGATGACTCTTGACTTTAAATTTAAATTCTTCGAGATTGTAGCTGTCGGGCAAGCAAGTAAACGGAAGGGAATTCCACAGGCGGAAAGTGCGAGAAAAGAACTGATGGAGTATAATTTGCGTTTTTCATTTTATTGGTTTCACACTAAAAGAGTGGGAACTAGTTGCTAATCTTGTGGCTAGAGTAAATTCATATAGAGTGGGAACCAATGAGTTAAGTTCAACGGAGCAGCAGCCGTGAAAGTATTTGTAGAAGAGACACAGAAAAGCCACATTGCGCCGGTGAGAGAGTGACTGTTTCTGAATTGCCAAGTCAGGCTCAATTGAATTACAAATTCTCCGTGAGATTTTGTCACGGACCCCTAGGTGGATAGCAGGTGCACCCGATCAAATACAACTTCGACCTCAGTACAGAGGTATCTATTTATTTTTTATTTTTATTTCTTCTACTTAATTGTTTATAAAACAACAAGTTGGACATCAGAAACAAAAGGAAAGCGATAAGTAAAGCCACAAATTTATTCGCATAAAGAGAGTCAATTTTAGACTCGAAACACGTGTAGCGTCACAATACCATTATAGACACTTAATGTATCGTCACATGTATAATAACAGCAACAATGAATAAACACTTTAACGAAAACGTTCACGGCTTCTCACACTTTGTATTCTATACCAATTTCTCTCGTTGGGACAACCCTATTTCTTTATCCTATATATATATATATATATATATATATATATATCGAAACTTGGTTATAAAGAAACGACAATTTGAAATGAATTGTTTGAACATTATTTTTGATCGATATTCGTATTTAAGTAGATATTCTGTTTTTAATTAAACAGTATTATATATTTATATCTACTGGCCTGATTATTTACGATAAATTTTTATTACGAAAATGTGTTGATATTACGATAATTTCAGAGCAGATATGGTTGTTGCAATGAAATTGTTATATAGGCTTGATTAAAACCTTGTTTAGACTGGAAGTTATTCGAGAACGAGCGGTCTAAGACGTTTTCGGATCAAATGGTAGCTTCTCCTATGTAGATAGGGGGCGCAGGTTCGATTCCTGCCGAATTACACACATTTACGTAATAAAAATTTATCGTAAATAATCTGGCCAGTTGATATAAATATATAATACTGTTTAATTAAAAACATAATATCTGCTTAAATACGTGTATCGATCAAAAATAATGTTCAGACAATTCATATATATATATATATATATATATATATATATATATAATCCAAAAAAGGAAAAGTATGTAGGTCAAATCCAGATCCTATTAATTTCAATTCTTTTTATTAGAAAAATGATTCAGGTGGAGGGCTCGATGTAAATAGTATTATTAATTTACAGACCCAAATATGTATATTATATCAAATAAAATTCCGAATTCTACATACGTTGTATAGTTATTTCAGCGAGAAAAATCTGTTTTCATCCACAATGACTAAAACCAAAAACTTTTTTTTCAAATATGGTACAAAAACCCATATACTAGAAGAGACTAAAATCATATACATACACAGGAAGTTTACATAAAATAGGGGTAAATTTGGATTTTTGATTCATTATACAGACGAAATCTAAAAGTCATCTTCGAATATCAAGGCTTAAAAATCCTTCTCGGCCTCTTGGTATCCAATCCGGACGATAAATTGAAAAATGTTTTCTAAAATCCCCTCTCTTTTTTTTATGTTTATATTTCAAAGAATTGATGAAGATGCTCAGCAACCTCGACATATTTTGTCATCAGTAAAAAGAGCAGCCGAAAATGCCAAATAGAGGTGGTGGGATAATAAAATCAAGCAGGTACAAATATTTAAGTACTTGGGAAGTGTTCTAACAGAAGACGGAAAGTGCGATATAGAGATTCGAAGGCGAATTGTCATGGCGAAGGACGCGTTCCAGAATCTGAGTAGTGTATTAAGAGACAGGAAAATTTCGCTAGAAACAAAGAAGAGAGTATTGGATTGCTATGTGATGACAGTTCTTCGATAGAATGCTGGACAATATCATCAAACATGGAGGAAAAATATGAAGCAACTGAAATGTGTTTCTACAGAAGGATGCTGTGGATATAATGGATCGCGCATGTGAGCAATGATGAGGTTTTGGAAAGGGTAGAAAAGAAAAGGAAATTAATACTAATCATCAGGAAGCGACAACTACATTTCCTGCGGCAGGCAATGAGGAAGGAGGACATGAAGAACATGATACTAACAAGCCAGATAGAGGGAACGACAAACAGGGAAAACAGCGAGTAACGTACTTGACTAGTCTGAACAGGTGGATGGCAGAACGGGGGTTGCGTGGTGTTACATGAGTAAGCGTGCTTAGAGCCACCAGGGATAGTAAGTCGTGGAAGGCCATTATCCCCTTCGTCCTGAAAAGACAATGCACATAGAAGAAGAAGAAGAAGAAGAAGAAGAAGAAGAAGAAGAAGAAGAAGAAGAAGAAGAAGAAGAAGAACTTTCCTGTGTATGGAAATGATTTTAGGCTCTTTCCGGTGAGTGAATTTTTGTACCATATTTTAAATAAACTATTTTTGGTTTTGATCGTTGCGGAAAAAGCGAGATTTTTCTCGCTGAAATAGCTATATAGAATTCGGACATTATATATATATATATATATATATATATATATTAATTCTTCAAACGTTATTTTGTGAATACACATGTTTTTGTAGATGCTCTATTTTTAAGCAACATGAATTGAATCTACTGGATTGCGTATTTCAGGGACTTAACAAAAGAGAATTTTCTCTCCATCATGGTTCGAATTTGCGTACTTCTTTCCGAAAGAAAGAATATTAACTGATCGGCCATAGAGCGCGTTACAGCCCTGTCAGTTTCAATTACCCATTTACCCAAGCGCATCCTTTCGTTTAGTTTTTACTCAGAAACTCATTTTTTTTTTCAAAACGTAAATACCTTATGAGGAACCAACTGATTTTTTGAGACATTTTTTCTTACGAACGCAAATTTTTAAAAATGAATAAAAAAACAAAACATGACGTCTACTCACACCTTGGGAATATTATGAGTTGTATTAAATATTGATTGGGAATATTATGAGTTGTATTAAATATTATGAGTTGTATTAAATATTATGAGTTGTATTAAATATTGATTGGGAATATTATGAGTTATATTAAATATTATGAGTTGTATTAAATATTATGAGTTGTATTAAATATTATGAGTTGTATTAAATATTGATTGGGAATATTATGAGTTGTATTAAATATTATGAGTTGTATTAAATATTGTCGCATAGCAAATCTAGTAATTCCTTACAAAAAGATAGATTTTCACTTTTCGACAGATTTTATGTTAATTATCTTTAGTCCTTGTCCGTAAAATCTGTTGATTCTATCAATAGTGACATCGGTCTGGAAATTGATCTTATCAGTCTGGAGAGATGATCTTATTTTTCAGCACCTTTGGAAAGTGACTTAAAACCATACCACAGGTTGACCCAAGCATTATGACTGAAACTAGATAGAAAGAAATAATTTAGGAAGTATCAGGGATTAGTGACAGAACGAAATCACAAGTCCTCATAACCGAGGTTTTGAGAGGACTGACCTTCTTTAGACTGTGAATCACCAAAAATAAGGCTTTCTTTCCCAGTAACAATAACTAACGCTCCCTCAGTGTAGTTTCATTTCAAAACACCGGTGGGATCTGTTGGTGTTGAAAAATTACAAATGTGTCAGAACGGAGTCTACAACAGGGATTGGTTATCAGCCCTTGTAGACAGATATATTCGGATACGTGTGGCCAGTATTTCTTTCTTTCATTCTTTCTTGGGGTAGGTTTAAGTCGCGCCGCATCTAATATGACGGATTGGTAAATAATGACTTTAACTGAGGCTATCACAGTGGTCTGTTGTCCGTTATCACACATAATATTTAATCTCCGTGCATTAAGAAGTGGGTCTGCGCATCTTTGTTGTGTAGTCTATGTTGAAAAAAATATATACGTTTTTCTAGCTGAGAATTTGAACGATGAAATGGTATATTTTTTGTGACACCCACCCACCCATCTGAATTCATTTACCTTCCGATGAAACAAAGCGCACATTTCATCACAAACACTTATGATACATGACGTTATCTCTCACTATCACAGATGTGTATGTATGTTGTAGTGGGTTAAGGCATTAAGAATTAAAATCAAACTTCTTTACTTTTACAAAAATTCACAATGACGTGTGAAATCTTGGTTTTTTCCAAATAAAAAATAGGATTGACCGTGTGCTTAAAGAAAAAGTCGAAACCAGATTTCGGAAGTAGGTGTTAAACTGATTTGCTGATCAATGGGAGCGACTTGCAAGACCGAAAAATCTGAATACCATAACAGGACCGGTCAGCGTCAGTCAGTCAGATAGGACCCTCGAGACGAAACAACTAAAATGTAACTTCAACTTCAAATCGACCCAAAGAAAAGGTCAGGTCGCACCTTATTCTCTTTCTCTTTCCTTCTCATTTGTTGATTTCTTTGAATTCTTCTCCATTCCAGGACATTCCTACCAAACAAACACATACATACGTACGTACGCATATACTCTTTCAACGATTACTACTATGAAAATTTTCTACAACTCTTGGTACTCTTAACTTTTTGACTGAACATTAATTCCTACGAACGAATTCTTCTTAATGTTTCCTTTTAAAAATTTATTTTTTAAAATGAAAAATGTATATTTTATTCTTAAAATATACTACACTATTGCACACATTCCAAAAAGCAACCAACCTTCTGATGAAAACCTTCTGATAATTCTAATGATGATAATTCTACATAAATCCTGTTAGCTGTAGGGAGTTCTGTTATGTCTGACACAAGGCCGAATGAAAGAAACATTAACCAGCTCGCTATAGCTACAATGTAAAACCCCTCTGCTTTGGAGCTGTTTATTTCCGATTAATTAAGCAAAAGCAACGAAGCTTCCACGGCGCTCAATCCCGAATGCAATCAATCGTTTCCCGTTGCTTAGTTGAGATCTTGTCTATTTTTGCCGGTGTTCGCCTCGCGCCGGTACGAAAGGCCACTCTCTTCGGTGTTGGGCAGTGAGGACACAGTTCTAAACGACTTGTAGAATTCCTTGTCCTAATGAAATTACGGATGAAGTCAGCGCATCGACTTTGCAGCTTCTAAACAACAACTAGCGAATTACCAGTGAACACCCAGTTGAATGACAAGCAAATATCTAATTACTCCGCCTGCACCCAGTTCACAGGCAAGAGGATTTACACACGCGCCTTTAAAATCAGAAGAAAACTCTATGAAAGAGTCCACACAAGTTGCGTCGAGGAGTGCACTCACTATCATATACGCGTTTATATGCTACATGCGTGTATGCTTGTGTGTGTGCCTGTGTATGTGTGTGTGTGTAATTTAAGAAAGCGAATAGGAAACCAGTTTTAAACATATATTTCTATACAATCATATTTCAACCAACTATGAAAGACAATAGTGAGATTTTTATTAAGCATTTACCTACCAACTGTTGCTTTTATATCAATTACATATTGCGATGTGTATGATTATTATATAATATATTGTTAATACAGATATATATCTCTGTATATCTATCTATCTATCTATATCTATATATATATATATATATATATATATATATATATATATATATGCATATATATATGAATTATTCTTTATAATATTTGACATTATCAATTTGAGATTGTTGTCAATCTATCTATCTATCTATCTATATATATATATATATATATATATATATATATAAATTATTTTCTATAAAATTGTACATTATCAATCTGAGATAATTATCTATCTATCTATCTATCTATCTATCTATCTATCTATCTATCTATGACTGTCCATCTTTATCTCTATTGATCTATAGCAGTCTTCTGTTTCTCTATATGTTTTCTTCTGTATTGATCGATATTTGTCTATCCTTGTTTGTATGCGTATTGATCGATCGTTATCTAGCACTCTCTTTCTCTCTTTTATCATTCTCACACACTCTATTTCACTCTCTTTTTTCTCTCTCTTTTTCCTTTTTCTCTCTTTCTCTTTACACCCCCCTCCACACACACACACACACACACATACACACACACACACACACACACACACACACACACACATATATATATATATATATATATATATATATATATAACGGTATCTTGTTTGTCGTTGTCTTACTATCGTTTTGAGTCTATCAATTTATCGTTGTGAATCTGCCTGTATGTCTATCGTTATCTTTCGTTGTCTCTACGCCTATCGGCCTATCGTTATCTATCTATCTATTTATCTATCTATCTATCTATCTATCTATCTATCTATCTATCTATCTATTGTCTATCTTTCTTTTCTCTCGTTGTCTATCTATCAGATTTATGACTGTAACTTTTGAGGTGAAGCATTATCGCGTATCTAACTGTGAGAAAGTTATCAGTATATTCTGGAAAGCCAATTAGTATTCTATTTCATTCTTTTCTTCCTTTTTCATTGTGAGTTGTATGATGTAGCATATTGAGTTTATTCGATCCCTCATTATTTGCATATCTTCCTGGTGTGTGTAAATTATGACAAAGCTACAGCTAACCTAGAATATGCTATGTTAGACTTTGATTTAGGAAGGACACGCAAACAAAATTACATTTTCTCAGGCATTAGATTTAAGGATCCAGAATTTCAACCCTAAACTTTCCAAGAACCCCATAACCTCGAGTATAAATATTGGTTACACTACTTCCGTTGCAAATCTAAGGTAGAAATCTAGGCCTCTTATTAGCAGTTATACATTCTGTTTCAGTAAAAGAAAGAAGTAAAACAAATATATATATATATATATATATATATATATATATCCAAGTGAATACAGAAATAAGAATTATTTCAACGTCCAAAACATTAATTTAATACAGTGCTCAATATATAATATAATATATAGAGCTGTGAATATTTATTAAAAATTATATTTTAGAACATGTACATAATTTATAGAATTTATATATAGAAACATTTATATATAGAAAAATTACGTACATGTTCTAAAATATAATTATTAATAAATATATATATATATATATATATATATATATATATATATATATATATATATACACCAGCACTACAACTGACTCTCGACTAACCATCTTTAAAAATATTTCAATGAAACCTGATGTATAAACATATTTCTTACAAAGAATACACGTTCTGTTCATACGAATCTATTGTGAAAATCTTGTCGGCATTAAATAACCCATTGGGCTTGATATGCAGTGAAACAAAACAACCAAAATCATGTGATATGTGTCACGCAGTGCGGCAATAAATAACATACTGCTACAAGTCGTATACGTTTGATACTCACTAAAGTATAGTTACATTCTGTTATTATTAGCTGTAGTGACGATCGAGACACATTCATCTGCAAAGAACCTGTGTGTATAGATAGTCAGTGTTATTATGTGCTGTTCAATACCCGTTCAATACTTCATTTTCTACGAGCTGAATGTGGTACATCAAATCTGGAGAACTCGTATATGAAGCCTGCCTGTTGAAAACGTCCTATCACACGGTGACTCATTGATTGAGAGGGTTGGTTTCTTACATTGAATTCACATGTCTCTGCCCTCTGTGATAACACAGTTGAATACTTGATTCAACAATTGAGTGTAGATTTTACTAAATAAAGTTTGATAATTTGCGTATTTTTGTTGTGTTGTGAATTGTCCATACTAAAGTTGCAGGCTTTCAACTTTCTGAAAATAATTAGAGAAAAATATTCGATTTCCTGGAAACTGAATATATCATATCAGCATCGCAAATTTTGAGATAACTCTCTCTCTCTCTCTCTCTCTCTCCCACACACACACACACACACACACACACACACACACACACACACACACACACACACACATATATATATATATATATATATATATATATTATACGTGTGTGTGTGTGTGTGTTTCTGTGTGTTTGTGAGTCTAAAACTGTCATCATAAACATCGGATAAGGCTCTGCTTCCCAAAACATCGAATAACATGGGGGGTAATTTTTATCAACCGTTTTCTACTGCCTCCAACCAGTAGTTGACCAAATTGTTTTACGGCCTCTTTTCGTTCAAACGTGAGGCTGCTCGGAAAAATATTCTTATACTTATACTCTTTTTAAATTCTGAAAAATAAGACACCAACGTTTGTTATTGTTAAACCTCTGCCTTTGTCTCTTCATTTCTTAGATGTTCACACCTTTCTTCGTAAACCCTGCGGTGTCGACGCCCGTCCTTCACCGGTCCCACCACAAATTTATGACTACCTGTGATATCATGGTTAGTATATTTTATGCTTCTGCATTACGACTGAGTACAGAAAAAGAGCATTGGAAATTTGATACTCGCAAGACAGATTGAATGCAAAAAAAGGACAGTGAAAAACAACGCAAAACCCTACCTAGCTAAATGGTTAGCATAATAACATTTAGGAGAGATATAAAAAATACACAGTGTTTTAAGAGCTACAAAGGACAGTAAACTCTGGAGATCGTCAATGTCCTAAAGGGACGCAATACATATAAGAATAAGTAATTTCGATTCTTACTGGGTGCTATAACTTATAGCCTTTTACCTAAACTAGGTTTAGTATGGAAAACATTTCAGTGTTGATAAATCTGAGTAGAGATGTCGATCCTCAGTGGGCATTCTATATTTGCACCCTTAGCTGAACTGAGAATAATAGCTACTTTGATCTAGTAACAAAATTTATTGCGACAAAACGAAAGGCAAAGGCATTAAGCCGTAACTTGAACCCTTTTTGCTAAATACTTTCCCTGTGGTGCAAACCATTACATCAAACGCGCATCTCTCAATTTCGTTTATTTTAAAAACCATTGTTCCTTTATCGGCTTGTCGTTCATGGTTCTCTACATAATCCGTTTGTTGTTTATATGTGAATGGCCATGAAGTATTGTGAACTATTTTAATTACTTTTTGTTTTCTCTACTTTAACCATTTTTTTAAAAGCTTATTTTTCTAAACTTGTAGGCTGTCTGCTATACAAGATTAGAAAAATAACCTTTTTAAAAAAAGTGGCTATAGACAGAAGAGATAGATTCATGCATTTTCCAAGTGCTAAAGAGTACGCAAAGTATTATGACAGAAACTGAAGTTTTACGCCGATTTTACATATCGTCAGTGATTACCACTACGCTACCCAGACATGCTTTCATCATTAGCTGATGCCCAAAATGCTCATGATTTATGGACGAAGATTTTTATTCATGTTTTCCCCAAGTTATAATTGAGAACGTGTATTCAATAGACAAATCTGGAATTTAAATTCGGTTTGCTAATTCGTTTTTCAACTTCGCTCGGGAATTATGGGGAATTAAAACTTTGTAAAAATGAATTGAAACATTATGAATATCTTCTTAAGACTTTTCACACTTTCCCTGATATACGTCGTTTCTTGGGGTTGTTTTTCGCTTCCCGCCGAACTTTCTTTTACGTTTTGGATTGATTGATCTAGTTTTTCGTCGCCTTGATAACACAACTGACGGTTGAAATGCTGACACCATCAATATCCGCGATCTCACTGTAAAGGTTGCTACTGTATTCGTGCAGCGTTACAATTTTCGTATCCTTACTTTGAGTAACGTCCACCGCAGACAATAGCTGTAGGACAACTATTCAACAGTCGAGACAATAGTGCATGGTCGTTATAAAAATCTAATGTAATCACGGATGACGCAGTATTTCTCAAGGCCAAATAAACTACATCATACACCGCGAAAATAGTTTCATATTGCTGCGAGACCACTGATTGGAAGGTTGTGAGGAGCATCGAACCACCTCTTATTTGCTGTTGTTCAAAGGTCTACCCTGACCAGGAGTCTTAGCACCTTATAGGGTCCTAGGTATGCGCAAATAGTTTATCCTCAAACTGGGGTCAAAACACGATGAAAATATCAAAATACTTTTAGAAAAATATATATACATAAACTTTTATAGAAAAAAAATTTTTTTCAAGGAAAATATTACCAAAAATACATTTTCGAAGGAAAAAATATTCTTACCAGCAATACATTTTTGAATACAAAATTGGAAGAAATTTTCAATTTTCAAAAATAAAAACAATTTTTCATCACAATCGGACTAAATCAACTTTCTCATTATAACCAAACATTTACAAAATAATTTAACACCCTACATTTTGACATAAAATAACCTACAGAGGATGATGTGCCGTTAAACAAAACTCAAACTCAAACATAAACTTATTGCTGCACACCACTTCAAATGACCAAATCCAAGGGGGAAAATCGACCACATCCTGTCAATCGAGTGGGTATGAAACTGAACGTATAGCGAAGAAAAAAATTAAACTAAAGCAGTTGTTTCAATTAATTTGCACATGGTGTAAATATTAGACATTTTCTAACTAATAAGTAATGATAAAATGAAAATATAATAAAACATGTACACATAATTATCGAAAGACATCTTAGCACAGAAAACAATGGCACAAACGCAAAACACTGCCGTTCTTAAACGGCGAAAAAACTTCGCAGCGAAATATTAAATTACTGTACATTAGTCGGAAAGAGCAACACAGAGATCCGAAGGAGAAGTGGCATGGCAAAGGATGCGTTCCAGAAGCTGAGTAAAGTATCAAGAGACAGGAAACTTTTACTAGAAACAAAGAAGAGAGTATTGGATTTCTATGTGATATTAGTTCTTCAATATAGCAGTTAATACTGGAAAATATCATCAAAGATGAAGGGAAAACATGACGCAGCAGAAATGTGGTTTTACAGAAGGATGCTGTGGATATCGAGGATCGAGCATGTGAGCAATGACGAGGAAACAAAAAGGAAATTAAGATTTAGCCTCAAGAAGAGACAAATAAATTTCCCGGGACATGCGATGAAGAATGAGTGCTTGGAGATCCTGATACTAACATGTTAGATAGGGGGGAAGAGATAGAGGAAAATAGCGGATAATATATTTGAAGGGCTTTAGCAGGTGGATGACAAAACGGCAGTTACGTGGTGTAACAGGAGAAAGCTTTCTACGAGCCACCAAGAATATGGAGAGGTGGAGGGCCTTGATCGCCTACGTTCTGAAATGACAAGTTCCATATAAGAAGAAGTCTTGTCTACACTAGTAGTATTGGATGTACGCGTCAGCGCCGTCTGTGACTCTTAAATTGTGTGTCTTGGGAAAAGGGAAAGTCACTGTTGCTTATAGTACTAAAGTGTGATAGAATTTACTGAAAAACAGACAACTGACTGAGGTAGCCTAATTACGTTTTTGTCTTCAGTAATTAATACGCAGTCAAAGGAAAGAACGTTAGCCATGAGGAATATATGAAGCCGTTAATGATGATTCACAATAAGAAAAGCTGTGACCAACCCAGTTCAATTTATGACCACTCTCGGCTCACAATTCTCAGCCATGTTTAGAACATTTGTTCGTTGGAGGATCACTAATTCAATATACTTTTCGACTCTTGGAATTAATTCTTTGATACTTTTGACCAACTTCTCTTTTAATAGGAAGGATTCGATTTAACTGATCATTCTTTAAAGACTTTCTGATCAATTTTATCCAACGTATTCTTGTCGTCGTCTCTAATTCCAGTCAAAAGATAACAAAAAATGTACAAATATATTTCTCAAAAATGAAAACCAGAGCATCTACTCAAATATGAGTATCCATTTAAACCTAGATTCCCAACCTTTTTGCTGCGATTACCCCAAAATACAATTTCACTATTATCCATTACCGCAGTGAACAAATACTTGTAATATAGGAAAAGAAGTAATTATATTTTCATACATAAAAAGCAGACAAAGTTAATGGAAATTATTCAATATAATCGTACCAATCTATAATAATCAGAGGTATAGTAGCCGTAACCTAGCCGTTATTCTTAATGTGAGTATTGAGCTTGTATTTCCTGTGCCAGTTTATTTAGTCTTGGCTTTGTAACTGAAAGGGCTATTCGGGCATCGTTTGCCACGTTGAGTCTGCTACATTTCTTGGTCTTCATTCCAAGGACACAGTGTGAAAATATAAGCTGATTGCCTCTTCCAAAACCAAACATATAAAATATGGGGTCATTATCCCACTGGGGGAATTTACCCCGGATTTGGAAACTTTGGATTTAAAATAACATTTATACAAGTAACTTAGAAATGTTGATTGTAATCATTTTCATAAAAATGTTTTTGCTTGCGTTAAGATACGAAACAAAGCAGATATGTAAAGTTCGATAATCTGGGGAAATGTATGTTCAAAACTGATATGTCCCGGAACGGATATATATATTATTCGATGTAGCTAAGCGGTTTTGGCAAATGTAACCCGCTAGGACAATCTAGTAAGTAGACATAATGGACCGGTACTCGTCGTCGTTGTATGCAGTATGTTTAGGCATAGGGTTATATAATAGGCGTAATAAATAGGCTAAACTAACGTATTCGAGGTATCGTTTCACATTCTATTTTTATCGATGAATTGGTCATTAAAAGGTTCTTGTTGCTTTATCTCTTGATTATTCCCAATACTTTTTATTCGATTGTCTAAGCAAATAAATATTTCGTTTTTCTTTATCTAGCAATGGCGCAGAAACTAACATATTCGAAGCATCGTTTCGCATTTCATTTTTTATCGATGACTTGGTCATTAAAGGTGCTTCCTGCTCTATCCCTTGATCTTTCCCAATAATTTATATTCGATTGTCTAAGCAAATTAATATCTCGTTTTCTTATCCAGCAATGGCACAAAAATCAACGTATTCGTGGAACTATTTCTCATTCCATTTTTTGTCGATAACTTGGTCATTAAAAGGTGCCCTATCCTTTGATATTTCCCAATAATTTTTATTCCTTTGTGTAAGCAAATGATTATCATTATCTGCAGCAACGGTCCCGAAACCAACGTATTCGAGGCATCGTTTCTACCACTATTTTTATCCATCATTTGGTCAGTAATATGTCCTTGCTGCTCTATCTCTTGATATTTCCCTATAATTTGTATAACAGTGTCTAAGAAAATAGATATATTTTTGTTTTCTCCAGCAATGGTCTGGAAACCAAATTATTCTAGGTATAGTTTATAATTCCAGGTTTATCGATAACTTGTTCGTTAAAATGTCCTTGCTGCACTATCTCCTGATCTTTCCCTATAATTTGTATTTTATTATCTAAGAAAATAGATATATTTTTATTTTCTCTAGCAATGTCCTCGAAATAAACGTATTCTAGGCATTGTTTTTAATTCCAGTTTTATCGATAACTTGTTCGTTATAAAGTCCTTGCTGCTATCTTAATCTTGCACGATGATGTAAATTTCACTGACAAAGCAAATAAATATATTGTCTTCTCCAGAAATGACCCCGAAACCACACACACCTAACAGATATATAAATATTAATGTTATATTTACCCGATGATTATATAGTTATCCATCAGTTCATTGCAATTTCTGTTGAATTCATTTTTAGGTTCTTTGCCGCTGCTGTTGTTGATTTTATGGTTTACTCACACTTGTTCACCTGAAATTGTGTCTGGATATTCTATTATTATTATTAATATTTCCTTTGATTTTTGTTGTATATTAATTTCCTTCTGATTCCTAACCGAGGAATTCAACCCAAAATGGCATGAGATCAAAAATATAGTTATTATCACATTTTGTGAAGGTTCTGTTTGTCAAAAGTATACACTACCCCTTTGACTTGTGTCCTTGATTTTGTTAATCTGTAACAGCGTGTCTCTCATAAAAGGATTGTTTATATTGTTAACTTCAGGTTGTCTTGAACATCATGATAGAATAGTCATTGAAATCAATTTTCAACCGAGAAAGCATGTGCTTTTTTTGTTTATCTCTCAATCGAAGATGGGAATCCGTGAACATTTAGAAAGATTTTAATTATATTTAAAATTGTAGTTTTCATAAAATTATAGAATTTCTCATTAAAAAAAACTTAAATTCAGTAAATATCTCATAAAACACTAATGGACGCTAAATTACATAAAATGTCCCCAGTTCAGTAAAAATTTCATAGCCGATATACAATATTAGAATGAGACGACGATTTATGCTTTAAAACAACTGCAATATGAATAAAAACCAAGAACATTTTAAATGAGAGTCTCTACGTCTGTTATTAAATTAAAAATATAGTTTACAGCTCTTCGAAAATCAGGAAAAAATGAAATACATTAGACGAGTACAAATTCAATTTAATTGCAGTGGAATTGAAGGCCCAAAGTAACTGGAGTAAAGAAAAAGAAAGGCATGGCAAAATGAAGAAAGAGTGATTGCATCAACCAAATTAGTAGAATAACTCTTTCAAATAAATAATATGCGAAATATCTGACAAAAGACCATGATCACCTTTTCCAAAATTAGTTATTTCACTATTGGGTGCGTACCGGCGAACATGTTCATTTATTTGTCTCTCTTTACCTCTTCGAAAATCGTTCTCTGTACGCAACTTAAATTTACAGAGAAAACAATGAAATATCGATGGAGTTAATTGCATCTACGTACATAGTTAATCATTTAATTAAAGATATGTAAAATGGCTTTCTACATTCTTTCTCTTTCTGTCTCAATCTTTCTCTCTTTATAATCACTTATCATGCTGAAATATATATATATATATATATATATATATATATATATATATATATATATATATAAACAAAGATTTGTACTTATACAAAGAACTAATTACTTTAAATAAAATAGACGTCATTATACTTAACCCAACCCGAGGAACCTTTCTGCCAACACTGTTCCAGGGTTTACGTTGGCTTTATTATACATGGTTAATACAGGACAAAGGAAAACAAAGGATTATTTACAAAAATGGGGGGGAAAGATGGAGTTCGTTTAAAAATAAACTTTAATCAATAAATTCATTAAAACGTAAGGTGGGTGTAAACAAACAACTGCATAGGAGTGATAAAAAGGAAAATTTGTAACACTCACAAACCCTCCAGTAATTGTAAGGAGCGAATGAATTGCTCTTTCTGCCTGCACAGGCAAACGGCCTCCAAAACGAGCACTGTGCAGAACAGTAAACCAATTATCCTCATACAGAATATATTTATTGACGTCTATTTTATTTAAAATAATATATATATATATATATATATATATATATATATATATCACTTATTGTAATACTGATCTTTTGCTGAAAAATTCATCCACACTAAATTATATCTTCTCCCCGTTCTTCCTTCTCTGATTATCTATCTATCTATCTATCTATCTATCTATCTATCTATCTATCTATCTATACACAGAGAGAGAGAGAGAGAGCGAGAGAGAGAGAGAGAGAGAGAAAGAGAGAGAGTAAAAAACATGTCACTGAAAATATTGTCCATCTCTAGCCACTACTATTTGACATCTTTCTGGCAGCATTTGTACTCCTCGTCGAAAAAGCACGTCTTTTGAAGCTAACCACAGGTCGACCACTTTTTTCGCATCTTCATAAGAATAAAAGTGCTGCCCAGTCAGGCAATCTCCCATCGATCGAAACAAGAGATCATCGAATTGGCCAGTACCTGCTGAATAGTATGGGTGTTATAGAACTTTCCATTTAAGCTTTTCTAAACAATTTTTCACCCGATTCGACACAAATAGCCCAGCGCTGTGATGTTGCAAAATCACTTTGTATTTTTTCTGCTCATATATCGGCCATCTTTTTTTTCAGAGCAGACGCTTTGTAGTATGGTTTTGACACCAATATTGATGCACGCCCGGGCTAAACCTACAATCTTTTACGCTTAGATCTATCGAAGAGATTTCAGTTTTTATCGCCGGTAAGTATGAAATGCAAAATCTTTCCTTTTCTGCCGCTGGAGCAGCTGTTCACATGTGTCAAGACGCCTTTCGATGTCTCTCGGCTTCAAATCGTACGATACTCAGTGTTCTTGCTTTCGAATCATTTCTAATACATTGAAACGTTTCAAAACATTTGTATGACTAACGCTTAATGATTCTGCAAGTTCAGTTTACGAATGATATGAGTCTTCATGAAGTAATGCCCCCCCCCATCCTTTATTTCCAACTTTTTGGGGGCGCCAAGATTTCAACATCAAAATCATTATTCTAAACAAAACACTGCATGTTGTTTCTGACAGAGAAAGTTGCCGTAAGTGTCAACAAGAATTCTGTTTGCATGAGCTGTAGATTTCTTTTGAAGAAACTCGTGCAGTCATATTCCCCGCAAATACACTTTCTTTGACACGAAATCCGGCATGTTTAACACTATGAAAAGAAAAGTTGTTTACATTTCGGCGAAATGACATACACTTATTTTCATTCTTGCTTAAAATTCTTGCTTATAGAAGCGTTATCATCTGAAACTACCCAGGGGGTTATGGGAAAGTTAAATTTAGATAACAGTGGGAACTTATTCCATGTTCATATATATATATATATATATATATATATATATATATATATATATATATATATGCTTATATATGCTGAACTCGTTTCCTACCCGTATGCAGGCCGTTCCTGTTTACGCCAATGTCTTTCGCAAATATGTCTCTATTAATTCTTTATAGTTCAATTTCTCGAATCCCTTTGTATAATCTATGAAACACAGGTACACGTTCTTGCATTTGTATTGCTCTTTCTGATAACATTCTAAGCATAAATATCGCGGTCCTTGCTACAATGTCCTTGACGAAACCGCGCTGATCTTGTCTTACTTCTGGCTTGACTCCGCAAAACTCGGACTGGGATGATGTCTTTCGTCATGTGACTCATTAAGCTGATTTTTCGATGGAGCTCACATTTCTTTGCACTTGGTTTCTCAATCAGTGCTATAAAAATTGATCTGATTAATGCTTCTGGTATATTAACAGGACCGTAAATTTCATTCTTTATTTCTGTAATTTCGTCCGCGCGAAGTCGGCTAACGTTGTCAGTATCAATGCTGTATCGTCCATCTGCTTTGTTTCTTTTAAGTTTGCACATTGCAGCCTCCATTTCGGATTTTAATATTTCTGGTTCATCGGTATCTCTGTTTATTGACAGTTGCTCTGTCTTGTCGTGGACAAAACCTTTTATATTTTTTCTTATCTCTGAAGTATTTCCTCATTCTTTAAAATAAGCGATCTATCCTTGAATTTAATACATCGTGTTGAGAAGCATGTTTTCTGTCCCTGAAATTTTTAATAATGTTTGTTAGTCGTGCTCAATTTCTCTACTTCTGCACATTTCTGTTGGCCATTTCTTTTACTCTGTTTGAATTTGTTACTTATTTCCCTGTGTAGCTTTCTGTATTCTGTTTCATGTCTTGGCATTGTTTTTGGCTTACTTTGTCGAGAATCGCATCAGTTATCAACTCTTTTTTTTTCGACATCTGTTTCCCCTTGGGAAAATATATATATTTTTTTTACTGATGTCATTAACGCTTGTCGCACACGCTGTCTATTTTTCCTGCATGTTGAGATCGTTTATAAGAATGTTGTATTGCAGTCTGGGTGCTACATTTAGCCTCTTCAGTCTCCAAAGTTTTATCATTAGATTACAAATGACTGGGAGGTGGTCGCTTCCCCAGTCAGCGCTTGGATAAGATTTGTAATGAAAAGCCGTTCCTTAACCTTCTGTTTATAATTATATAATCAATTTGGTTATTCGTGTCAGATCCTCGGCTTTTGCATGTTCATAATCATCTTTGGTGTTATTAAAACCAGGTTTTGGTTATTATCTGATCATTCGCTGTGGACCACTTGACCCATTTTTCTCCTCGTTCATTGCAGTTTCCTAGTCCAAAGTTGCCAACTGTAACCCCTTTTCTGTTCCTTACTTATCTTGGCATTTAAGTCACCTATGATAATTGTAATTTCTTGATTTTTATACCTTGCCTTGGCGTTTTTCTGTATGGAGTAGAAAGATATTTCCTCCTCAGTACTTTGCGTTGCTGATGCATACAATACTATAGCAGCTCTGTTGAAGAGCTTTCCTTTCAGTTTAACAAAATTAACTCTTTCGGTTAGCAGGTAGTACCCTAGAGCGTATTTCTTCATGTATTCGTACAAAACCTTGATACATTTAATGAAAAAAACAAAAATAATATTTCATCCTCGACCACCACAGCGTTAAGCAGCGATAACTACATTTGGACCTCTCCATATATATATATATATGTATATATATATATATATATATATATATATATATATATATTATTATTATTATTATTATTATTATTATTATTATTATACACGCCCAATAGCCAGAGTGCTCTAATGCATTAGTGAATGAGCAACGCGTATATATATATATATATATATATATATATCCGAGTGGGGACAGAACGAAGAAAGACTTTTTTCCGTCCAAAACATTAATTTAAAACAGTGCTCGATATATGATGTATAGAGCTGTGAATATTTATTATAAATTACGTTTTAGAACATGTACATTATTCTTTAATATATTTCCTCGACAATCATATGTTTGTTTCAATCACATGTTGTTTTACCTCCCGAAGAAATGTACCCAACGTTGAAACAAACATATGATTTTCGAGGACATATATTAAAAAATAATGTACATGTTCTAAAACATAATTTATAATATATACATACATATATATATATATATATATATATATATATATATATATATATACCAAATCGGTCGAGTTTCGACCCCGGCCAGAAGCAAGTGGATGTTTCTAGGCACACTGATTAGCTGTGATAATGCGAAACATGATTGTATGTGGATTACTAATATATATATATATATATATATATATATATATATATATATATATATATATATATATGATTTTTATTTTTTGTAAAAGGTTCAATACAGATGTAAAGCATTTATAGATATATAGTTATTATTAATGTTATAATAATAAATTATGGGACTGAATCTTGAAAGTTTAATGCTTGATGATGATACGTTTGGCAACGAAACCTGAAACCTTTTGAGTTGTAATTTATATCTTTTTATAACACTAATAAAAACTATATCTCTTTATAGATTCAAAGATAGATCATGAAAAGATTCAGATAGATAGATAGATAGCTAGCTAGCTAGATAGATAGATAGATAGATGAATGGTTAGGATGTTTATTTGGGAGAATAAATTATATACATGTGTTTATATATTTTCCGAAATTGAATGATAAAATGTAAAATATACCTTAAACTTTAAACTGTTATATTATTTGTTACATAATTAAAGCAAGATTTACATTTATATCTCCATAGCCTGCTTACACAAATAAAATTCCACTCATAGAAGCATAATTTTAGTTTGATAAAGTGTTTTTAGATGACAAATTGACGTATAAATTGACATAATGGCTCTTTTCTAGGTATCTCGCATGGCCATCAAACAACAGATTCACTGGTGACTTATAAAGCCGGCTATGACTTATAGGCCCGGCCATTGATTTGTGTAGTATTTATGCTTTTTATACTTAAAGCAAACCATAAGAACCACCCAGTAAACTCTTTGTTTTTGAATCTAAGAGGGTCTCTATGTCAATCCAATTCTCTGGGCAATACAAGAAATGATCGGAAAAGAAGAAGCCATCAACTTCATTGGCCGAAGTTTATCTTCTTCTAAGGAGGTGTTCTATCAAGGAATGATAGGACTCTTCCCACCCGATGGTTGTTATTGCTTGCGCTGGAGTGTCGACGAGTGACCTCCATGAGACAGGTTCACTATCTGGCCCATATCTGGAAACCTAAAAAGGGAAACCACCCCGAGCCAGGCTGAGATTCTAAAATTAGATGTGGTTCAACGCTCATCAAATACTCCAGTTTTCTGATAAGAAACCTTGTTAGGTTATAATTAAACCGAGTACAGGACCACGCACACACACATACAAGCGCGCGCACACACAGACACATACACAGGGTTAATGTGTACATATAAAGAAGGGGCTTTTTATTTTATTATGCTTGTGTGTTTTGCGTAAATGTAAATAAGATTTTGACAGATATATATATATATATATATAGATAGATAGATAGATAGATAGATAGATAGATAGATAGATCTAAATAGACTGAGACAGAGATAATTAAACAGGTTGAGATAGACAGACAGACAGATAGGTTTGAACAAACTGAAGAGTAACATATCGACATATAGATAGAGACACTAACAAAAATTTCATATAATTTTTATGAAGTACTAACCTGCAAATGGCCCAGGACAAAATTTAGGATCAAATGGATTATTAGGTTACACATTACGTAAAGCTACTGATGTAAATTTTCAAAACAATGGAAACATTTAAATTTCATGTGTTGATGAAGCATTGCATTTTATAAAAAAAACCGTTCAAGCAAAATGACAAGTGTTATTCGGACTTTGCTTTGTCAGAAACAATGGTTAAGAGGTGTTACGCTGAATTTAAAGGCGATCGTACAGACACAGATTATGCTGAAGGCTCAGGTTGCCCAAAATTGGCAGTTGTCCCGGAAAACACAAAAATAATACACAAGCTCTTTTTGGATGATCGTAAATTGAAGTTGCGTCTGATAGCAGAGGTGTATCAGAAGGCACTGTATTTACCATTTTGCATGAACATTTGTCAATGAGAAAGCTGTGTTCAAAGTGGGTTCCGCGTTTTCTCACAGTCGATCAAAAACAACAACGCGTTGACGATTCATAGCGTGGTTTGCAACAAGAAAGAATGTTTGCGACAAGAAAGAGTTTTTGCGTAAATATGTAACAATAGATGAAACATGGATCAACCACTTTACTCTGGAATCAAACTGACAGTCAGTTAAGTGGTCAGCAGCACGTGAAAGCCATCCAAAGCGGCCAAAGACGCAAAAATCAGTAGGCACGGTTTTAGCCTCCGTTTGTTAGGATGCGCAAGGTATATTTTTCATCGATTATCTGGAGAAAAAAAGAACCATCAATAGCGAATATTATATAGCATTATTATTGCGTTTGAAGGAAGAAATCGCCTTAAAACAAATGAAGAAAAAAACAGTGAGCTTTCACCAAGAAAACGCACAGTGCCACAAGTCGACCGCAACGATCTCAAAAATACATGAATTGTTTCTGCATCCACCTTATTCTCCACATCTAGCACCCAACGACTACTGGCTGTTTGTAGACCCCGAAATAATGTTTCATGGAAAGAGATCTGTTTTCAATGAAGAAATGATGTCGGAAACTGATGCGTATTTTTAATCCAAAGACAAATCGCTCCACAAAAAAGGCATCTAATTGTCAGTGAAGCGTTGAAATCAGTGTACCACACTAAAAGGAGTCTATGTTGATGAACAAAAACAAATTTTGCCTAAAAGTTGTTTTATTAATTTGCCCCGGGATTTATTGAGTGGTGTGTTATATAATTGAACAGGTTGAAGACAGATAGACAGATAGATAGACAAACAAAACAATAAATCACTTCTTATTATTGATATAGATATTTTTGGCTCTTGTCATATCCATAGATAGATAGATAGATAGATAGATAATTATAAACTGAGGCAGATGTAGAATCGAAAATTTTTATGCAAATGAAACAGAAATAATTTCTATAAGATTTCATTAATAATAATTTTAATAAGACCATATAGCACCGGATAGCCGTGCGGGGAGATAACCTAACACATAGCTTGTTTTGCTTTCTTTCTCCATCATGAGTCAGCTATGAACTTCATTTTGAGAGCATTAGAGTAGACGAACGTAATTTACCTTGAGATCTAATGACTGTTCGAAAACGCAATTTTGTAAATATTACCTTATTTATTTGATAAACTATAATTACATCTCGTGGTGCTTCAGGATTTTACGACTTATCCAATTGTTCGGTGGGTTATCTTCTCGTTAAATCAGTAACACAAACATTAGTATCTTCTCAAAAATCAGTGCATACAGGAGCTTTTATACTGTAGCAATTTAATAAACATAACTGGATTTAGTTCAACGCCGCAAGTATGGGCTACCTACTGAAAGACTGGCTCACTATTCAGTCATAATCGACCTAGCGAGACAAGCTCGCTAACCATTAGATCACGTAGACGTGACCGGTGTAAAAGTTCATATATATATATATATATATATATATATATATATATATATATAAACCCGTAGACCTCTGTATGTAAGATAAAATATGAAGGCGAAAGGTTGATTGATAAGTTGATTTGTCTGTTTGACGCCATATTGATTTTTCTGTTTAACGCCATATCGACACAATTTTGGTCAATTATTTTTCAAATTTAATTTTCTTTGTAGATTGCAAGTAATACAAAGATCATATATATTATTACATTTTCACAATTAATTATATGGTAGATCAGAGCTTCCCAAAATATGTGTGGTGACAAAAAGGCGGACCGCAAGCGTATTGTTAGTGGTTCATAAAAATGTATACTAGAATTTAGCATTAGCTTTAACATTAAATGATAAGTCCCGGAAAGATATATATATATATATATATATATATATATATATATATATATATATATATTATTTGAAGTGGCTAAACGAGTTTGGCAAATGTAATCGAGTAGGACAATCTAGCAAGTAGCCTTAATGGACGGTACTTGTCGTCGTCGCATGCAGTATGATGAGACGTAGGCGTAGTCAATAGACGTAGACCTATAGCTGTACTCACCTTAGTCTTAATTTATGGCTGATACCAGCCAATCATATTAGTGTGAGGGGAACCAAGGTGTATGCATATTCACTACATGACATATTCATTATATTAAGACAGTTCAAGACTCAGGCTTTCATTGCAGGCTGTTGTACCAAGCACAATGTTTGTTTGACTAGCTTAACAAATCAGGGTTGATCCTGTTCTCAATTTAATCATTCATCATCTCAAAAATGAAATCATTTTTCACATATTCAGTTAAATAACATACTTTTTATTCTTTCATTAATTTTTTGTCTAGTAAATTTGACTGGCTTCGTATAGGCTGTGGTCATAAATAATATTTTGCAATTCTAAAAAGTTTGGGAACCCTTGTATTTGATTTACAAAAAAAGATGTCTATCCCTTCTTTAGAATGTGGAAGGTGGATACTTAGATCTGGTGTAATGGTTAACATGATTGTATCTCTAGATCAGTTACGGTTGAGTATAGAGCTCGATCCTCACTAGTTGTTCCTTACTTTCGGCTTTGTGCCACATCTAACCACTGCTTAATAAGTAACAATATTGTAGGCTATCGGGTGTAAGTGCTAGCCAGCTTGTCTCTCTAGATCAATGGCAACAGAGTTGGTTTTAAATCCTCATAGTGTTCCCAATACATTCGGCTTTGAGCTACATCTAAGGTGCTTCTTCTATGCACAGTGTTTCTAAAGGACTTAGTCATCAAGGTCCTCCATAGTGGCTCTTGGCACGCTTTCTCCTGTTTCCCAACAAAAAATCCGCTCTCTCACCCACTTGCTCGAATCCGTTAAGTACGATATGCGTTGCTTTCCTCGTGCATCCCTGCCTATGCAGATTCAACTTCGGATCACTTTCCCACTAACATTCCGCTTACAGCCCATCTTTAAGCTGCGACTCATAGTTTGGGTTATTGTGTTGGTTTTATGGCATATCAACCTCGGCGGAACATTTATTGCCAACTAAATTTTATGTATTTATTGCTGGTAATACCTTTTTCTTCCAACAATTTATTGTTGCTTTTATATAAGTTTTGTGTCTAGTAATACTTTTTCTTTTCGAGTATCAAGATTCATTGGGATTTATTTTTAAGGACAGGGTCTCCAATTCCTACCCTGTTATTTAGTCCTTAAATGGAGGGAAGGGACGGATTAATACCTTTCCCAAGGGTACCAGTGCTTAAGTGAATGCAGGGTATTCAACTGGAATTCGAACTCGGCTCACCAATTTCTCTTTCCAAGCCTACATCCAATGCAACACAACGGATGTGCGTTACTAAACGCTTACAGCATCTGGTATTCCCAAGCGGTCACCCATCTAAGTACTAACAAGGTTCAACGTTGCTTCGGTGATCGAGCGAGAACTGGTGTATTCAACGTGATAGGCCGTAAGCCCCATAGTTTGGGAAATTTGATCTACAGGTATAATGATTTTTGGCTTTAAAATGTTTTGCATATGATGAATGTAATTCTGAACACCTGTATATGGCAAGAATTGCAGACAAGATGTAAAAAAGGTCTATTTGTCCTCTGATTCATATGTTAGAATTTGAGCAGAAGTTTCTAGCGATGGCATTAAGAATGCAAGTTAGAAAATTAAATTATTCTGCCTCAAGCAACTATTATTTTTCTTTCTTTGTTAGCTTCGAGTAAAATATTTGTGCAATATGGGCAATATTTTGAAATTGAAGTTTTATGATGAGGGACATTAAATCAGACAGAATTATTTCAAGCACTTGCGAATTGATAAATTAAATGAATTTGAGCGATTTATTAAATTAGTTACATGTCCGAACATTTATTAAAAGCAACATCCGCACGGTTGGTAATGTTCCGATTGCATTGAAGGTGAGTGCACCTCGGGCGAAAATCAACGGTGTTTAAACATTAAAATAAAAATGAAAAGGAAATAAAAGAAATGCGATTTAATTCGCGTTCAAGAAATATAATTTCTAACCGATAATTGCTGCACTATCTATCTATCTATCTATCTATCTATCTATCTATGACTGTTCAGATCTATCTATATATCTATCTATCTATGACTGTTCAGATCTATCTATCTATCTATCTATCTATCTATCTATCTATCTATCTATCTATCTATCTATCTATCTATCCCAGACTTTTCATATCTATCTATCTATCTATCTATCTATCTATCTATCTATCTATCTATCTATCTATCTATCTTTGCTTGAATAATACCGACAAGTTCTTTCTATTCAATATTTTTTCGTAATTTTCTACTTTCATTAAGAAGAACCTTGTTTTGTTTATGTTCATGTATTTGATTCATCTCAATCACCTCACGTTACCTGGAACTAGTTTCAAGTCATACTAGGTGATGCCATTTTAAAGGTTAAACAGGATTTTTTAATATGTATATGTGTTTTACAAAGCACAATTCTTGAAAACGAACGTAGGAACGTTCGAAAGTACTATGAAAAAAATAAAATAAATTATAAATATTTATGAACTTTGGTAAATTTTCAGATAATATAAAACGACTAATTGGAAAAGTTGCAAAAAGATAATAAAAAAAGTACTTTGGCAGGACTGGTCAAAAATATGCGACCAAAAATATTTCAAAATATTCTTGCAGTTAAAATACACTTTATTTAACACCCATCTACACAAACATACATATATATGCAAATATATACATTTTATTACATATATATATATATATATATATATATATATATATATATATTATCGCAAAAACCATTATTATGTGAACAGAGAAACTATATATTTAACCTCCATCATTTTTTATACATATGGCCCATTTTCTCTTTTACAGACAGTTATTTCTTTATTACCCTGGATTTAGCTCTGTTGAGGTTCAAAACCGGTTAACCCGACTGTTTATCAATTATATTTTTTAATATTTTCATGAATCGTTATAAAAATAAAGTATCTTTGTCATTTTATGGCGGTTACAAAGTTTTGTAACGAACCATATTTTCACACACACACATATATATATATATATATATATATATATGCGTGTGTGTGTGTGTGTGTGTGTGTGTGTGTGTGTGTGTGTTTGTGTGTGTATCAGTTTATAGTGGAGGCAACTGTCAGAGGCGACTGGCTGTTTAATTCTGAAAAAAAAATTGTAAAATCCATAATCTATTTCCTAACATAAATTGATTGTATCTCCAATTTCGTGATACTTAGTTCGTATTTAACGGATAGATCAACCTCTAGGTCAACTACACATGTTTGACGTGCAGTGTATATTGTTTTTTTGTTTTTGTCTCTTGCGCATTGTTTTAATATAAAAATATCTCTTAAAGAAAATCTTAACAAACAATAACGTTTCAGAATTGCTAGAGTACTGAAAGACATAATATCTCACTAGTAACTAGTAACAAAAAACTGGATGCTGAATTGCTATGTGATATCTATCTTTCCGTATGGAAGTGAATGTTGGACGATCTCATCAAGGATAAAGGAGAGGCTTGAGGCTGCAGAATTGTGATCTCACAGAAGGATGCTGAGGATACCATGGACGGAGCCCGTGTGAAACGACGAGGTGTCGAAAAGGAAGCAAACGAGAAGAAAACTCTTATTTAATATCAGGAAGAGACAAATGAGGTTTCTTGGACACGTAATGAAGAAGAAGAAACTGGATAATTTAATACTCACAGGTCTGATAAAGGGAAGGTCGAACAGAGGAAAGCAGCGCGAGACATACATTTTAGGTCTGAGCCAATGCATGTCAGAGCAAGGCTTAGAAGAGATACCGAAACAAAAAATATTGAGAGCGACAGAGCCAAGTGGAAGTCCATGATCGCATACGTCCTGAAGGGACACGGCAAATGAAGAAATGCTACATATGTATCATTCAATTTATTTAATCACTGGTATAGTAAATATCTGGGTCGCAATTCATTTCAAGTTTCTACCCTTCTTTACCCTTACAATTATTTTCCCCTATTCATCATGACCTGACGTTCTGTTTGTTCACTGAGACAAATCCTCCGATAATTCTCACTTAATTGCCTACATGTGGTAAAAACCGTGTCAATTTTAACCTTCTATATGTAATGATTCCTAACAGAAGAAATAGTTCACTGCCTGACGAGGTTCTAATAAGGGAGTACAGAAACACAACGGCTCTTATGTTGCAGCAAACTATGTTTTTATTATCACATCAATTACGAACACGCTAGCAACATGCTTAACGTGTTCAGTACTTAACACATTCTCTAATGTACATTATATTTCACAATGTATTCATTCTGTTACTCTTTAAAAATTAACCCTCGAAAATGGCTAAAAGTATTGCCCAAAGCGCATGATAAACAAAACATCTGGGCAGTTTTTATATAATTTATGTTCGTAAAAATAGAAATAATAGGATCACATGAAAAATTACACAAAAAAATTAACGATAGCACCTTGTCTGTTTTTTTAATGAAATCTGCATAAAAAAAGATTGCTGCCAAAAATACAATCGGGTTTCAATCCTGGGTTAAATGCAATCCGAGTCTAACCGTACTGATGAGCTGTGATACAGCGAAAAAGATCTGTCTGCCGATAACTTTTTACGCTCACAAACCCTGATTGAGCACTCTGAAAGAATGGTAGACTTTGAAAAACAATAGCTACTCTGGCATATACGCATCGCTCATTCAGTAAATGAATTAGAGCACTCTGGCTATTGAGCGTTTATAATGATAATATACGCGCTAAAAAGTCTACCTTTTTCTACCGAACGCCCATAGCCTAGAGGTAGAACCGCCGTCTGACGATTCGATCGGTTTTCAATCCTGGGTTAAAAGCAATCGGAGTCTAACCGTACTGATGAGCTGTGATACAGCGAAACAGATCTGTCTGCGGATGAATATGTATATATATATGGAAGTTTACAAAAGTTTATTAGCCAATATATTTGAATTTTTATTTGTTTAACAATAAATGCAATAATGTTAAAGAAATAATATTCATATATATATATAGTGCTGCTCAAATGTAAGTTAACCCTTAAGATAATATAAAAATATCTTTTTTTTGCAGATGCTTAACAATTCTTAATTAATCATTACATTTGAGGAAAGTAAAGAATGTAACTCGTATGCACATGGGAAATTATTTTAGAAATCAATAAACAATACAACCAAAATTAATTTTTTGTTAGTATATAATCCTGACCTTCCTCTCTTCATTTCCGTGTACACACATACATGTTCACTCACACCTCTATTTCTCCATACATACATTTATAAATATGCATATATATGAAGATCTCTGATCTCGAGGTATTGAATGCTTTGAGAAGCGTGGAGCAGCCTGTTAAATTCTGTTATTCTCATGTTTACCTGACCTGGGTTTTTAACACAGGTTCCAACTAAGCGCAAATAGTGAACACAAACATAACAATTAACAGTACAATATTGCCAACAGCATATGTTTTTAGTAATATTACCAGTCATGCATTTTTATAAAATGACCAACAATATATTTTCTGGTTGGCCTGACACTCTCAGCGGACCTCAAGTGGAAAGACTACGTCGAATCCATTGCTAAATCCGCAGCTATGAAAGTCGGCTCTCTATGCAGGGGCCGGAAATTCTTTCCGCCTGAATCTATCATGCAATTATATAAATCCACTATCCGCCGGGTATTGAGTAATGCTGCCACATCTGGTCGGCTGCCCCTTCTATTCTCCTCGGGGTTCTTGACAAAATACAGCGAAGAATCTGTAATGTGATTGATACCGACTTGGCTGACCGCCTGCAGTATCTCTCTCACCGGCGTGACGTGGCTTCCCTGTGCGCCTCTTCTATAAATATTTTCATGGCTTCTGCTCTGACGAACTTAAATCACTGATTCCCCCTAGATGTGAATTTGCACGAGATACGAGATTGGCAACTAGGTCCCACCCTTTTACAGTGACACCGATCAAATGTAACCGCAATTTCTACTCCAACAGCTTCTTTCCTCGCACTTCCTACCTGTGGAATTCCCTACCGCATGCTTGCTTCCCCGACGGCTACAACCTCCAGGAGTTTAAATGTAAGGTCAATAGACACCTTCTAACACACTAACTCACACCCACTCTTTCCAACTGTCTCCCTATGTACATCCTAAGTCGTCTATCACCCTTCTTCTGACATTTCCCATACCCAGTCACGCTGTGTAACCCCCTGCGCTATAGTGGCAGAATCAAAAATAAAAAAGACTAAAATACATTTTATTTTAAAACTACAAAAAATAAATTTTATATATATGTTCGTCATCGAATACAAGCCTGTTTCACAGTTCATCAGTGTGACAATACATTCACTTGCTTCTAGGCTGGGATCGAAATTCGACCAATTCGGTGTCAGTCGGAACTGCTAACCCCTAAGCCATAAGTGTATGAGAAGAGTAATTTTAGCATGTTATATATAAACGACTTATACACGCGTTTACAATTAATCTATGATATTATGTACAAAGTATCTGTAGTTAGTGACATAAATTGACGTAGAAAATATTTAGTTTTAGGCATTGAATAACCCACAAAATTTGATATGCAGCTAAACAAAATCATCCAGTCAGCACACACACACACACACACACACACACACATATATATATATAGAGAGAGATAGATAGATAGATAGATAGATAGATAGATAGATAGATAGATGTACGTGTGTATGCGTGTTTTGTGTGTTTGTGTGTGTGTGTGTGTCTGTGGAAATGAAAAGAATAAATCCATTTCAGGCCAACAATTTTCTATTCTTAAGGAACAATATCAATGAAAATGTAAAAGCTTTATGTAGAAACCTGTATTTATCCACAAAGAAATTAGAACGTATCGAATAACTTTGCACATTTAAATTTGAAATAAAAATCTTTCGGCAATAAGGAAAATAGAATTAAACATAAAATTTGAAAGACATGTTTTTGAAAAATCAATAATAATAATAATAATAATAATAATAATAATAATAATAATAAAGGCAACGACAATATTAATTCACTTTAGTTTAAGCAGGAAACCAGATATTACTTCCTTAATCATCCTTCTTTTTCACCTATCTCCTTTTGAATTTGAAGCTTAGTGTCTTCTTTTCCTCAAAACATTGTATTTTCTCGCATGTTCTATCCTTGATATTCTCAAGATATTAAATTTCTGTTGCATTAAGCCTCCATTTCAACTGTGAGAAGAAAGCAAAACGTTTATTTTGAAATTTTCTTTATGATTTCAACATAAGCAAGGCTGTAATGCCATTGCCAAGCAGCGTGTGAAAGTGAAAAGTGAAAACTGAAAACTCAAAATAGGCTGGTTTGATGAAACTAAACAGGATAACCAGGCTCAAGAAAACTGAAAATGGTGATTCAAATGCATTTAATGTTTTGAAATTGTGGTTATCAGGGAAGCAAGTAAACGGAAGCCACTTTCACAGGCCAGACGGAAGTGCCAGAAAATAAACTTCAACAATAAACTTAGTTGCCAATCTAACAGTACCCTTAAGTTTATGCATTCGCGGTATCAGGGTAAAAGCTCGTGAGATCAATTGCCAATAAAATATTTGCAGCAAAACAAGAGGAAAGCCACGTTACGTCGATGATAAAGGGACTAATGCCGACATGCCAAATAAAGATCAATTAAATTGCAGATCCTTCTTTAAACTTCTCAAAACTTTCGAGGTATACAGCAGAAGCCCAAGACTAGATACAGCCACAGTTTTCAGTGCACGGGCGAATGATAGATTTTTAAATGTAAAAGAGTTGGAATTACCAGAAAATATACTTCAGTAGTAAAATGGTTGATCCTTAATTGCCAATCTAATAGTACACTTAAGTTTATTCATTCGCAGTATCAGGGTAAAAAATCGTGAGATCAATTGCTAATAAAATATTTGCAGCAAAACAAGAGGAAAGCCACGTTACGTCCATCAGAAAGTGACTCATGCCGGGATTCCAGATAAAGATCAATTACATTACATATACTTATTTGAATTTCTCAAAACCTTTGAGTTAAACAGCAGAAGCCCAAGACCAGATAAAGCCACAGTTTCCAATGCACGAATGATAGGTTCTGTACTTGTAATAGATGGATTCTAACGAGAAACATTTTCTTGCACGACACAGTAGCCCAACGTTCCTTGCAGTAGATGAAGATATTGATTCGATGTAGTCGCTATACTTCGAATCAGTCGAGAACGTGAGACCAAGAAGGTTTAGTGAGCAGATATATAGCAGGAGCGCAAGACCAGTTTTGGCAAATCTATTCAATGCACGGAATTTTTAAAAAAATGTTGATGTAATAAATAGGTAACGAATATGTATACGCATTGATTCCCCGTCATTGGAATGTGATTGACTGGTGTCATCTATAAATAACTTCCAGAGATCCAGAGAGCTTCCACTAGAGGTCTATCGGTCTACCACTAGAAGATTATTGGTCTACGGCTGCTGGCTACGACTACGTCTCAGGATACTGCATATATTGAGTGCCGACATTACGTCCACTTACTAGACTGTTCTACGCTGTTAAATTTGCCTTAACAACCACGAATGATTGATTTGGAGTGGATAAAGTGATAGTATTCACGGAAACATTCACGTGAGACTGTTTCGCGATTTTGCAGTGAGACTTGAATCTCACATTTAGCGAATGAGGGTGATTCAACTACGCAAAAACAGCACCGCATATCTAAACTAATGGAAAAAAAGAATGAAGATTAACTGAGCATTTGATGTTGAAATAACAACAGAAAAGCGATAGGTTTGTAGGAGAAATCGAGGAACCGGGTTCAAATTCCAGTTGAATTCCTTGTATTCACTTACGCACAAATACGCTTGAGAAAGGTATTAATCCGTCTCTTCGCTCCAGTTATGGGTTAAATAATGGAACAGTTTGGGTTCTATAGCCTTAGGTGGCAACCATTCTACCTCAGAAAGCAATGGCAACCAATTGCTGGATAATCAGACAGTCAGTCATGTCTATTTTGAGACATGATCGCCCAAAGCGTGTATCCCGTATAGCACTTAACTAACTGACTGAATCCTAGACCAGTTCATTAACCTTGAATGAAAAGGATCAAGCCCCACAAACGTCAAGCCAGCTTGTTTGACCATTGAATCAATGTGTGTATGTGGGGTCATTTCTCTACTTCTCTCTCTCTCTGTCTCTCTCTCTCTCCGTCTCTCTCTCTCTCTTTCTCTCTCTCTCTCTCCTTCATTCACCACTTTTTTGTCTCGGTTTTTCTTCATCCATTTTTCTCTCTCTCGCCCTATTAGCTTGATTTCCTTACAAACGTTGAGTGGTCCTTGAGGCGTTCTTCTAAGTCCGATCGATCAGATTAGACTGAATTTTAAGCGAAGTTCTTTAATAAAGACAAGGTAATCGCATTGTGAAAACGTAAAATGGGTGGGCATGTACTTGTGGAGGCAATATTGTTTATGACATAATGCAGTGCAATGACACGATGCACTTTTCTGGTTGAAAATTAACTGATGAAAACACGGAGGAAGAAGCTGGGGACACTGGTGTTGTTTCCGCCGTCGTTATCGCCTTTGCTTTTCACTTAATGCAATAATCCAGTGCTGCAGTTGAAGACACATTGAATTATGATACATTATCACGTTTAAATCACACATTTAACTTTTATGAAGAAGGCAATGTAATAATTCTCATATAAGATATAAAAAGTTTTCCATCATTTAGTATGCTTTCCGTCTCTCTCACATTTTCTTAGTCTGTCTCATTCCATAAATGCATATTTAATTGTAAACAGAAGTTCAATGCAACAAGCAACACGTTAAAGTTACTACGAGCAATTTCTTCTTAGAACTGTATTTACAACGTTTTCAGGTCATATTTCTGATATAAACATACAAATATATGTCAAATCTAAACTAACCTAAGGATTTTTACGGGAAATTGTTAAAGAATATTACATTTACATCCGCAAAATAAAATAAATATAGAGTCATCAGCAAACTGTCCTGTTTCACTCTATTACAGGCCATCAGTGAGGTTGGTTTTCCGTTGTTTCTAGCCAGGCAACTATACCTCTGAACATTGGGCGCTCGGTAAAGGTAGGCAGGCTTTAGCTTGTTATATATAATGTAAACACACACCAGCAGCTGAGAGATGCGTAATTGCGTGAAGTGTTTTTAAAATCTACCATTTCTTCATAGTGCTTAATCGACGTGGGGGAGCAAAAATAATTATCCACAGACAATATATATATATATATATATATATTTTTTTTTTTCTTCGGTTACGGTT
The DNA here is from genome assembly GCA_037127315.1 of Ascarosepion bandense. Taxonomy (NCBI): domain Eukaryota; kingdom Metazoa; phylum Mollusca; class Cephalopoda; order Sepiida; family Sepiidae; genus Ascarosepion; species Ascarosepion bandense. Next base: position 2,000,062 of record JBBBDQ010000799.1, read on the forward strand.
GGATAGGAACCAGAGAAGAAATTAATATTCTAAATAAATCAGGTAATTGAGTATTTATATGGCTTAATTCAACATTGTTTACCATGAAATCTTCTGTGTTCGAATGGTAAAACATGTCAGATTTAATGACTGCATTTCAACCGCACGCACACACACACACACACACACACACACACATATATATATATATATATATATATATATATATATCAGAAAAAGTGCGAGAAGCCGTGAACGTTTTGTTTAAAGTCTAAATTTATTGTTGCTATGATTAATATTGTTACTTGCTTTTTCTATGATATATTAAGTGTCCATAGCGGTATTTGTGTCGCTACACGTGTTTCAAGTCTAAAGTTGACTCTCTGCAGGCTAGTAAATTTGTGACATCACATGTCGAGATCTGTTTGATTTTCTGATGGCCAAGGTATCGTGTATAAATAGGGAAGTCAAGTGGTAAGTACGTCAGAAAGTTCATAATAAAAAACAAAAAGAGGAAAATGTAAGAGGACTTTAATCCTTCTAATCCCATTTTCTACTTCTTGTTTCTTATTTTTTCTGTACCTCTTTTTATGATACCTCATTTTGATTTCTCATTTTCCCTACGCCATCTACTTCGTACACAAAAAAAAATTCAAAAAATTTTGCCAATATAAAGTGAATTTCCATCTCTCAAAAATACCGTTTACTATCTGATGAGACACTGTGCTTTCGATATCGAAACAAAATGTATACTTTTGTAGTAGATTGTAGTTTGAACATGTTCTAAAATATAATTTATAATAAATATTAATAGCTATGTTTCTACATTCAGCACACTTTAAATTAATGCTTTGAATGTTGCAAATCTTTTCTTAGTTCTTTCTTCATTCGGACACACACACACACACACACACACACACACACACACATATATATATATATATATATATATATATCCGAGTGAGTATAGAATGAGTAGAGAAAAAAGAAAAAATTTTTTCCGTCCAAAATATTAATTTAAAACAGTGCTCGATATATGATGTATAGAGCTGTGAATATTTATTATATATATATATATATATATATATATATATATATATATATATATATATATTACAAACATGTCGGAGCTAATACCTCTCGTAAATGATTTCGTAAAATTTCGTATATATTGGACAAGTGCACATTTGTATTAAAAAGTGTCCAATACAATTATGTTGTAGAACTTTTGAGTATTTTTCATTTGTAAATGAGTTATGACATGACCAAGGTTTTTACTATGAGTGGTGTCTACAGGTGATTTTCAATAACTGATTTTACTGTTTACCATTATGTTTAAGAACGCTCACATAACAGTGTGTTTTTTTTAAACGCTCACGTGGCAAAGAATTTTTGATCGCCCAATTTTGAACATTACAAGAAATTATAACTTTTTCACCTATGGTTGTATGAACCTAATGGGTATTTTTTAGTATGCTTACACTTAGTCATAATTTATGTTTTTTCATTCAACATTTCACTTTTGTTTACGAATAGCATAATCTCTAACTTTTCTTCCTGGTACAATTTACATATTTTGCCGCCCTTGTAAGGCTTGGCTGTCTTTACAATACTCCACATTATGTCTGCCTCTTTTCCATATTTTGATTTCAATTTCCACACGTGGCTAGCTAATATATATATATATATATATATATATATATATATATATATATATATATATATATGCGCACACATACAAGCACAAATCTTCTAAGAACATATACAGATATACATACGAAAACAGTCCCACAAAAATTTACGAGCATATGCACATTGCAATACGATTTGAAATACGACCAGACTTCTCTTAATATACAACTATCACATATGGATCAATCTATCAGTTTAGATCTCGTTAAATTTATACCAGGATCTTTAAGAATTTGAAACCATTTTTATTTAAATTCATAATCTTACACACCAAATGCTAAACAGCATACATACGCGACATTGAATCAATGGAAAAAAATGATATTGAAACTCTTATTATAAAATTAAAAAAAACGAAATGAAAATAAAATCTTAATCAGTTTAGAAACTTCGATTTACATATATTTACCAACTAAGAAACACGATTAGTCCTCTAAATATTTTTCTCGTATGTTGCTTCAGGCGATGCGTCAAGATAAAATCATAAATGCTATACGCCTGAATTCATTTTTTTTAATTTTTAAATTAAGAAATAAAATTATATTTTTAGAAATCATGATGAAGCCCAGAATTATAGCGCGTAGCGCTTTTCACAAAATGTTCCAACAATATTAATATTTCGTTCTTGTGCCAAGTCATCCGTTTCTTTGTACATCAACAACATTTTACTAATACACGACAAGACAAAAATTGCATTGCATTGCTTGTTAAATTGGAAATTACAACCTAGTTTTATACACAAAACTCAGAACGAGAGGCTACAGTTTTTTTAGTGACACATTTCTACATAATCCTAATTCATAATTATTTATATTTTAGAGTGAGGACATTGCTTTTATTATTATCACTTTTGAGACAGAAAGCAGTGCGCCATTAAAAGGATGTCTTTGTATCCATACACGAAACTCAGTTTAGCAAACAGTCCGATAATGTATGATAGGAACATGCATCAGGACCAACTGTGTGATATATGTTGTCAGCTGAGAATAAAAAGATCTGCATGATTTTTTCAGGTGGGGTTCAGTTAAAATTTACCTTTATGTCGTGCAACCAAGTCCACTCAAATAATGGATGGTGCTATTTGCTAGATATCACACTCAAATCCCCTTAGCCCACTCATTATCTAAACCTAAATTGATGCTCTGCGGTACTCTGATTATTAACATATCACTGAATAAATGCGAGCCTAAATAATAAAACAACAGCTTTTAGGCAGAATTCGACATTATATATTAACACAGTCTTCTTCTAGGGTGATACACTGATTCCAACACTTCTTTAACAATTCCATGCCTTTTTTGTAGAACGATTTGTATTTGGTCTCTTAATAAGCCTCAGTTTCCGATATCACTTCTTCAGTGGAGACAAATCTCTTTCCCTTCAGCATTCTTTGAGGTCTGCAAACAAGCAATAGTCATCTGAGGCTAGATCTGAAGAATATGTTGAATGCGGAAGATATTCAAAGCGGAATTCAAAGCGGAATTCGTGTAGTTTTGCTATCATCGCGACTGACTTTTGATATGGTGCGTTGTTCTGGTGAAAGATCACTTTTTCTTCTAAACTTTTGGCACTTTTATCATTTTATTTTTTCAACCGCACTAATTATGCAATATGATATTCGCTATTGATAGTTATTTTTTCTCAAGGAAATCTATGACCAAAATACCTTGAGCATCCTAAAATACGGTGGCCAAAACCTTTCCTGCAGATGTTTGCGGCTTTGATCGCTTTGGATGGCTTTTACCTGCTGCTGTCTACTCAGTCGACTGACGATTTTACTCCGGAGTGAAGTGCTGGAGTCATGTTTTATCCATTCTCACATATCATGCATAAAATCCTTCTTGCGTTGAAACATTTGGAAACAAGCTCTGAATTGTCGATGCGTTGTTGTTTTTGATCGACTATGAGAAAACGCGGCAACAATTTTGAATGCAACTTTCTCATTCATCCAAAATAGTAAATACCCGGCCTCCTGATGTGTTAATTTTTCTGTTATCTCACGTAGATTCAATTTCCAATCAGCCAAAAGAAGATTGTGGTTATTTTTGGTGTTTTCCGGGATAATTGCCAATTTTGCATCTTTTGTGTCTGTACGACCGCGTTAAAAGTCAGCATACAACCTTTTAACCGTAGTTTCCGACGGAGCAGAGTTCGAAACAAACTTACGAAGCCATTGCTTTGCTTGAACAGTATTTTATCCACCAGAAAGCAATGTTTTATCAAAAGTCTGATTTTTCCATTGTTTTGGAAATTTGAATGGATAGCTTCACTTATATAACGGTAATTTGCAAACAAATAATCCGATTGGGCCTAATTTTTTTTTTCTGCTAAGATCAAACTCCCTACCAATTCTACGGACAAGACCCAAGATTGGTAATTAATGTGTTATCATTGTTACATTTTATTTGTTTTTCTATCTACCATGACGTTTCATGGACAATGTTTTTCTAAGTGTGTGGGCTTTATTTATCTAGACAATTTTTCGTATATCACTTAAGCTGGAATTCCAAAGCATTTTTTCAATGTGTTATGTTCCTTGTTATCATTCCAAGCGCACCTACTATCACTGATACTATTCTTGTTTTTAATTTTTAATTTATTATTATTATTATTATTATTATTATTATTATTATTATTATTTTGTCATTTTCATCATAATTTGATTTATGCTATGGTAATATTACCTACCAAGACTACCGAAAGATCGAACACAAGTCGTGGTGTGTTGTCATGTCTAAATTTCATTTTTTCTATATACCACCAGCATTCTATAGACAAAGTTCCCCTTACTGTGTAGGATGTACATAAGACAATTTTTTTTTCGATATCTCTTAAACTAGGATTTCCTAGGATTCTTTCAATGTGCTGTTTTGTTCAATTTTATCATTCCAAGTGCACCTACTATCATTTATTAAAATTACTATTATTGTTATTGATATTATTATAGGCAAGGTAAAAAACAATAACGTAATATTATAACATTGACTTCCGTCGGTACGTTCTGATGCATCACACCCATATATATATATATATATATATATATATATATATATATATATAATTTGTAAACGAGTTATTACGTAACCTAAGATTCTAGCATATACTGTCTTAAGGCAATTTGCAATGACTGATTTTAGCGGTTTTTTTATAACGCTTACATAACGTGGATTTTTTGAACGCTCACGTAACGGGGATATATATATATATATATATATATATATATATATATATATATATATATATATATATATATTGTGAACGAGTTAATACGCAACCAAAGTTTCTAATAACTCGTTTACAAAGGAAAAAGATTAAAAATTCTACAATACAATTGGATTGAACACTTTTTAATACAAATGTGTACTAGTCTAGTTTATTTATGACCAAAAACGAAATTCGGTCGGGGTTCAATCCTGGATTAAAAAGCAATCGGAGTTTAACCGTACTGATGTGCTGTGATACAGAAAAACAGATCCGTCTGCGGATGACAATATATATATATATATATATATATATATATATATATATATATATATATATATATATAAGCAGGCTAGTTGCAGTTAGAACAGTATGGGTGATTAATTTATTATTGTTTGTCATTATTGTTCGTTATTATTGTTATTAACCCGCATTATTCAGACCCATTTTGATAATAAAGTAATTAACACGAATTAATCAGACCCATTTCAATAATAAATCAATTAATTAACCCGAATTAATCAGATGTATTTTAATAATAAATTTCTGAATTTATGATTAATTGCTTTGTTTTAAATGTCATTGTGAAAAAATGTATAGCCACTTTATTGTTTCCCTATATATATAAAATGATTTGTTTGAACATTATTTTTTATCGATACTTGTATTTATGTAGATGTTCTGTTTTTAATTAAACAGTATTATATATTCTTATCTACTGGCCTGATTATTTACGATAAATTTTTATTACGAAAATGTATGTCATTCGGCCGGATTCGAACCTGCTACCCCTATTCACATAGGGGAAGCGACTATATGCTCTGGTACGTCTTAGACCTCTCACCCAAGAATGACCATTAGTCTAGGCAACGTTTTAATCACGCCTGTATAACACAAATCATTTCAAATTGTCTGTTGTTTACAACCAAGTTTCGTTAATCTTCGTTAATTTCCGTAACATCTTTACTTTTTTTGACATAACGATACATTTCAGTGCCGATATGGTTATCCTCAAACAAGCAAGAACAGCTAAATCAATAAAGGAACCATGTGTCCTTTGTCTTCAAGAAAACATAAAAATCATGCAAAATATGAATAGTAACAAGATTTTAAACCAGAGGCATGAAACTACAGTAAACTGCAAGCACATTAAAGAACTAACCTTACAATCAAGCTAAAATATACCAGAAAAGCCAGGGCTAGGATCCCTTAAAAATGATAGACCTTCATAGTACTAACAAAACACTTATACACACCACAAACTGTGATATAATATAAATTTAAAAGAATTTTAAAATTATAGAAAAAATTGCTTCCCTAAATTCAAAATTAAGGTTAAATATACAAATTTAGATTAATTATAAACACTGTGCTTAAATACACATATTAAATGTTGTCTATTACGTTAAATACAAACATACCTATTACCTATTTACCTATTACCTTAAATACAACATTACCTTACCTCCTACATTAAATTCTATCTTTTACGAACCCATTACCTACTTACCTATTATCTTAAATGTTACCTTACACATTAAATCTTACCTATTACACACCACAAACTGTGATCTAATTTAAAATTTAAAATTTAATAGAAAAAGTCGATTTCCTGTATCCAAAATAAAGGTTAAATATACAAAATTAGATTAATTATAAAAAATGTGCTTTAACACAAAAATATTCTATAGTTGTACAAATAAGCGGTAAGTCCAATCCCATGCCTCCCCACCCCTCACACCTCTCTACTCTACTCCTCTAAGTAATCCAAAAGATAAAGTCTAGTCGCAAGTTCATAAAACTTACATCCTATCTGCTTATGTTAAATCTGTCTATAAAATTCCAAGACACTCATTAATCAACTCTCTCTCTCTCTCTCTCTCTCTCTCTCTCTCTCTATATATATATATATATATATATATATATATATCCTAGAAATAGTAGAAACTAATGGGTTTGCTGTCCAATGATTATAGTGATTTACTTTATTATGACTGCTCGAAACTCAGTATCGCATTATATATAGTAATATTTTTATTATAAGTTTATAATAAAAACCTAATTTACTGCAACACACGAGTAGTCGTGTTTTGGAACTATCTTATTAGCACTTAGTCAGGCAGTGAAATCTGACGAGGTGCTAATAAGATAGTACCGACATACTCCGGCTTTTTCAGAGGATTTGAACAAATAGAAAGCCATGTTAGAAGAAATTCGGTTGTAACGAAAAAGGTGACTAGAGATTTGAAAATTGAATCTCAGACGTTGATGTAACAAGCCGAATAATGCATATGTATCATTTAGCAAATCTAAAAACTTACTGCATGTCTTTGTGAAACTGTTATAGGATATTTTTAAGTTATTCTTTACTTAAAGTAATGAACAAGTGAAGTAGTCAAGAAAGTTTTTAATACACTGCACGTCATACATCCGTAGTTGCCTTAGTAGGTGATCTATCAGATAAGCCAAAACGAACTAATTATCAGAAGGGAGAATCAATCAAATCATGCTAGAGGAGAGATTATATAGATGTCTACTTAGATTATATCAGTAAAAAATAACTATAATTTAGAGTACATTTTAAACGATGATGACAAATGGAAGTTACTTCACAACGTCTATTAAGCAAGTTTAGTTTTAGGAATTTGATAATTTGTAATTTTTTCTGTAAACATAGAAAATATTGCTCCTGTAATGATTTACACGTTTTTAATATTTTCCATTTTACGGTTGGAGTTTTATTGGCATCTTTTAATTGCCAATAATAAGCAGAAAGAGATTGCGGTAAAATAATGTGTGCAGATAATGGCGGGTTTAAAATGATTCTTGGTACAGCCGATTTAAATTTTATTAGTGGAGAATTTTCTATACCTGTATTCACATCCTTCTCTTGCTCCTTTCCAACTGCTTCGTTTTCCTCTTCACTCTCTTCTACATATTCGTTTTACTCTTATGTAGCCCCCTGCACATCAGTGGCATTACCGCCTTGCTCGGGGTGATACGATTAAAAAAATAGAGAATAGGTAGTCTATAAGGTCAGTTAAATATTTATTTTGTAATGGACACTCAATAACTTTGCGACAGTTGAAGTTATTGTTATTGTTATCATTAATTTTTACAATGCAGTTGATTGTTTAGTGTATTATATCTGTTTAAAGTTTTATGATTATGTTTTTTTTTTTAAATTATCCATGCAGGTATAGCCCAATTTAAGTGTATTTCTCTTAAAATGTTTGTGCTTTTGTTTTTTTGTTTTTTAAATCGTTTCATCCCAAGAAAGGATGTACCGCCATTGATGTGCAGGAAGCCACATAAGAGTAAAAGTTTAGATAGGATGAGAATGAAGAGAAAGAGAGAACCAGTTACATAAGGGGTCAGAGAAAAGGCAAGAAAAGGATGGGGACAGAGATGTGGTGAGAGTAGAGAGAAAGGAAAATAACAAGATATATAGAGTGATGTAGATATAACTGAAGTTAAGTGGATAAGAGATGATATTGACATTGCATTTAAATTCATGGAAGTTGTAACCGTCAGGAAACCAAGTATATGGAAGTGAATTCCACAAGCGTGAAGTGCGAGAAAAGAAGCTGATGGAGTAGAATTGTCGGCTGCAATTGGTTGTTGTAACTGTAAATGGGTGAGACCTTGTTGCCAGTTTGGTTGCATGAGAAAATTCTTGTGGCAGGGGCATCAGCGACTTAAGTTCGAGGGGCAGAAGCCATGAAAATATTTGTAGAATAGGCAGAGGGAAGCCACATCACGCCGGTGGGAAAGTGGCGTTTGCTAAGTGAGTTAATTTCTAGGGAAGTGTTTCTCAAATAATTTGACGAATTTATGTCCTATCTTGGTACTTATCATCTGGTTAAATAAAAATGTATACCAAATAATTTTTCACTTTCAATTATGATTGTTGTTAATATTATTGTGTTTGTCATATTCAAGTAATGGTAATTTGTAGCCGGTGGAATTAAGGGCAGTGTCATAGAATTTGCTAAGTTTATAAAAGATATCTTCATTAGAAGAGTTGTTACTAATTCTATTTTCAATAGTGAAGGTTATATGCTATATGATTGATCGATAGTGGTTAGATTTAGAGGCGACATTTTAGGATTAGCGTTATTTTTTTACGTAGGGATGTAAGTATTATGGACTAGATCAAGGGTTACATTTAGGAAGTCTACATTTGATAAATTAATTTTATAGTAAACCTAAGGTTAAAACTTTTCATTTTACTCTATATTAATTTTTTAATTCTATTGGCTATAATAACGTCTCTTTGGTTGCAGTAAACTATATTTTTATTACAAAATTATAATATATATATATATATATATATATATATATATATATATATATATATATATATATGAATATTTTTATTATAAGTTTGTAATAAAAATATAGTTTACATTTTTCATCTGATCTTATGATTTTTCTTTTTAGAACAAATTATATACAAATTGTTTTTATTTTTTATAGTTTCTTACTTGTTCTTTTATCTATCTATCTATCTATCTATCTATCTATCTATCTATCTATCTATCTATCTATCTATCTATGTCAGTTTCTTTCTTTTTTTTCTGTATCTGCCTATCTCAGTTTCTTACTTGTTCTTTCTATCTATCTATCTATCTATCTATCTATCTATCTATCTATCTATCTATCTATACACACACACACATATATATATATATATAGATATAGATATAAGAATTATATAAAAATAACTGTACTAAAATACACACATTAAAATACATATATTAAAATACACACATTAATATATATATATATATATATATATATATATATATTATATAAAAATATATAATGTTTTTATATAATTTATGTTCTAAAAAGAAAAATCATTTAGATCAGATGAAAAATTGCATAAAAATCTCAACCATAATACCTTCTATGGCAATTTCAATGAAAATTGCATTAAAGAGAGATTGCTGCCCAAATTCCCAAGCAGAAAACTATGTGTTTTCGCTTATGTGTTTCCTCCTGGAAGCACTTCATCAATACAAAATTTATATATGAATGTACGTTTGATAAGTTGTCGTCTTAATGTGGTACAAGGAATTTTGTTGGTCTCTTACTCAAATGCGTCCCACACATAATAATCAAAGTGTTTGCAGACTGAACAGTTAGGTAGCTAGAGATAAGGGGTGATGTGGTCGCAGAAATTTTCGGACTGCCATGACTAGATTCTTCTGCTTGTGGGGCATGGTGAAGACTCTTGCTGTCAGACACAGTGTCTTCCATCAGCTACATTCATGACTCAGGACAGCGCAACCTCTTCAAGACAATTGATGTAAGCCGGGTTAATTCCGAGGCCCTATCGCTAGTCATCAGACCAAACACCTCCGTAATCACCATTAGACCCATCAAAATCTTTCTGACTCTTCTGCACACTCCGCAGATAAACACCTAGACATTGTTCGTATTATTTTACGACCACTTCTATCTCCGTGATATTTGTTTTGTCATACTACTAATTCTGACCGGCTGGGAGGCTTTTCGTTACCGATTATACCCAAATGTCAGCACGGATACATCATTCTGTTCCAATTGTCTGCTCCAACACATTTGTATTTTTTCAATACTCAGAAAGCTCTACTACGTTTTATGAAGCACCCTTTAGTGAATACCGCCGAGAGAGCGGATGTGATCAGTAGTTGATAAATATTACTACGTTAAAACTCTTGGCTATGATGGCTTGTGCCTTTTTGCGAGCACAGCCATCGAGGACTTTTGAAAAGAATAATAGGCCTGTCATGTTAACGATCTTAGCCTGGCATCTCGACGTCAATCAGTTTCTCACGTCATAACATTATTTCCTTGTGCTTTTTCTATTAATTAAAATTTGATAGAAATTGCCTAATGTGATTTCTTTCTTGATGCATCGACTACATGACTTTAAGATGTGTAACCTAGTCTGATAATTTTTGGTTGAAATTGCTGTAAGCAAATGCAATAAAACCAATGAATAAAATGATAACAGAATGAAAAACATTTAAACTCATTTTTCCAAGACAAAATGGTGTTTTGTCACCTGAGCAATTTTATGACACCATTTTCGGAAAATAAAAATATATCTCTATTTCTAATTTTCTACGACAGCGTGAAGATGAGCCTTGTTACCCGACTCGAGAATTTAGTGAAGTGTCCATTCCAACTCAGCTATAAGCTGACCTGAGCTTGACATTTTTACCCATTATTCTGAAATTTTTTTTAGCCTCAAAAAGAGAACGGACATACGTTAAAAAGCATTGAGATCTTGTTTTCATTAGTCACGGAAACAAAAAAGTAGAAACGCTTGTAGTATAAACTAAATTTTTTGATTCCTCGTTCTTTGTTTATCGTATGTCAGACAGTTAAGTGTCATACGTGAAACACGCTTGGGCGATCATGTCTCTAAAGTGACATGACTGACTGGGCAGAATATTTTCCCGCAGTAGGTTGCCATTGCATTCTGCGGTAGACTGGTTGGCAACCAAGACTATTGAACCCAATCTGTCCAGTTATTTAACCCATAACTGGAGAGAAGAAACGAATAAGAATAGAATAATACCTTTTCTAAGGGTATTTGCGCGTAAGTGAATGCAATGAATTCAACTGGAATTCGAACTAAACACGTAAAATACATACAAACACGAAAACAAAACTTCCATAAATGTAACCGCTAGTTTTATCCAAATAGTTTCTCTTCGCCCACATCTTTCCTGTGAATCTCATTTTCGTTTTCTGTATTCGCTATATCTATCTATATCTACGATCTATATCTATATCTATATCTATATATCTATATATATATATCTATATCTATCTATATCTACGATCGCCAAAAATAGCTAATCACCGTCTTCTGCTTTTTTTCTGATAAAATATTTTTATTGTCTTTTCCCCTCCCTTATTATTTCTCGTTCATTTTCACTGTCAATATCCTTTTGCGTCTTAGTGGCATTATCGTCTCGCATGGGGTGAAATAAATAAGAAAAAAATCTGCCCATTTCTACGGTAAGAGTATCAATAAACTATTATTTTAGACGGTTTCCAATGCTGTTTCATGCATGTATTATCTTCCCAGGGCGTTATATCAAGAATTTACCTCTTTGCTAAATGTTGGCCATGGTGACATTCGAAATTGAGTCTCATGATCAGAACGAAAACTTATTTAACCCAACAGAGGCTCGTTAGTATTGCACTTATCCTAAATATCTAAGCAGTAATGTTTAACTTTTTTAATATATCATTAAATACGGTACTTTATGAAATTTAGTAATTTTTATTTAGACATAAATCTTTTATAAAAATATCGATATATTTGGAAAGTTTCTTATGACGTTTTTCGATTGCTTTTCTAGGACTAATGAAGCAATAATGCCACTCACTTAGTCTGCCTGAAGTGCAATCAATAATGTGATCATGGTCTTGATTTGGTAGGAAGAATAATAGTAAAAAAATGTCTGGAAACCAGCTTTTCAGTAATTAAAAAAAACAGCCAATCTAAAATAATAGAATTTTTTTTATTTCTAATACTCTCTTTGAGGTATCAAACACTTATTTTCTTAACTTCCTTATCATTTTCGAAAAGAAAAGACTACTTTATGAGCGCGATCTTCGGGATTTCCATCAGCTACATCGTCACATTCTATTTAATCTCGCTCAGTGTAATTTGGTTCAGTTTTGAGAAAAAACCGATATTATATATATATATATATATATGTGTGTGTGTGTGTGTGTGTGTGTGTATAAAAGAAAGACATATAATTTTTCATAAGTAATAAATAATGGGTTCTGCTTTGTGATGCAGTGGATATCCGCTCGGAACGAGAATTTGGCGAGCCCAGTTTGAATTCCAGTTGAATTAATTGCATTCACTTACGCGCAAATACCCTTAGAAAAGGTATTATTCCGTTTCTTCCCTCCAGTTATGTGTTAAATAACAGGACAGATTGGGTTCTATAGTCTTGTTTGGCAACCAGTCTACCGCAGAAAGCAATGGCAACCTACTGCGGGATAATCTTTTGCTCAGTCAGTCATGTCTCTTTCGAGACATGATCGCCCTAAACGTGTTTCACGTATGGCACTTAACTGACTGAATAAATCTGTTACTTAGAAAAAATCGCTATTGTACATGTGACGGCTACACAGAATATACGTTTATTCAACGACTTGTTACTAACGAGAGTTGAATCACCTCCATTTCTACAGTATACCAAAAGAAAGGAGACATTTACTCTCATAAATGTTTCTTTTGGTTAACTAAAATGTCTACTTTGTGGATGATTTTTTGAATAATTCAAACTCACCAATCTTAATATATAATCGTTATCCTCATAACCTTCAATTCCTACATTTTCCATTTTCATTCGTATCCGTCACCTCATTCATAACACCTTGAGTTATTCGCAATCTCTATCCTGCGGAATATAAAACTAGCAGGATAGCCCGGCGTTGCTCGGGTGTAATGAAAGCTTTTATGTATATATTATCGATTTTCTGCACTATTGTAAGAACTGCAGTCTTGAAACGTCTGAATATCATTTCTTATGTCTTTGTCTATGTATGTATCAAATTTGATTAAAATCGGACCATTCCTTCTATAACCCAATGTTTTTCGATTATCGATTTGCGATATTTACGGGAGGTACCTCGACACAAAACCGAGCTAGAAACACTCGCATATGCTTATAGTACAACTGTGTAAATTTTCAAGAAAATCGGTTCAGCCGTTTCGGAGTCTATATTTAACGGACACACGCACACACACACACACACACACACACACACACACACATACACACACACACACACACACACACACACAGAGAAACACAGAGAGAGACAAAGTTCCATTTATAAATAATTTTTAGATTTGCATGTTTTCAGAGACTTAGTATATGTTGTGATTTATTCAGTTTGGGTTTTTGAAGCTAATTTTCCTCCATTTAGATTTTCAATCCGTATGATTACATTCCATCATAGGAAGATTGATGATAACAGGTAAGAGAGGAACCTCTATTTATTTGTGGTATGTTTTTTTATGATCATATCGACCCAATCAATGCCACAGTTGTGCAGGAGGTTACATAAGAGGAAAGTTATGAGAAATAGTGGCACGTTATAGGGGGTATCAGGAAGTGGTTACGAGAGGGCTGAGAATACTGATGAGAGTACAGTGGACGGAGAAAGGAGCATGAGAGAGAGAATGCAAGTCAGTGAGATAAGAGATGACTCTTGACTTTACATTTAAATTCTTGGAGATTGTGGCTGTCGGGGAAGGAAGTAAACTGAAGAAAATTCCACAGGCAGGAAGTGCGAGAAAAGAAGGAGTAGAATTTGCGTTTACATTTTGTTGGTTTCATAAAAAAAGGGTAGGACCTAGTTGCTAATCTTGTTGCTCAAATAAATTCATATATAGTGGGCACAAGTGATCTAAGTTCATCGGAGCAAATGTCGTGAAATATTTGAAGAAGAGACACAGGGAAGCCACATTGCGTAGGTGAGAAAGTGACTGTATCTGAGCTGCCAAATCGGGATCAATCACATTACTGTATGAAAAGTTAATCTAAATAAAGCTGTACAAGAGTTTTTCCTTCTAACTTATATTGCTAAAATCAAAATAACAACAACAGTATAACAGTTGATAACATCCTATGGTACTGTAAATACTCTGTTTTAGAATTTTAACCACATTATATAGATCTACGTACAGATAAACTTGCGTATCATTTTAAATCCTTTTCACCAAAGAGTATATGCTTATTCCTTTTCTTCTACGCACTTTTTTTTACAGGAGTGCAGTACATCAATATTTGGCTATTTCTTGCCTTCTCTCTCTCTCTCTCTCTCTCTCTCTCTCTTCCTCTGCTTCACTCTCCTTCTCTCTCGTTATATATATATATATATATATATATATATATATATATATATACCTCTGTGTGTGTGTGTGTGTGTGTGTGTGTGCTTAGCGTGTTCGGTACATAACACATCCCACTACTCTACATTATACATAACACCATATATCTTGTTACACGTCAAATAACATTCATCCTCAGAAATAGCTAAAATTATAGCTGAAGGCGCTCGAATAAGGAAAACATTTGGATAATTTTTCCTTTATTTCTTAATCCGAACAGTTACACACCACCTGGGAAAATATATTAGGTTTAAGTTCCTCGAATGGTAACGAAAGTCATACAAACAGATGCGAACGAAAAGCATTATTTAGTCATATCTATTTCCCATTGAATTGTGATATCTCCTGAGTCACGTAAATCCGAAATTCTACATACTAATATTCTAGTTCCGTCGAATTATCACACTAGTGAGAAAAAAATTAATAAGACGTGCATTGGATTAGGGAAAGATGAATTCCAAAATCTAAAATGAAAAGAAAATACCAAAATAAAATAAGGATTATATCGGAAATGTTCATACATTTAACATGTTGTGAATTTTTAGTTTTTGAAAGGAAATAATTTATGATAAAAATCTAGAATATAAAGAAGATTTCTGATGAAAATTAAATTAAAGCAAAATATGTCAAATTTATGAAAAATATCTATTTGTTACTTATTTTATCACACACATTAACACACAAACAGACAGATGAATGTGCGTTGTGGTGCAGTGGATATCGACTCGGAATGACAAATCGGGGAGCCGAGTTCGAATTATAGTTGAATTCACTTAAACACACATACACTTGAGAAAAGGTATTCATCTGTCTCTTCCCTCCATTTATGAGTTAAATAATAGAACAGATTGGGTTCTATAGCCTTACCTGGTAATCTGTCTACCGCAGAAAGCAATGGCAAACTAATACGGGATAATCTTCACCCTAGTCAGTTATGTGCCTTTCGAGACATGTTTGCCCAAAGCGTGTATCACGTATAGAATTTAACCAACTGACTGACACACACACACACACACACACACATATATATATATATATATATATATATGTGCATATAATTGTGTATCTGTACAGCAAACCCTATTTTATACAAGTTTCGTTAAAAAAGAACTGACAAGGAGCTGCAGTTTTTATTTATTAAATTTTTGTTCTGTTATATTTTTCTTTCATGGCGTAAATTATGTAGAAATTGTACAAATCTTTTGTACGAACTATCGCTTTTAGCTATTATTTTAGCCATTATCAAAGATGGTTTTGGTTCTTACTTTTAACGGAATGTATAGATTCTTTTTAACATATGTATCTTGCATTATAGAATATTATCTTTATTTTTCAAACACAATCAGCATATTGTGGGTGTGTTTCTTAAAGACAGTTATTGATTGTTGGCTTTTTTTCCTTTTTTTTATTAATAATGCTTCCATTATTTTAGACTTTTCTCATGTGAATGAAGTTTGTATTGTTTACGAATATATTGTATATTCAGAAAGGAAAAATAATATACGAACATAAAAATAATGAAATATAAATCTAAGCCTCTATATCTGCTCTCCATTGTTTTTAAAGAAACTTGCATATATATATATATATATATATATATATATATATATATATATATATAAGGGAAATTAGAAAATAAATAACAGATAAAAAAACTAATTACATTATTCGGACTATTGTGCTAATCTTTGTTGACATTTGGATAAAGTTTCGGCCAATGTACGCTCCGACTTTTTATTATTATTACGACTTTTTATTATTATTATTATTATTATTATTATTATTTTATATATATATATATATATATATATATATATATATATATATTCCCGCTATAGGCATTTCGCATTTTGTTGCAACATTTGCAAAACATCGATGTTGGGTGAAATTTGAAATATCAGAATATGCAGGTGGCAAGCTGAATTTGGTTTTGACAATAAGACTAAAAAATGAGCAGCTGATTTTGTAAGAGTGTGAAACGGAACTGCCAACAATCAATGTGGTTATCCTTTAGTTTGTCTGTTTAGTTTAGCAACTTTCAGACGGCAGTTCAACTGAGAACACAGTCATTGGCTAGCCGTTTGGTTGGCTATCTCGATGCGCGTGTGTTAATTCTCTAGAACGGCACACTTGCTTCACTCTACAGCCATTATCACTAAAGAAGAAGTGTATAAAGATATAATTGGATATTGACATATGAATGTCATGTGTTGCAGGTCGTCATGTTGCAGTGTGAAAAGAAATTCACTCTGGGTTCAGTTTTATTCAGTCGATTTTATCTACGAAAATATTTTCATTTTCAATGCAATTTATATCATGTCATTTTCCTTGAAAAGATAATTCGCATTTGGTTTGAGCTTATTTTCTCCGAATTTTTCCCAAGTTTGCATTTTTGTCATTTTTATTGAGAGGAATACCGTTGAAATTTGAGGTTCAGATTTAATCTACATAGTATTCGTCGTCTTCGTATTAATATACGCCTCAAACATTATCACTGACGAACGGTACGCACCACCTGCCACATGCACTCAAAGTTGGCCACAGTCCTGCTCATTGAAAGCCTTCCACTCCTGGGGTCGTCTTATAGTTATTTGCTTCCATCATGAATGTCTAAATCACCGGGAAAGCAATATTGTCTCATCTCCGTACACTTGTTGTCATTGTCCGAGTCTTACTGACGCTGAATTTCCTAGTGGGTTCACATACTTCATTGCTCTGTGTCCATCGCTAGACGGCCTAAAATTAAGAAACTCTAAATAGAATCACCTGGAAAAAATTAATGGTGGACTTCAATCGCAGTTTTAGGCTGCCTGGTTATGACGTCTCTCTCCGGCTTAAAACGCTAATCCATAACTCACTCATAATCCACGCAGAACATTAAATCCTGTAACTTTACTGACAAACTTCGCCTAACTCTATATAAGCATTGAGACACATTGTGCCTGAATAATAAAGTAATATTTCTCATTTGCGTGCGATATTATTCTGTTGATAGGATCAGTTAAATAATAAAGACATGTTCAAAAGACTTTGCAGATATAACACTCATCAAGTTCAGATAAATTTATTGCGTTGGGTTTGATTGAAACAGCTTCAAGATTATAGCTGTTTTCTTTTATCACACATATTCATAAGCCAAGTATTTTATGTATATTAGCCTTGACTGACACGAAAAAAAAACTAGATTACTACCCAGCACGTAGGCGATCATGACTCTTCACATCTTCCTGTCCCATGTAACTCTTAATAAATCTTTGTTTATTTATCCCAAACCCTATTCTATTAGCCATTTGCTCAAGCTTCCCGCTGTACTTTCTACAGAAAATTTCATGGCAACTGCTATGACGGAGTTTTTTCCTTGATATGCGACCACGAGAATTTAAACATGCTACTATATTGGAATTTAGACTTCATCCGTTTACAGAAGAAATAATTAAATGTGACGACACTTCTACTTCAATTTGTTAATTTTCTTGCACTTCAAGCTCGTGGAATTCCTTTTCGTTTACTTGTTTCCCTGATAACTACAATCTGCAAAAATTTAAATGCAACGTCACCTGCCAACTTGTATCTTCTTGATAACCAAAAAGTGAAATTTTAATTAAAATTTGGAAAGTGTTAGAAAAGATTTTATAAATTTAAAAATAATAAAAACAAAATTGGATATTTCCTCTTAATAAGAGCATAAATATTTTGATGATAAAACTTTTATTTTATTAAGTTTGAACCTTTTTAACATCATAATATGCTCTTTTTGTCAATTGAGTGGAGGTACCTAAATTCGCAGTTACTTTCTTCTGTTTGACTACAACATCCATATCATAGGTGATAAAACAATAACAAATAAAAACATTATTTGTATAATTTGTTTTTCCGTCCGTGATTGAAAGAAGTATGCTTATTTATTTTTTCTTTCTTTCAAATCTTCGTTTTTTACTTTTCGTAGAAATATAGATGTTGAGTCAAGTATAATATTTTTCTTAATAAGTTTCTAAATATCTATGAGCGTCTTTAATCTGGCGACCGAGACATTTTGGCTTCACTCTGCAAGCGTTAATTAAACGAATGTTTACAATGACCGGGACGATAAGAGAGTAAAAGAATACAATAATGTCATTGTAGGTCATGAATCTTCAATGGCATACTTTTGGGTTGTAAAAAGAAATCAGATTTACGTTTTCCTTTTTAAAGGGACACGTTTCATTGCGAGATTTTTTAATCGACCTCCGGCGACTAAAGCAATAAACTTTAATAGCCCAATTAAGTTATCGATCGACTGAGTCGATCGGGCGCGTGAAATCTCAAAGGTTGCACATGACAGAGAACATTCTCTGAGCGGATATTTGTTGCGGATTCTCAATTTCTTATAAGATATTCCGTTATTGGGATGCCGAATATATGCATGCAAATCATTCTGTCAGTTATTTCTAATGAGAAGAATTTGCAAAATCTTTGCGTATAAGAATATGCTAATCATCAGTCAATCAGTTATGTAATACATGTTTGAATGATAATCTCTCTTAAGGTTCATGACTGAATAGCTACAAAATATTCTCACAGTATGCTGCCATTTCTTCTGCGGTTGCTAGGTTGATGACCAAAGACCTAGGCCCTCCTGGTATTCACTCAGTAGCTGGGACGGGAAGAGATAGATTAATACCATTCAAGTCAAAGTAATTTGTTGACTGAAATTTGGACTCAGTTCTACAAGTTTTTACTCATAGACGATATCTATTACAAGGATAATGATAACCTGTTAATTAGTCTGTATATAGTGGCGAATTGACTTTGGGGTTGAAATAGGCTGTTGATGTTATCACGTCAAAAAGTAAAGAAGGAAGGTAATGACGAGAGAAAAAACGGATAATTTTGAAAAAAAGAATAAAAATGTTATTCATGAATTTATATGCTTGAAGTTGCGTCATTATCTTATTTTAATAGAATAAATCGAAACATTTTAATGTCTGCAATTTTAAGGACTTACCATGAAGAGGAAATGTTCATACAAGAGAGTAAACGATCGTATGCAATATAATATACGAATTGTTTTTAAACCAATGTAAAATAATTCTTTGCTTACAAGAGAGCTATCCATGTTCAAAAGTAGACGAACAGAGACAGTTTTAAATAAGTTGCAATCTTGGATTGTTGAAAGGAAAATGTTCGAAATGCTTCGTGCTTGATTAAAAGCCGATAATAAAATTATTCAGTTTTTTGTCACTGGCAATAACTTGAACGCTGGACACGCAAAATATACGACACTTTTCAAATGACTTCATATAAACTTTTCTTGGAATTTCCGCGAGTAACAGTTATCATTATTATACACATTATACTTTTTTTTTATCATATCACCCCATGCAAGGCAGTGAAGCCACTATGATACAAGGGATTATTAAATATGGAAGAACAAGAAAATAAATGTTAGAGAGCAAGAAGAATAATCAAGACAAAATACAACCTTATGCAAATTAATTGAAACAACTGCTTTAGTTATCTTTCTTTCACATTACGGTCGGTTTTAGACCCACTGGAGTGACAGGGTGTAATCGATTTCTATTTTTTCCTTAGAGTATATCATTTGCAGTGGTGTACAGTGATATGAATCTATTCAGCAGTGTATGATGAAATCTGTTTGGACTTGATAAAATATTGTCACATCCAAACACTATTGTCTCGACTGTCGAGTAGTTTTTCTACAGCTATTGTCTGTGATAGACATTACTCCAAGGAAGCGTATGAAAATTGTAATAAACAAACTGGCAAGTCTCACAGAAAAATTGCAGATATTGTCAGTGTCAGCCTTTCAACTGTCAGTCATGTCATCAAGGCAAAGATATAAACTGGATCCATCAGTCCAAAAAATAAAAGAAACATGCAGTCGAAAGAGAAAAACAACACCAAGAAATGACGTATAGATGATCAGCGAAAGTGTGAAAGATCCTAGGAAGACATTACTTATTTTGTTACAATTAATTTACACAAGGGTGTAGCAATTGACATTACATTTAAATTTTTGGAGATCAGAGTTGGCTTTAAACCAAGAAGCTATACGTTAGTTCTCCAAGCAAGAAGTGCGAGAGTAGAAACTGCTAGCATAGAACTTACAGTTATATCTAACCTATTCAACTGCCACCAATCTAGTACTGCACTTAAATTCATAATGTGTAGGCACCATATCAAAGAGAAATTTCTAGAAAATATAGAAGATTATAGTGACTGAAGCTGGAATACCAGGTCAGGATCAATAATATTGCTGATTCTTCTTTGGATTTGATCACGAATCTTTGAATATACAGCAGGAGCACCAAACCGGATTTGGCAGCAATATTCTAAACATGGACAAACAGTAGACTTATAAAACAGATTCTGGAGAGAAGGTTTGTATAGTATGATACAATGACTCGCTATTCATAGCATTTAATTTAATTTTTTTTGTCAAAAGTAAGAGAATAAATGATGATATGAATCGCCATTTTCGTTTCCTTATTCTGGGCTCAACAGCCAATCTCTGTAAAGGCAATGGATTCATTGGTTCTCAAGAAATTTGACATAATCTGGTGAATTTGTTTCTATACTTTTCTAAACTCTCCGATTAATGGTTTACATTGGTCGTAGAAAAATTTCACATATTCTCGTGAATGTCTTTCTGTTACTTCTCAGCTTGTCAACCAATCATCCATTGCTAAATCCGCTGCTATGAAAGTCGGTTCTCTGTGTAGGGCCCGGAAGTTTGTTCCGTCTAAATCTATCCTGCACATATATAAATCTATCATCCGCCCGTGCATTGAATACTGCTGCCATACCTGGTCGGGTGCCCCTGCTATTCTCCTCGGGCTTCTCGATAAGGTTCAGAGGAGGGTCTGTAATGTGATAGATACCGACTTGGCAGACTGCCTGCAGTCTCTCTCCCACCAGCGCGACGTGGCTTCCCTGTGTCTCTTCTATAAATACTTTCACGGCTTCTGCTCCGATGAAATTAGATCACTGGTGGCCCCAAAATACGAATTTGCACGAGATACTAGATTAGCAACTAGATCCCACTCTTCTACAGTGAAACCGATAAAATGCAACCGCAACTTCTACTCCAACAGTTTATTTCCTCGCACTTCCCGACTGTGAAATTCTCTTCCACACGATTGCTTCCCCGACGGCTACAATCTCCAGGAGTTTAAATGTAAGGTCAATAGACACTCCTAACACACTAACCTGCTCCCATTCTATCAAACACTCTTCCCATCTGGCCAACCCTCATCCTCGGTATCCTTACTCATCTGTCACCTTCCTCCTGACATTCCCTATGTATAACCACCCCTTCTCTTTACCTTCCCCTATGTAGCCCCATGCGCAATAGTGGCAGTGGAATGCCTTGCTTGGGGTGAGATGATTAAAAAAAAAAGACACTCTTTTCATTTGTCTTAAAAAATTGTTTCACATTCTCTTGAATTGTTTCTGATTATGCTTAGCTAGTCAGGCGATGTCTTTGAAGACAAGTTTTTCATTGGTCCTAAGGAAATTTCACATATTCTGGTAAATTTGTTTCTATCTTTTTCTCGGCGTGCCGGCTAATCTTTATGAAGAAAAAGTTTTTATTGAGACTGAAAAATGTTCATATATGCTTGCGAATATATATCTGTCTTTTACTCAGCTCGTCTACCAATTTACATGAAGGCAAGTTCTACATTAATCTTTAAGAAATTTCACATATTATCGTGAATTTGTTTCTGTTTTTTCTCATTTGAGCAATCGTTATATAAACATGGTTATCATTGATCCAACGAAAATTTTACATAAGCTTGCAAATTTCTTTTTGTTTTTTTCTCAGCTTGGCTGAATTTGAAAAGAAGAGTTCTACAGAAGACGAAAGTGCGACACAGAGATCCGAAGGCGAATTGGCATGGCGAAGGAAGCATTCCAGAAGGTGAGTAAAGTTTTCAGAAATAGGACAATTTCGCTAGAAACAAAGAAGAGAGTACTAGATTGCTATGTGATATCAGTTCTTCCATATGGCAGTGAATGCTGGAAATATAATCAAAGATGAAGGAAAATCTTGAAGCAACTGAAATGTGGTTCTATAGAAGGATGCTGCGAATATCATGGATCAAGCATGTGAGCCATGATGACGTTTTGGAAATGATGGAAACGAAAATCAAATTAATAATTAGCATTAGAAAGAGACAGCTGAAGTTCCTGGAACATGCAATGAAGAAAAAGGACTTGGAGAACCTGATACTAACAGGTCAGATAGATGGAAAAAGAGACAGGGGAAATCAGTGAATATACTTGAAGAACCTAATCAGATGGATGCAGAACGAGGGTTGCGTCTTGTAACAGGAGAAGGCGTGTTAAAAGCCACCAGAGATAGGGAGACGTGGAAAGCCATGATCGCCTACGTCCGGAAGGGACTAGGAACATAGAAGAAGAGTAAACGAAATTATTATTTTTTACTAACCACAGATTTATGAGTAAAAATATTATATATTTCATTTTATTCAATCAAGGCAAGGTTTTTATTTGTCCTACAGCAATTTCACATGGGCTTGCAAATTTCATTCCGATTTTTTCTCAGATTCGCCGTATTTGAAGGGAATTGGTAAAAGAGTTTTTACTATTTTGTACTCGCCACATGTACACTATATTGCCAACACTAAATTTCACGAATATAGTAGCAAGCTTTATGAGCTCAGTAAAGTGAGTTTGACGGAGGAAAAATGGAGACGGTACCTGGCATAGGTAAGTATAGCTATTGATGTCTGGATTAAATTTAAGTATTAAATATAGAAACTTCAAATTCACATAATCTTAAATTTTAGAATTTATTCGTACATAGCGTGTACTGACTAAATATGATATTCTAGTATAAATCCCGTTTCGGTTGGATTCGTCTATTTTTGTCGTTTCTCTTGTCATATATATCAAAGGATGAGTTCGTATGTCTTCCATTAAGATCTGTTTAATTCAATAACATCCTTTCTTAGCCCTTTATGAAATATTTAAAATGGAGATATGAAGATATGCATTAGTTTAATTTAAAAATGAAAGGTTTCCTGCTACTTAGAGCGAATCAACATTTTGAAATATCGGTTTCAGAAAATTATGATGAGGAGCAGAAAATGCTCTAAGCTTGGTATAAATGATAACGACTATGAATGAGAAATCAAATAGCCAAGTTCGAACTCCTGCCTTATTCCTTAATTGACCTTATTAAGGTATAAATACTGCACTTTTCCCTCCGAGTGTGTTAAGTACTTCTTCTTCGTCTTCTTCTTCAATGTGCCATGTCCCTTCAGGACGTAGACGATCATATCTCTTCACTTGTCCCTATCCCTTATTGCTCTTAATATCGCTTTTCTTGTTATTCCACTTAATCTTCGCCCCACCACCCATCTCTTCGTCCATCAGGAATGTCTTCTCTTTACACTTCTTCTTTATCCTTCCTGTGATCATTAAGTTTTTCAAGCCCTTCTCGATCATTACGTGCGAAAACTCCAGCTGTCTTTTCCTGATGTTAAGTAGGTTTATTTACGTCTATCCTATGCAAAACCTCGTCATTGCTCGTATGCGATGTTAATAGTATCCTCAGCATGTTTTTGTAGAACCACATGCCGGGTGCTTCAAGTATTTCCTTCAACTGAAATTGTCCAGCCATATTGAATGAGAGGCATAACATAACAATCCACTACCCATATGTTCCTCCATCAGGTATTTCTTTCCCTTGCCCTTCTTCCACTTTATCCTTCCCGTAATCATCAGGTTCTGTAAGCCCTCCTTGCTCATTACGTACGAAAAACTTTAGCTGTCTTTTCCTGGTGTTAAGTCTCAGTTTCTTTTTTTGCGACTATCCTATCCAAAACTTCGTCATTGCTCGTGTGCTCTGTCAATAGTATCTTCAGCATCTTTCTGTAGAACCACATGCTTCCAGTATTTCATTCAACTTTGATGAAATTGTCCACCCATATTGAATGAGAGACATCACATAATCCAGTATTCTCTTCTTCGTTTTCACCAAAATGTTGCTGTCTCTTAATGCTTTACTTAGCTTCTTTAATACATCCTTGGCCATGACAATGCGGGTTCGGATCTCCGTATTGCATTTTCAGTCCTGTGTTAGATACTATTGATTGTAAGTGAAAAATCAGGAGTATCTCTAAATGAATTGTTCATAAAATATTCACTAGCAACAAAAAAAAAAACGGAAAAAAGAAAAAGAAAACTGAATATTCTACAATATAATGTATGAATTTCTCTCTCTTCTACAGATATGGTTTAAATATCAACATAAACTTGGTTCTAAAGCCTTATATACAAGCGTCTACATTAGTGTTCTATAGACTTATATTTAGAAGCGACTGCAATAGGAGGAGAATATTTAGCTATTTGAGTTTGGTTGATTTTATAAAATTTAAAACGCATTTATCAGCATTGACATAATTAAAAAACAAACAAAATAAAAGAAAAATACGCGGTCATGACGAGACATTTTCAATAATACAGCTCATTTTGCCACAGACGAAAAGTAGAAAATATCTATCTACTCGATCGCTGTTCATGCTTCGGTTAAACCATTCAGACAGTTTAGTGCCATGAATGACACAAGCTGGGGTTATCATGCCTCGAAAGAGACATGACTGACTAGGCAGAATAGGTTCCTGTTGTAGGTTGTCATTACTTTCTGCAGTAGACTGGTTGCTAAACTATGCTATAGATCCCAATCTGTCTTGCTATTTAACCCACAGCTGGAGGAAGAAACATCGAATTAATTCGTTTTCCAGTGATATTTACGCGTAAGTGAACTCGACAAATTTAACTGGAATTCGAACTCGGCTCTCCGATTTCTCGTTTCAGCCAACATCCCCTGTACTACAATGCACATCTGTCAAATCTTATCTGTATTAAATATATTCATGACGTGACAATTCTCCATCTTTTATTTCTATACACCAGGCTTAATCAAGATCATCCCTTTTTCAGGAAATATTTTAGTTAAAAAAGAAGCAATTTGCATAAAGTGTGACACTATCTCACGCGGTGATGCTTTCGCTTCTCCCGCGAGGATGCTTTCCTTTGGTTGGTTTAAAACGACGGAGAGAGAAATTGATATTGGTGATACTATTAGTGTTTTATTGCGTCACGCGATGTGAGCTTAGGAAAAAAAAATAATTTTAGTACCATCAAGTGCTTCTAAAAGCACGGAAACATAAAATAAAGTTATTTTGGATAAATATGCATTTCTCGTCTTTCATGATTTACACCTCTTTTCATGTTCAATATGGATTTCTGTTAGATTTGAAATGTATTCCGCTAATCTGAAAAGCGTAGACAAAACAAGTGTCAGAGTGATTTGATAAGGTCACCCAGATACCAAGGCCACTGTTGAATACACCAGTTCGAAATAACCCAACCTGAATTGAGTTCGGTGTAAATTGGCATGATCTCATTGATCGAGCTAAGACATCCGCAAATCGAAGGGGCGGAGACCGATTTTCATTGGCCGATGACTGTGAGCCAGCCGGATCCCCAGAGAGGATCGAAATTGGTTATAAAAATAGATGCTCGACACGAAAAGACAGTTGAAAAGCAGTTTTCTCAGTGTCTGTGGAAGTTTTTCGAGTTGGCTGACAGTTTTTGAGTTTACATAGAACTTATGGTTAAACAGTTAATTTCAAATGAAGCCTGCCACAAATTAACTCAAAGAAGTTAATTTGGAATAATGTGCCATCGACATGAAACCCGACAGAACGTTATTGTTATTTTTTTTTTTTATCACGGGAAAATCGAAAATTCTGAATCTTCGTTCGTTCAACCTCGGTAAACTCCGTTAAACTCCGATAAGGACCCGAAAGAACTTTGCTGTTTTAGAAGTTGCATAGGAAAATTGACAATCCTGATTATAGAAAATTAATGAAAAGACTTTTAATGAAATACAAGAGACTTTAGTGAATATTTGAAGAGATCTGTTTATTTCAACGCTAACGAAACTTAAACATCTTACTTGAAGATTAGAAGCTTTGATGCTTTCGGCGAACTTTCTCTCTCCGTTGTAAAAATCATTTTCGACGATTGTATATCATTTTCGACAACAGTATTCTTGGGAAAAAACAGACATTGTTTTTTTCTTTATATAAAGACATTCTACGTAGCTCTCTAAGTGTGTTCGACTTCGTTCGTTTATATTATTAATTTTTTTTTTTTTTTTTTGGTGCCGTGTTTTTTTTTTTTTTCAACACACAAGTGTCCACCAGTGTCCGGACTGGCTAAAAGGGACGACTATTGAAATTGCACAAGACTTCTGGGATCTAATCACAACGTGAGACAGTGGTCCGTTGTTGCAAAAGACGTCCTGTAGTTCAGCAGTTTTGGCGACATCATCGTCCCGACCAGCGACTGCGACCAAACCAAACGTACGACCGGGTGGCAGTGTCACAGCTGGGATTGTCGCGACCGTCATCGAGAACGAGCGCCACATTAGACAGACGGCCAGCCAGGGTGAGGCGTCACATCTGGTGCCGTTTTGACTAGGATCTGGCTTGAGGGCAGCAGTCCGGCCTGCGGTAGTAACACAAAAGTAAAGGGGGGGGCTTTTGTAAAGCTGTAAAATTCATTGTAATTATGAGGAGAAAAGAATCCGGAAAAGCCCTCGATGTCGATAAACAGCATCCTGTTATAGGTTAATTGTTCAAGTATACAGCAAGAAGAGCCTGAAAACTCCAGAACCCTCCAGCATTCGTCATTGGCAGCCGCGATTTGAACAATATAAGATACGCAGATGATACAGTGTTGATAGTAGATACAATAAAGAAAACTACAAGACCTCCTAAAGGAAGTAGTTACAAAAAAGCAGAAAGAAAGAGCTCCCTATGACCTACAAGAAAACCGAATTCATGGCAGTCGATAAAAAGAAGAGCCTAAAATGTCAATTACAGTTTAGGCTCTTCTTGATATACTTGATAGACTTTAGCAGATGGATGGTGGAGCAAGGATTGAGAGGGATAACAGGAGAAGAGGTATTAAGAGCGACAAAGAATAGGGAGATGTAGAAGGCCATGATTACCCATGTTCTGAAGAGACATGGAGAAGAAAAATAATTAGTGTAAGTTGGAATGCATTCCCTGACAAGTAACAAGATATTTTCCATGCTGAAAAACCACCGTTTTATGCTTTTATTTTTACATTCTCAAACAGTCATGATTTCATATACGAGTATAAAACTGTCAATTACAATTTGGGGATACTAAAGTCAAACAGGTGTAGAAATTTAAATACCTCGAGAGCGGAAAGTGTGCTATGGAGAATTGAATGCGTATTAGCATGGCCAAATATGCACTCCAGAATTTGAGTGAACGATTCAGAGACAGGAAGAATTTCAATGGAGACAATGAATAGAGTACTGTATTCTTATGTGATGTCTGCTCTTTAATATGGCAGCGAATCTTAGACAATTTCATCAAAGATGAAGGACAGACAAGAAGCAACCGAAATGTAGTTCTACAGAGGGATACTGAGAATACCATGAACGGAAAACCTGTGCAACATTGATCTTTTGGAGAAAATGGGCACGAGAAGGAAACCGATATTTAACACCATGAAAAGACAGCTGAAGTTTTTGGGACATGTATTGAGGAAGGAAGGCTTAGAGCAACTGATGCTCAGGGGACGAATAAAGGGACTGAGAGACAAGAGAAAATGCAACTCATGACATATTTGATAGACTTTGGATGGTGGAGCGAGGAGTGGGATAACAGGAGAAGGGGTATTAAGTGCGACAAGGGATAGGGAGATGTGGGAGGCCATGATCGCCTACGTCCTGTTGAGACACGGCACAAAGAAGAAGAAGAAAATGAATAAATGTAAGTTGGAATGCATACCCTTGAAGACAAGTAACAAAATATTTTCCATGCTGAAAAACCACTGCTATATGATTTTATTTTTACATTTTCAATCAGTTATGACTTCCTATACGGGTCTAAAATAAAATATGAAATAGAATGCATGTTATACTATAAAACATTTTCTTTGTATAATCCTCTGATTAGAATAAAACTGTTTTCTTTTTGAATTCATCGTAAAGAATAGAAGATATTATTTTTCCAGTGTTCGCTGTAAGGCAAATAAAAAGTTCTTATTTAAAAAATCACCGAATAGGAAGAAAAAGTGCAATATAGATACAAATGTAGCTTGTAAAACACGTAAATCCATGGCAGTAAACGTAAAGAACACAGGAGAGTTCCACTCGAACCTGATTGGTTTCTAGGCTGGATTGCAAAGGTAAGTTTTTTTTCTTTCTAGGAGAGAAACTTATTTAGTGGTTAAAATAATTTCAGTCATTTTTATTTAATTTTTTTTTTACTCTAATGTTATGCGTGTTCCATCTGCGCAGGAAAGCAATTTTATTTATTTTATTGCAGCTATGAAAGCGTTAACTTCTGCTTTCACGTTCTGCATACGACAGACACTATGCACTTCAAGCTATTTGGTTTTGTCATTGGTTTAGTGACACACTTCCCGTGTCTTCACTAAAAACGTTAAACTCTATAAAAAATAAAATTCCTAAGAAGCTTACTGAGAGATTATCTGCAGTATTTACTGTAGAAAACACACCGGCTTTTTATAACCCATATATTCTTGTTCACAAAAAAGAAACGTCCTTCGTTGTCATCCAGAATTTATATAATATATCGTTGTATAAATAAAGCGAACAAAACAATTTTTGTCAATTCGTCTATCTATCTATCTATCTATCTATCTATCTATCTATCTATCTATCTATCTATCTATCTATGTGTGTGTGTGTGTGTGAGTGCGTGCGTGCGTGCTTGGGGTCTTTGCATGTTTACAAACATTTCAAGAAAATGTGTTAAGAATTTAGACAGTAAATGACAACCAGAAAGTCTATAACAAAATATTTGAACGGTTAACTAACAAACACACACACACACACACACACACACACACACACACACACACACACACACAATCACACACAGAGGCGCGCACGAACACATTAATCCAAACAAGTTTGTTAAATTTAAACATGATTTGCGTGTCTAAATTTTACAATTTTTAAACAGGATATCGATCGGAATGAAAATTCTTCACAGTTATTATAGAGGACAAGACGATGTTTAAAACCATTACACAAAACTCTACCACATTTTCCGAATAATTATTATTATTAATTGAAAGCATCTTATATAGACTTTATGATACCAGTCTTGTGTCAAAATAATCTCATTGAAACCGTGTATTTTTTTTTTATAAAGGTAGCTTCTAATAACTTGGCTGTATGGTGAAATATTAAATGAGTACAAAACAATAATAAATATCTAATACATTATTATCTAGTGCGATATATATATATATATATATATATATATATATATTAAAATGCTTAATTCTACTTACGTTGTGTACTTTTTTCAGCAAGAAAAACCTCGCTTCTCTATCAACAATCAAAAAAAATTTCTTTTATTTCAAATATGGTACAAAACTCTACATACCGAAAAAAAACCAAAATTACATCCCTACACAAAATGTTTACATAAAAAGAGGGAGAATTTCAGAAAGAAAAAAATAAATGTATCGTCCATACATCGATACAATAGGGTAGAGAAAGAGATTCAAGTGTTGATAATAAAAGAAGACATTTAGATTACATCTGTATTCAGGAATTAAAAAAAAATCAAAATTTAACCGTGTCACAGGAATAGAAGTTCTGGGGAAAGGAAAAATGGGGTAGACAGGGGTAAACAGGGAAAGTGTTAAAGG
This sequence comes from Ascarosepion bandense, assembly GCA_037127315.1. NCBI lineage: Eukaryota > Metazoa > Mollusca > Cephalopoda > Sepiida > Sepiidae > Ascarosepion > Ascarosepion bandense. Next base: position 2,030,624 of record JBBBDQ010000799.1, read on the forward strand.
AGAAAAAAGACATTAAAAATAAAAGTAAAGAAGGGAAACAGGCATGATGACGAATGCTGAAATAGCTATACAACGTATGTAGAATAAGGAATTTGTTTTTAATATAATGTACATATTTGGCTCTGTAAATAGATAATACGATTTACATTGAGTCCTCCACCAGGATCATTTTTAATGATAATAAATTTAGTATTAATGGGATCTGGTTTTTGGGATTTTACGTACATGTTTTTCCTTTTTAGGACTTTATATATATATATATAATAGCAAGTAATAATTGGATTTTCGATGGCATACTAAATACTAAGACCAAACCTGTTTCGCCCAGAGTTATTAATTTCTGAGATTTCCTAAATCGTAATTAAAAGATTAAATGAGAATTGAGAGAAAAGAAAAATTAAAGGAAGACTAGAGCCCAATCGCACTCAGACCCAACAGGCATTCTCTCTGCTTACAAAAAAAGGCCTTCGGGAGCTGATGTATAAAGACCCTAGAACATTTAGATGAAAAAGTGAGTGGGACCTTGATAAAATTGTAAAGTGCTCACCAGTCAATCCAAGCACACAATTTTTGTTATTAATAATAATAATAATAATATATGAATAATTAGTTTTAAGACATGCTATATTTTACGATTAATGTACTCATTGTCAGAAATACAATATAAAAGTCGAAACTGAAGACAGCAACCTATAATACACACACACACACACACACACACACACACACACACACACACACACACACACACACACATATATATATTTAGTGTCTCGAGGCAGCAGATAATTTTCTAAAAATATACTGTTAAAAATAAGAGACAATGAATGTCTATTATGTTTATTCCTGAGCCGTTATAAACATCGTATTTTGGTTTTAATTTCAGGGAAAAAAAGAAAAAATTTTTTCACATTTTGATATTTTTTATTAAGTTTGCTATCAGCTGAAGATGGCTCCTCTGTGCCGAAAGCTGAGAACCAACTTAATAAAATTTAACTAAATTTTGGAGAATTTTTGTCTTTATTTTCAACAGAAATTAAAGCCAAAATACGATGTTTAGAACGGCTCATGATTAAACATAATAGACACGCATTGTCTCTTATATTTAACAGTATATATATATATATATATATATATTAGGAGAAATTATATAGCAATCCTAATATCACCGTCAAATTAGTAGTTTAACATCAGTTGGCAGGCAGTATGAAACCTCTCGGATTGAATGCTGGTATTAAAATTGTATGGCGAAAGATAATAGAGAAGGGATTAAAACACTTGACTCCTTTTGAAATAATGTATCTAAAGGGTTCGCCAACTTTAGTTTTCTCTGGGCCACATTTTCGGATATAAAGTGGTTTACTCCAAACCAGATTTTATGTGATAAAAATTACATTTAAAAAAGAAAGAATTTTAAGTTCAGCGGGGATAACTGGGGATTCGACATCAGAATATTATCTTTAATTACTATCCTCTCTAATTTACGGTCAATTGTGTTTGATTTCTTTGAGTTTTATTTAACGGCATATCAACGTCTGTGGGTTATTGTGTGCCAAAGAGATGGGGAGTTTAAACTATTTTTTAATGTTCGGTTATAGTGAGAAGGTCGATTTCGTCTGATTTTAATGAAATGCTTTTGTTTTTATTCTTTTTTATTTTAGAGAACTAAAAATGTCTTCTAGTTTTGTATTCAAATATGTTTTGCTGAGAATAATTGTTTTTCTTTCAAAAATATTTTATGGTAATTCTTTCTTCAAAAATGTATTGTTCGTAATATTTTTCTTTCAAAAAGTATATTTTTCCATAAAAAATATTTTTCTATGTTTATATATCTATAAAAATGTATTTTTATGCTTTCATGGTGCTTTGACCCAAGTTTGCGATTCACTATTTGCCCATAGCTGGGACCCTAACAGGTGCTACCACTCCGGGTCAGTGTGAACCTGAGAACAACAGCAATTAAAAGGTGGTTCCATGCTCCTCAGAACCCCATAATCAGTGGTCTTGCTGCTGAATACAGTTTACCGTCATGCCCAGGACCAGGACAATGCAAAAATCCCAAGTTGATAAAATCGATAATAATCGTTTATGTATATTTATACCTGGAATCATGCGATTATAAGTAATCCACAATTATATTTTGTTTTTTTATAATATTTTTTGCATATGAATTTTTAAAAACTGTTTTTTTTATCTTCGATTGTCTTTCAATCATTTCACTTCTGTTTTTATTTTTTTTTTTTTTCAGTCGCGCCTATGAAGCACATCGCACCTATGAGGCGTCTTGCATCGTTTCAGAACAGCTGCTTTATTTTAACAAAACCAAGATCAGATCAAAAACTGGAGTATTACTACCATATCTGAGCTGGAACTAGTGAAGATTTCAAAGTTCAAAAGCATCTACGCGGTCTTAGGGATGTGGAGTTATTTTCTAACCTATGAACATTTTTCCTATGACAAAACTTTGCTAGCTACTCTAGAGGAAAATCTTCAGAAGCTACATTCCTTAGATACAACACTTTAAACTTTCATAGCTATGAGCCGCCAATCCAAGATATGAACCCCGTATACCCTGGAGGTTATAGAGGCGCCATATTTAGTGCATCCACATCAGCAGTGGTGTAGTGGTGGGTAAGACAGCTTGACGGAACCCAACCTTTGTAGAATAGTTTGAATTCAGAGTTTTTCATAGTTTTAAGAGGAGAAATACTATTCTATTTTTATTGACAAACAAAGCAACAGAGCCCAATTTGTGCTGCTGTTTTTACTCATAGCCGATAGGAAGAGATGGATTCACGCAATGGTAAATAAATGTAATGACCTCGACCGAAATTAAAATTCGGCTATCCGATTACTCAAACCGAGCCGCTTTCCGTTACTCCAATATCCGCATTATATTGGCATTCCATTGGTAAGAAGGAAGTTCCACTGGAACAGCTTCTTCCGTTACATTGTTAAACAGGCACCGGATAGGATGCTTTCACAATCACTAAAGTCTTAGCCTCATTAAGTTACTTGTCAACAGTTATCTAACCTACATAACCTCATAATCTGAACTTACTCACTGAAGGCCTTTGCAAAAACTTCATCTATTATCCCAATCACTACAATCTTAACCTCTTTAAGTCTCGTGTCAATTTTTATCTATCTTACATATATTCATAAGATGCCATATCGCTTGAACGATCATGTCTCGAAAGTGTTATTTTTCCGCATTAGGTTGCCATTCATTTCTGCAATAGGCTGTTGAAACCAAGGCGATATAATCCAGTCGGTCCTGCTATACAATCAATAACTGGAGGGAGAAGAGATGTATTAATTACTTTTCCAAAAATTGTTTGCTCGTAAATGAAAGCATCGAATTCAATTAGAATTCGAACTCGGTTCTCATATTTATCCGTCCGGTTCAAAATCTACTGCACCACAGTTTTCATTCATAACGTTCATATGACAGCCTTATTCATTAACCCTCAAACCTGAGTACCTGTTTGTCATTGTATTGAGGCGTAATGGCATAAATATAAGCAGTAATGATCCTTCAACACTGCAGGAGAAATTTTAATACAATCAAAGTTACAAAGTAATCATCTTTACAGTCTTCCGACCAGTGAAACGAACTTGAATTCAGTATTCGTTCTTCAGCTACTAAACCTATTATACGCAAAATGATTGAGAAGCCTGGGTTGAATATATAGCAGAACGCTTTGTTTAAAGTTTATTTCAGCGATGAAAGTAAATTCAATTTGGTTGTCTGTGACGACAGACAGTCTATTCGACGTCGTAATGGCGACAAAGATGAAACAAAGTGGCAGAACATCTGCTAAGAAGCGAGGAGACAGCGCCATGCTATTGAAGAATGCTATTCTGTAAAGATGTTGGAATTATTTTTGTGAAATTCTAATGCATAGCTAAGATTAGTGAACTATCTACAATTATCTAACATGCATCCACGCAACTCCAGCTGTCACACGAAATTTTAGCAAGTTTTCATTTTGGCAAAGTTTTTTTTTTCATATAACATTTGCAAGACTTGGACAATTTGACGTGGTCTAATGGTTGGCAAGCTTGTCTCGCTAGATCAATTATTAATGGATAGTGAAATCAATCCTAACTATGTACCGTCTATTTTTTATTTTAACAAACAGCTACCATAAAGCACTTTGACGGGGTGCAATAATTAGCAAGATTGTCTCAAAGGTTCAACTACAAATAAATAGAGAGATCGCTCTTCACTAGGTGCACCATATTTCTGAAATTGGACTACACCTTAACTACGCCACTTAGAGAACCACCACCACAATAAAATGTAAAGATGGTGTAGCGGATAAGATAATTAAAATGAACTTTCTTCTTCACTTTTACAAAAATTCACAACGACGTGTGAAGTCCTGGTTTTCCAAATAGAAAAGGATTGAAGATTTGCTTAACGATAAAGTCGAAACCAGATTTCGCAAGTAGGTGTTAAAATGATTTTTGACCAATGGGAGCGACCTGTAAGAATTGGAAGGACTGGCGATCCAGTGTGAAATTAAAGGACTATATAAATGATCTCGGCGTCAGTCAATAGAGACAGATGGGAGCCGAGAGAGGAAAGAACTAAAATGTAACCAACTTCAAATCAACCCGGAGATAAGGTCAGGTCGCGCCTTGTTCTCTTTCGCTTTCTCCTTTTCTATTTCAACAATTACGACTAGAACATTTTGTACGAAATCTACCCTTAACCTCTTAATAATCTTTCTAATTGAATATTAACGTCTACAATTTATGTTATTCCTCCTTTTAATAAGTTTCTATTTTAAAGTGCAAAATGTATATTTTATTATTCCACTCTTCTAGACTAATCCACACATTCTAACTGAAACCTTCTGATGAAAACATTCTGATAACATTTTAATTCTGCATAAAACCTGTAAGCTGTAGGGAATTCGGTTAAGTAAGACACAAGGCCGAACCAAAGAAACAATAACCAGCTCCCTATGCCTCAACGGATAATTCGATATGGTATAATGGTTTTCAAGTCTGTTTCACAAGATTACTACTGACTGAATAGTGATTTGGATCTTCACTGATTGCCTTATACATGCGGCTTTGTGCTATACCGAAGCTATGCTTAGAAAACTACCACTATTAAATACACGGAGGAGCATTTGGTACAATGGTTGGCAAATTTGTCTTGATAGACAAATTACGACTGGATAATGAGTTCAGTCCTGACTGGGTGCAACATACATTTGACTTTGTGCCAAATGTAACCTAAGTGAATCACTAAAATAAAATGAAAGAAAAAGGAATTTCGATGTGGCTTAATAGTTACCAAGCATATTTCGCAAGATCGGTTACAACTTCACTCGGTTTTCAAAACATTCGACTTCTCTACGCTTAGAAAAGTCAATCAGTTAGGTGCCATACGTGATTTACGCTTTCGGCGATCATGTCTCGAAAGAGACATGACTGACTAGGCAGAAGTTTATCTCGCAGTAGGTTGTCATTGTTTTCTGCGATAGACAGGTTGCCAGCCAAGGCGAAAGAACCCAATCCATCCTGTTACGTAACCCATAACCTGAGGGAAGAGACGAATTAATACCTTTCCCAATGGTATTTGCGCGTAAGTGATGCAAGGAATTCAACTGGAAATCGAACTTGTTCCGAGTCGATATCCACTGCACCACAACGCACATCCGCTGAGAAAACAACCACTATTAAATTTACGTACTTGCACTCCAACAGTGTCTAATGGTCTTCAAGCTTGACTTGCTCCATCAATTACGACTGAATAGTGAGTTCTCTTCTTACTAGGTGCTCCATACTTTCCACCTTGTACCACATATATGCTACGCTTAGAAAAACACTACAAAAATGTAGGGAGGGGGGGCGCCGGCGTAATCTAATGGTTATGAATCTTGTCTCACTCGATCGATTATGCTCGGATAGTGAGCTTGGTCCTCACTGGATGTCCCATAATTTTGGCCTTGTTTCACATCTAATCTATCACTACAACATGTGAAATTTGGAGTTAATTTCTGATTAAAACAAAGCCAAAAATTTAAAATTTCTCATGGTTATGATTAGCTAAATTACTCGAATTAATCAAAAATAATTAAAAAAAATAATTTAATAAATAAAATAATTTTAATAAATTTTTCATAAATATAATACAATAATTTTAATAAATAAATATAATTATAATAAATTAATAAATTTAAAAAAATGTTTTGATAGGGACATTTTAATGATCGTATTAATTTACTTTTATATGCGTTTATAAAAAATGATCAAAAACCCTTTTTAAAACAAAAATCTACTGTAGGAATATAGCAATTTACAAAGTGTAAGTTTGATATGCGGGGTAGTGTGACGGATCAGTCAGTTAAGTGCTATACGTGATACACACTTTGGGCGATCATGCCTCGAAAGAGGCATGACTGACTAGGCAGAAGATTATCCCGCAGTAGGATGCCATTGCTTTCTGCGGTAGACTGGTTGCCAAGTCAAGGCTATAGAACCAAATTTGTCCTATCATCTAACTCATAACTGGAGAGAAGAGATGAATTAATACGTTTCCCAATGGTATTTGTGCATAAATGAATACAATGAATTCAAATAGAATTCGAACTCCGCACCCCTATTTGTCTTTTTTGAGTCGATATCTACTGCAACACAACGCACATCCGGTATGATGGATAACTGCTCGAAATGAGGAATCTGAGATCCGAATCCAAAATCCATTTCGGATTCTATACATACACTTGCGAGCAAATACACCTGGGTAAAGATATGAATCAATCTCTTCTCCCTAGTTCTGGTTTGAATAACAGGACAACTTGGAATTACTAACTATGTTTGGCAACCAGTCTATTGCAGAAAAGTCTTCTCTCTGGTCAGTCAGGAATCGATAGAGACTTGATCACCAAAACCTGTATCCTGCATAACAATCAACTTAGATTTAGATGTGGCAAAAACAACCAGTTATGGAACACCCAGTGAAGATCGAAGTCAATATTCAGTCCTAATTGAAGGATGATTGCTAAACATTACACCACGAGCAAAATCAGCTTTTTAATAATGGTTACTAAAGAAAGAGAAAACACTTTTCGTGATAAGGATTTTGACCCAGCGCAAAGTAAAACTTTACTCATTTAGGATGAGAGAATTGAATATTGAAGTTTTCAGATAGTCTGTATAGTCGGAATTTAAATCTCATCGGGAACATGTGGATGTTAATCAGAGACATCGTTTGGAAACAATCCGAGAGTATAACTGAATCAGGAAAGTGAATGGAAATATAAAATCACATAAGTGCAAGATAATTGCGTGCAAATACCTGGGTAAAGATATGAATCATTCTCTCTCCCTAGTTCTGGTTTGAATAACAGAACAACTTGGAACTACTATGTCTGGCAACCGGTCTGTTGCAGAAATAAACGGCAACCTACTGCAGAAAGTCTTCTCTCTAGTCAGTCAGAAATCGATAGACACTTGATCACCAAAACCTGTATACTGTATAATAATCAACTTAGGTTTAGATGTGGCAAAATCCCAGTTATGGAACACCCAGTGAAGATTGAAGTCAATGTTCAGTCCTAATTGAAATATGATTGCTAAACATTACACCACGAGCAAAATCAGGTTTTTAATAATGGTTAATAAAGAAAGAGAAAACACTTTTCGTGATAACAATTTTGACCCAGCCCAAAGTAAAACTTTACCCATTTAGGAGGAGAGAATTCAACGATTTTGACCCAGCCCAAAATAAAACTTTACCCATTTAGGAGGAGAGACTTGAACGATTTTGACCCAGACCAAAGTAAAACTTTACCCGTTTAGGAGGAGAGAATTGAACGATTTTGACCCAGCCCAAAGTAAGACTTTACTCATTTAAGAGGAGAGAATTGAATATTGAAGTTTTACAGATAGTCTGTATAGTCGGAATTTAAATCTCATCAGGATCATGTGCATGTTAATAAGAGACATCCTTCGGAAACAATCCGAGAGTATAACTGATTTAGGAAAGTGAATGGAAATATACAATCAGGCCAGTGCAAGATAATTGCGTGCAAATAAACCTGGGTAAAGATATGAATCAATCTCTTCTCCATAGTTCTGTTTGAATAACAGGACAACTTGGAATAACTAACTATGTTTGGCAACCTGGCTATTGCATAAATAAACGGCAACCTACTGCAGAAAGTATTCTCTCCAGTCAGTCAGGAATAGATATAAGACTTGATCACCAAAACCTGTATCCTGTATAATAATCAACTTAGGTTTAGATGTGGCAAAAACAACCAGTTATGGAACACCCAGTGAAGATCGAAGTCAATATTCAGTCCTAATTGAAATATGATTGCTAAACATTACACCACGAGCAAGATCAGGTTTTTAATAATGGTTACTAAAGAAAGAGAAAACACTTTTCGTGATAACGATTTTGACCCAGCCCAAAGTAAAACTTTACCCATTTAGGAGGAGAGAATTGAATATTGAAGTTTTCAGATAGTTTGTATAGTCGCAATTTAAATGTCATCGGGAACATGTGGATGTTAATAAGAGACATCTTTCGCAAACAATCCGAGAGTATAACTGAATCAGGAAAGTGAATGGAAATATAAAATCAGATCAGTGCAAGATAATTGCCATATCTAGAAAGCTAAGCAGGTTGCCGAGAAGCGGAAATATTCCGTTAGAAACAAAGAAAATTGTGGTGAGTTGTTAGGTGTTATCCATCTTGTTAAATGACAGTGAATGCTGGACCATCTCCCCACGGATAAGGAGAAGACTAGAGGCAGCAGAGAGGTTGATTTACAGAAGAATATTTAAAAGATAAATGGGCATAGCCAGTAAAAATGACGTCTTAAAGAAAATGGAAAGAGATAGAACACTACTGAGAATGAGGAAAAGACATCTAAAATGCTTGGACACGTAATGTGGAAACAAGGCTTCGAAAACTGATCCCTAAGGACAAGAGACATACAAGAAGACAGCCACCTACTTACCTGACAAACTTGGGGGAATAGATATCGGAAGGAAGCTGTGCTGTAACTTTGGAAAATGATTAAAATCTACAAAGTACACGGTACAGGAAGCTGTGGAGTTCCATGATCACCTATATCCTGAATAAAGGAGCCGGACACAGAAAAAAAAAAGAAACAGATTAAAAAAAAATTGGTTTACGTGCTAATAAAGATTTCTATACTTTGTCATTTTCTATGCACCAGTGTGTGATCATGGCTCTCTACAACGTCCTATTTTTCGTATCTCTTAGAGATTTTAATCATTTACTTTATTCTCACATCTTATTCCACCCACTTACACAAACACATTAGGTAGTTTACTCATTGTATTCCTCTGTTAACCTTGGCTTCAATGTTCCCTTTGAGTATCAAGTTTTCCATACCTTTTTTACTTCTATTACGTCCCAGAAATTTCAGCTCTTGCTTCCTATTATAACTATAATCGTCCGTTTTAAAAGTTTTGTTAAATCTTCCTGGTTACTCATATTCATGGACTTATTAAAATCGTTCTGTAGATCCACATCTGTTACTTTAATTTTCTTCCTCTTTCGTGAAGAAACATTAGTTTTCATATAGGTAGACTGCTATACTATAGTAGATTAGCACATTTATCTTTGTTTCTTAATCCATTGCTTTTCTTCTTGAAAGTCATTATTTGCTATTTCACTATACCATCAGATGTATTTGTCAGGCATCTCATCCTCTGTGAATAAATTGCCCAGATTTTTAACATTTCGAATTTGTTTGATTTGACATCTCTAGTTTGTTGCCTGCACTGTAGAATGTTCAGTTTCCTGACTACTATATTGTTGTATATCTTCGTCACCAATTTGTTGTGTAGTTGTGGCAAAAATACGCCGCAAAGTTGTAGTGATCGGTTTGGTCAGGAAGTAAGACACAGAACACAGTAGGTAGGTTCAAAACAGTATATTAGTACAACAAAAAACAAGATATTCAAAGAAAGTCTTAATAATAAGTAAGTCCGATGGTATTATTACGCTGTGTATTGCCTGATTGGTAGCTGTCGTCAACTATATTTCACTGCTCTTGGTTAACTGCTCTCTAGAAGTCACGCAGATAATTACCTATAACAAAGAAGAAGAATTCATTCCTCGTAGGAGAGCACCATAATGTATATATATATATTTTTTGTTTTCTTACAAATTTATTTTTGCTCCTTACTCACCAATTTTCTTGAGTACATTTTTGTCGGTTTTAATAGAGTTTTGGTTCTGTGATTGCAATTATCATTTACATACAACTCGCTAATGGCAATTTTTTCTGTGCGCTTTATCGTAGTGGATGACACTTTCTCTAGGATTATTGTCTCTTTGTTTTGCTTTACTACTTGGTGGAAGTCCTCTTCCTCAGGTTTCTCTTTCAAAAACTCAAAAGAAACCTAAGATCCCCCTAATTATCACCCTACCAACACCATATCAAATTTTGACAAAGTGCTCGTGGCCATCATGAATGCTGTAGTGATTCAACATCTTATAGCCCACTGTCTATTCTTCGACAGACAGTATGGTTTCCGATTCGTTGGGTCTACAGTTGATATGCTAAAACTATCACTGAATACATATACCAGGCTCTCATTAATAACGCGGAAGCTCAAATTTCTACTTTGAATATCTCCAAAGCATTTGACAGAGTGTGGCACGGTGGCCTTATGCGCAAGCTACAAAGCTATGATATATCTTGACACCTGTTTGACTTAATCAGATCGTTCCTATCGAATCGCATAGCGAAGATCATATTGACGGGGCATACTTCCAGATCCTATCATACGAACGTGGGTGTCTGTCAAGGCTCTATCCTAGGCCCTACAATTTTTTGATTTTCATGAACAATTTCCCTGAGGTAATCTCATCCCAAGTAGACATCTACGCTGACAAAGCCATTATTTGCTCCCGCCTCGTTAAGAAATCTGTCAATGTTTACAAAACAAACCTTGCTACTGCTTTCAAAAATAACCTCTATTCGATAAATCGTAAATTTTAATGCTGCCAAAACAAATCTGCTATACACTGCACCTCCTCGATTTCACTTTCTTACTTAAATTTATGTTGACCTTAAATAGAACGACTACATTAATTTAATAGCAAAGTCTACTGTTAGAAAATCGGGTCCCTCTGTCGAACAAGGTAGTTTTCCTCTTCTGAATGCATCATATACATAAAAAACTATCATCGGCTTTGCATTGAATACTGCTATCATATCTGATAGTGGGCGCCTGATATTCATCTTTGGGCTCTCGACAAAATCCTAAGGAGAATCTGCAAAGTAGTTGATTCCGATCTGGCGGCTCGACTACAATCTCTCTCTAACCGATGAGATGAGGCTTCTCTCTGCCTCTTCGACAGATTCTTTCACGAGCTTAGCTCTTAGGGCACCCTCTCGAAGAATTTACTCGAGCTAATATGACCCACCCTTTTACAGTAAAGGCAATATAGTGTAGCCACAACATCTACTTTAATAGCTTCTTTTCTGGCATTTCCCGCGTTTAGAACTCCCTTCCGTATTCTTGCTTACCTGAAAACTACAATCTCCAAGTGTTTAAATGCACCATCCACTGTCGTCTTTTAAATGCTTTCGTTCCCCTACACCCTGTATCTTGTTTTTCTCTATTTAAACATTACTCTCATGCATCTCTCTTCACACTAGCGTTCTCATCCTTCTCTTACCCTTTCTCCGACTCTTACTGTGACTTGTTCTTCCTTTTTTTTAAATTCCTACTTTTATGTAAGCTCCTGCGCAAAAGTGGCAGCGCTACTCGCCTTGGGTTAGACGATTACACAAAAAAAAAAATTGCAAACAATTACTAGTTGGCCGTACTTCTTGATAAGTAGAAAACATCTCAAGTAAATTTTCTTTTTTCACTATTATATAGGAGTTTATAAGCAATTATTAATTTTTTTCATAATGATTTTTCATTGATGATAATCATATAGATTTCATGTATTCTACATTTACGGGGAAAATGCTCAATATTAAGGATAAAGCATGTAACAATATAATATCGGAGGCTGATGGCAGCACTCAGGAGCAAGATTCTGTTTTCATGTTCGAACACGAATTTGAGGCCGTGCGTGTTCCGTTGAGGTACGATTATTCATATATGCTGGTCATTTGGTATTAGAATCCACTCCTACGAAAGCACTCATAACTATAACTAAGTAAATTTAATGTTAATAACCAGCAACAAATAATTAATGAATAAATACAAAAACTTTCACGTCTTCTGCTCTAATGAACGTAGGTCACTGGTGACCCCTATGTAAGAATTTACACGAGCTACTAGATTAGCAACTAGGTCCTACCCTTTTATAGTGTAACCGATAAAATGTAACCGCAATTTCTACTCTAAAAGCTTCTGTTCACGCACTTCCCGCCTGTGGAATTCAATTCTATATACTTGCTTCCCTAACAGCTACGATCTCCATGAATTTAAATGTAAGGTCAATAGACATCTCCTATCTCAGTAAATCGCATTCATTCTCTCAAGGTCTTTTTTCCATTTACTCCACCCCCCCCCCCCCATCCTCGGTATTCTCATCCGTTTATTACCCTCCGTCCTGACATTTCCTATAACTAATCCCTCTTTCTCATCACTTCAGGGTGTAACCGATCGTTGCTCGATGCAAACTTATCCTGGGAGTGCTATGATTTCTTGCAAAAATAATGATATTGTTTCCTGTTGATTTCCGCACAATTTGAGATTCAGTATTCCCGTTTTTCGATTCAGTGTTTGCTACCAAAGATTAATGAGCACGTGTTGAGATTCGACCACCCAGCATTTTGTTACTATCCGAGACTCGGATAACAGAAAGAACAACACATCTTTTACACGAGATAAAAAATTTATTCCGAAAAAACCGTATCCTAGCGTCAGTTGAAAATGACATTTCGGAAGGAAAGTTTGAATTTCATTTGAATTTGTTGCATTCACTAATGCGCAATTCAGTAAGTTAAGTGCCATACGTGAAACACAGTTGGGCGATCATGTCTCGAAAGAGACATGACTGACTGGGCAGAAGATTATCCCGCATTAGTTTGCCATTGCTTCCTGCGGTAGACTGGTTGCCAGGCAAGGCTATGGAACCCAATCTATCCTATTATTTAACCCATAACTGGAGGAAAGAGACGGATTAATACCTTTCCTAAGGGTACTGGCGCGTAAGAGAATGCAATGAATTAAACTGGAACTCGAGCTCGACTCCCCGATTTTTCGTTCTGAGCTGATATCCACTGCACCACAACGTACATCCACTACGCGCAATTACCATTTGAAAAATATTGATCTGTCTCTTCTCCCTCCAGATATGGATTAAATGGTAAAGCATATTGGCTTCTACAGCCTAAGTTTGCAACCAGTCTACCTCAGAATGTAATGGCAACCTACATCAAAAAAGTGTCTGCCGGTCAGTCATGTCTCTTTCGAGATATCTCGCTCAGGCTTGTATCACTCATGGAACTGAACTAATACTCTTTTCAGAGATATACAATGACAATAAAATGCTGAATTTTTCTTGCAGTGAAAGTTTGTAATTAAGTGTTATTAGTGTTCTGTAGGAAATTTGTGAACAAGCTTACTTTATAACGGCCAGCCTAATCTGTGAGTTCATAGAAACAGGCTTAGTAGGCGGTTGTGGGCAAGGAGAACGCTTTAGTCGACGGTCACTGACTCTCTCTTCCATCGTGTGTGTATGGGTACATACATATAAACTCCATAAATTATGTAAGCCTCGAGAAGTAGTGAGCTTTTTTTTTAATATCCGTAAGGGATTCAAAACAGAAATCAGAAATTTTTGAATATAAGATTTTCTTTCGTTATAAAATAATATTACACTGGCTCGCAGAAATATTTTTCTTGAATTTGCTGGAGAGACGAAGGAAGTTATTATTATGATTTTGAAAATGGGTAAAACAATAGGTGGTAGGTCTGCAACTACGTCCGTATGAATTTTGACACTGTTTCTTCTTGTAATGATTGTATTTCACAAAATATTTTGATGGTATTTTATTGATTGAAAAATGTATAAACATCATTTAATTTCTATGCCCTGTGACCCTTAATTTTGATTGCAGAGCATACAACATTTCCGGATTGGCTATGTAATTAGCTTGGAGACGATGCCGCTTATTGTGAGAAAAACATTTTTTGTTGAATTTATGATGGCTTATTTTTACTATGCTTCTTTTTCTCCAAAATAGAAGACATTACCAATACTATGCGTCGTCAGATATTCAAGCAAGACTTAACCGAAAATGTAATCAGAACATTGATATTTATTTTGAAGGTTTGCAAACTTTACTGTCGTTTTTATTTCTAAATCCTGCACATTCATGTGTTGATATTTCAATCCCATTTTATTACCTCACATTAATTTGTTTTTGAGCTAAATTCAAAATGAAAATTGCTATTCGATGTGTTTGATTTTTTCATTTTATTTTCTCTTTATTTTTCCACTGAATCTTTTTTTTTATATTTTTCTGTTCTTTCTTTATTGTAAGTTAATGCGGTTTTGAAAACGATTTCTCATTTTTCGTTTATTTCTTTCTTCCGAGTAGAACATTTTAGATGCTGAGTTTAATACATCTGAAAACATTTATTTTTAGTCGGGCTTTCGCATCAATAAACAGCGAAGTAATCCACACGGTTGTAAACTTTCGCCATTTTACCTTTTCAAATCCGTCCATTAGATGTTTTTCACTTGCATAGACAAGTACGAACATCAGAAACCTTTTGATGCCTTAAAAAGGTTTTTTTTCTTATGAAACATATTCAATACCCTTAATTTACAAAAGCTATTATCTGTTGTAACCATTAACTGTAAGAAGAAAGAATACATAGCTGTCGGTAATAACTTACCAACGTTCTGATCTACGTATACGGTACTTCAAAATCAAGTTGGTGCCGACATTTTAATATCTGGATAGTGTCGTTGCTGAAGTTTTGACTGAGCGAACATTTGGCTTTTTAAAAGTATCCAGCAGGGAAGAATGCCGATAACCTGTCAATTTAGCAGTTTTATCTCCCAGAAATCATTTTATGATTTTGTTTTTTCTTCTTATGAATAAAGTTTCCATATGGCTAACGAAGAACTTGTTAAAGATTCCGTTTGCTATACCAAGTCGAACGATAACATCTGATTGCTGCTAAACTATCTGAGAGGATAACTACATGATACGTTATCCTTTCATTCATAGCTGGCAAACGGGCGTAGTAGTAGACGACACATAAATATATGTGTTATAGCGTATATATATATATATATTATAAAGAGTATATAATTTTTAATAACTATGCATGCTTGAAACTTAAAAGTAACAGCTAAGTAATTTTATAAACTTTTAAAATTTTACGTAATTGTGATGTTTCTCTGAAGATTGTAATTTAATTTAACGCTATTTTAAATTTTTATCTACTAGATAAGCTATATTATTGAAAATTCTCAATTTTCAATAAAAAATATGTTTTTAATTTGTTTGGTATCGATATATTCATAGAATATATTATATTAATATTTTCGCTGTCATTTGTATATATTAAAATGCTTTATATTCTCAATTCTTAATTTACATACAACTGTTTAATGTTACATTACAAATAGTACACAGTAACAGGCGAAAGAAATGTTTGACAGAAAAACAAAAGTGGATGGTATTGGATAAAGACGCCTTTAAGAAACTAAGTAAAGTATCAAGAGACAGGGAAATATTGTCAGCGATAAATATCTATAAGGAGCTATATTTCACCGAATATTGGATAATTTCCTCACAGATAGCTTGAAGTAACATTGATGACATTGTGATTTTTCTTATCTTTTGGTTACATTTTTAGGTTATTTACAACCAGAAAATATTTTAGATCGAAAGAATTATTTTAGAGGTAATAATTCTTCAGTGATACAGGTCTTAATAATAAATTGTAAGGTAGGAGAATAAGGGGTGGATTCATACCTTTCTCAAATGTATTTGCGCCTAATTAAATATTACGGACCCAACGTGAATTCTAACTCTGCTCTATGATTAAAAATCCTCAGCCATTATGCATTAAACTATCCACACACCCAACATTATAACAGCTGGTATTTCCAAGCGGTCAGTTATCAAGATACTGACCATACTCGCGTTGCTTTCACCTGTATATCTTTTCCTCCATCCGTATCTTGAGTATCAGATTCCCCAAGACCACATTCTTCATTACATGACCCAGAAATTTCAGCTGTTTTTTCTGGTGTTAAGTATCAGTTTCATTTCCGTTTTCATCGTCTCAAAAGTCCTGTTGTTGCTCACACGTTTGGTCACTGGCATCCTCAGCATCTTTTTGTAGAACAACATTTTCTTTGCTTCCAGTCTTTCTCTATCTCTTATCTCATCATGAGCTTAATGGATCAATTGTTATAAAAAGAGAATACAGTTTTACTGTTTTTATAAGTTTTAATTAATACAGATCATTTCTTTGATGAAAGAACATACTAACATTAGTTTTTATAATAAATAAGAGAAACTCCAGTCTAGGGCTGACCAGCGTTTTGTTTTTATTTTGTAGGTGGGGAATTAAACTCCTTTATTTAAATCTCCTTGTCTTTGTCATTTAAGGACTTTAATATTTTAGGTACGTATTTTCTTTTTGAAACAATTTCACATAAATCAAAGCAATAAAGTAACTAAGACGCGCTAGAGTATTAGAGAATATGAGAAAAAACTACTATTATAGAGAAAGGACAATAAATTAGAATTAAGAAGATAAGTAAACGATTTACAATACATTTAAATTGTTGAAGACAAGATTTCACTGGAAAGATAAAAACTGGAAGAGGAAAGAAATGCAATAAAAAAACTGTTACCACAGACTTTACAGTTAAATCTGGCCCTTTCAACTGTAAGATGATGTAAACATATTCAATTAAGTGCCATATGTGAAAATCAAAAGAGACATGACTGATTGGGCAGAAGATTATCCCGCAGTGTGTTGCCATTACTTTCTGAGGTAAATTGGTTGCCAGCCAAGACTATAGAATCCAATCTGTCCTATTATATAACCCATAACTGGAGGAAAGAGACGGATTAATACATTTCCTAAGGGTATTTGTGCGTAAGTGATGGCAAGGAATTCTACTAGAATTTGAACTCGGTTCCCCGATTTGTCTTTCTGAATCGATATCCACTGCAGCACAACGCACATGCTAATAATATTACTGCAATTAAATTCATAAATTCTAGGTGCCATACAGGAAAGATCATCAAAACAACTACCATGAAAATATTTATAGAAAAAGCACAGTGGTACTAATTTAGGGCGGTAAAAAAGAAGACTGAATTTGAGATGCCAGGTGAGAACCAAAAAACTTTTTCAAATACTGCATCGGATATTACTTTTTAGATAGAGCAGAACAAAAACAAATGTATATACAAGATATATATCTTAAAAATTTGGGTGCCCCAAATGATATGTATGCTTCATGTATAAGGGTGCAGCTAATCATATATATGTTTTCTGTATATGAAGACAGTGGATTATATGCGTGTTGACATTAATTTTATGTTAAGAATGTAATTGTTTGTACCCTTCTGAATTGATTATACACTCCTGTATTGATCAGTATACTCATGCATGTGCATGTTAGTATCAAAATCCCAATGATATATGCCGGTATATGTATGTAAAGCATCTTTATTTTACGTATGTAATTTGAAGTATGCCATCTCGTTTAGGGGAAAATATTGGTCACATATGTGTATAAATGTGAGCGTTATTCTTCTATATAATAGTATAGTTTTTTTTTATAAGCGAGTACGTAGATGGAGAAAGGTGAGAATGCGCAGAGATAAGAAATTGATATGTATTCGTAAGAAAGTTTGAGTATATATATATATATATATATATATATATATATATATATATAGTGATCCGCAGACAGATCTGTTTCGCTGTATCACAGCTCATCAGTACGGTGAGACTACGATTGCTTTTAACCCAGGATTGAAACTCGACTGAAGTGGCGTCAGTCGGCGATTCTACCTCTGATAGATAGGAATGTCTAAATGTAGGTAGATATGTATGTGTATATATGGGTATATGTGTAAATATGAAAATATATGTGTATTTTCTGAGTATATATGAGATTTGATAGTATACTTGCGTAAATATCTCTTAGTATTATTTATACGTATAGTTGTCCGCTCTCCATAAAAATGTGAGCGTGTGAACGCGATAGTTATATGTGGATATGTATGTATGTATGTATGTATGTATGTATGTATGTAGAAGTAGGTTCACACATGGACACACACACACACACACATACAAATATATATATATATATATATATATATATATATAGGTACGAACATATGTGCATTGGGATATATGGATATATATGTGTACGTGTGTAAGTATGAAAAAATAAGCAAATTTATTTAGTAAATGTGAGATTTATTAGTATACATGCGTATATATATATATGTGTTACTATATAATTATAGTACGCGTATAAATCCGGTCTACATAAAGATGTATGTGATTGTGCAAGTACAATATTCATATGTCAACATGAATGGATATTTGTCTATGTGTAGATGTAAGTATAGACGCAATACATATTTGTGTGTACATATGTCGAAGTATGTGGATATAAATAAGTATATGTGTCTTCTTTGATATATAGGGTTACATGTAAACACGTAGTCATGTGCTTGTGAGTGGACATGTATGCAGGACATTGAACTCTTCTTGGCCACTCTAATAATCACCAATAGAGATAAGGCCAAAAGCTCTGTTCTAGATCCTGTTACTTATTTTCCTTCTTATTTAAATGTTTATTCCGGGAAAATATTTACACCGAATAGAACTAATATAATGTGGTCTGATGAAATGAGCTAATTTAGCACATAGAAATGAATTATAATTTATAACCAATCTAAATGATGTGTTGAGTTTATATATATATATATATATATATATATATATATATATGTGTGTGTGTGTGTGTGTGTGTGTGTGTGTGTGTGTGTGGGTGTGAGTGGGTGTGTGTGTGTGTTGAGTTGTGATAATGCTTAGCACCAATATTGTTTTTACAGTAAGTTTTTTGATAAAATGTTTTTTGGCAAACAGGTTTTTTATCGTAAGGTGCCCAATATCGGGATAAAGATGAAGCATTGATAGGATTACTGCAAAAATTCGTCACTTTAACTCATCCCCGGTGTCACAAGTGAACTAGTTTAGACAATATAATAAAGAAGAGAATGTTGTTTAAACATATCTTCAAAGCATTTTTTACAGAAGTCCTGCTGAGTGCTTAAGCAAGACTTCATATTACAATAAAAAGAAAATCAGTTATAACATTCACGACGAGGGTCGAAGCCTATATGAGTTATGACAGGAGTTACGAAAATATCGAAACTCGTACAACTGCAAATCATGCTTTTTGCTTTGGTGCACAGGATACAATTAACGACGAGAATTTGAAACACGTTTATTTAATTTCTTTTCTTTAGTGCGTATGTGAAAGAGAAAAATATTTCAAATATGGAGGATATATTGGCCACCTTAGTACAAATTCAACCACAGCAATAACAGCAGCAATTGTTGGAACTGCAGAAACAGCAACAAAAGTTAATATTAATAATTATGAATGAAACAGAAAATTCTCTATGTTTCTTTACTCACAAAACACTCGCAAATATAATGTGTGATTTTACACACAATCCAGATGTGGGATTTCCCTTTCTGTACATGTTCCAACATACGAACAAATTTTCAGAGAGGAATACTGTGAATATAAAAACAAAGACGGAAACGAGACATATGTTGAGGACGTCAGTATCGGTAGAACATGAGAATCATTGTAACTTTGCCCTGACGCCAAAAGTAGATGTATTTTGTTTTGAAGAAACAATTAATATTATGACAAATGTTTTAGCGGCATGTGATCTTATTAATCCGTCTCTTCCTTCCAGTTATGGGTGAAATATCAGTACATATTGGGTTCTACAGCCTTGGTCGGCAACCAGTCTACCGCAGAAAGCAATGGCAACCTACTGCGGAATAATCTTCTGCCCAGTTAGTCATGTCTCTTTCGAGACATGATCGTCCAAGCGTGTATCACGTATGGCACTTAACTGACTGATCTTCATACAGCATTGGTTGGAAATTTTTGAATCTGACGAAAAAAGAAGACAAAGATTCTGCTCCATATGCTGGAAACATTCACAAAAAATGTGAACTCTTCGGATTAAAGGAAATGAACCCGGATATATTTAAATGGTTAATTTTCGTTCAAGGGTTAACAGCGACAAAATTACGAACGTAAAGCCTAGCAAACCTTGAACAAATTAATAAACGTCCGCTACAAGAAATATCAGACAAATGTCAGAAATTCCTAAATCTGAGCGGAGATGCTAAAGTGAGAACATTTCATGCATATATACAACGGAAATAAAAAAAATGTGGTAAAAGGAAATTTAATCGGTGTTTCTTATGTGGAATTTTACATTTTACACAGAGTCCCTGTAAGAATTCGAAATGCTACAAGTCGGGTAAAGTAGAACAGGCTGTAAAACTGAACAAGAAAAAAAAGCACAATGAAAGCCTTGTACACAGCATTGCGACGGAAAAAGTAATAACAGAAAACAAAAGAAAAACTAGGAATGTGAAAATAAATAATGTGGATGTGATATTTCTGCTAATTGCTAGTAATAATATCAGAATAATCAGTGAAGCCACGTGGAAATGAATTGGAAAGTTTATTTTAATCACACTGTAAGTGGTGTGCGATTAGTGCTTCAGGTAGTATTTTTTTATTGAAGCCACATAGAAAGAAATAAGTATGTAAGATGAAGTCGCGACTAGGATATTAAATCATAAATTATTGTTTTTATTGGCGAAGTGACTCGTAATTCTTCATTGCCTAATAACTGGAAAAGTTAAGGCTTATGTGTTGAAAAAGATCAACAAACATATTCGGTACTGACAGGATGGGCTCATTTGTGCTTTGGTATTTGCCTATAAATGCTTATTACAAATATGTAAATAGACAATTGACAAGTTTAAAAAACAGAATGATAATTTAAGGGAAGAATTGAAAAATGATTGTCTGTTTAGTTGGGTTTAAAGCGAAATTTCAAGTGAAAAGAGATTCAACATCAGTATTCAAAGCGAAACGATGTTTACTATTTGCAGCTTTGGATCAAGTAAACAAAGATTTAGACAGAGTTAAAAAATATTTTTAATTGAAAAGATTGTTAAAAATAGACAGCAACAGCAGTGCATGTGAAGAAAAAATAACGAAATTCGTATTTGTCTATATTTCTGAGATGATGTAGTACTTAAAGTATTTAAGTTATTGTTGTACGCTCCGACCATCTTCAGGTGCAAGAAATTTCTAACCGAACTCTTTATTACTATCACTTGGGTATATGAACTTCAGTCCTTGCCTAATGCCTCTTCTGGAAGTAATAAGTTGTCTCCCTCTCTGTAAATTACTTGTTCATCACTGCTGTAGCCTGGTATTGAAGTCATAACACTTTGGATCAAGTCACAGGAAGTAAACCACGTATATTTCCACTGGGCCACGTGTCCTTAAGTGAATAAAGATATTGGTTAGTAATAGTCAAAAAGAGTCAGTCTTCAGATTAATTTGAGCATCTCGAGGTGGTGTAATCGCTACCAAGCTTATCTCGCTAGAGTTTGATCCTCAGTGGGTGTTCCATACTTTCGGTTTTGTGCCACATCTAAGCGGCGCTTAGAAAATCACCAGCCTTCAGATTAATTTTTACAGAAAAATCACGGCGATTGCTTTACCAATATTTATAAGAGATAGAAAACAAAGTATAAGAGAAACATTTATTTTCAAAATTGATACCGTTTGATCGGGTTTTGATACTTGGTATTTAAATAGGTATTCATTATACATTTTACAAGTACTAAGTATAGCAGAATACGATTGAGAATAGTTACTAAAAAATAACCATCACTCATAAGAATTAGGCGAAATAAAGTAACTTAAATATTTTAAAGTGTAAATTACCGCGATTGAGCCAACATTATTTAAATTTGGTTCCTTACATCGTATTAGACTGTACGTCGAGTAACAGAATTATGTGAAATAATACAAAACAGCGTAATAGCATAAATGTGGGTGTATTGACAGGAATAGAGAAGTATTTACAAGAGGTGTGGTTTAGTAGAATACAGAACAAGGCAATTAGTATACAGTATCGTTTTAAAGACGTGAGAGACTGACTAGTAGAACACTTTTGGTGCAATACCAGAAATACTCGACTTCCTTCCTCGAGGTATAATCACTACTATTTTATATAGTGATTAGAATAGACAACATAGACAATGTTTCTCCCCAGAATCAATCTGAAATATCTGTAAGTCTACCATTTTTTCATCTTTTGAATACTGATGCCACATATGATCCGGTGCTTCTTTTATTTATCTACATCTCTTTGAGTCTAAAGAAAAATCAGCAGTATCTGGCGTCTTGGCTTCAGTCATTTTTCCACGGCTGTAAGGTTACCTCGCTGTACCTTTTCTATAAAGGTCATAGAAATTCTGTTACTCACATGATAAAACGAAAATAAGAGAGACAGATGAAACAACCAGTATTATGTCTTACGAGCTAACGTAATTCGATGCCAGAACATGGACTGGGAGGGATATTCAGTAGGCAAATATCATTTAGAGTTGCGAAGGAAAGGATGATTTTAATAGCCATGATCATTCAATTCCCAATGAGCAATGCATGAATAATAATAATAATAATAATAATAATAATAATAATAATAATAATAAGATAGAAAAACATGAAATGGAGCCATAACAACACGCCACGACATGCCTTAGGTCTCCCCGCAAACTTGGTTGGTAGTGAGACCAAAGTAGAAATCGAAATATGATTAAAAATGACATAATAATAATATCTGATATTTTCTTCAAAATTTGTTTGAATGAATTCTTGTTACCTAAATAGACCATACATATTCAAACGAACTTCATTATTTTTAATAGTTCAGACATTTATAGCTTGCATACGCCATGCCACCTACACTCTCAATTCTTTAGTATTCTATTAATAAGAACGAAGTTATATTGTGTCTCTGTAAATACATATTCAAATTAATTCATATATTTCTTCGATATGCATATTTTACTTGAACATATCTCTAGCTTTTATAATACTCGAATGTTATTTGAATATATATGTGGTAGCGTCTGGTTTGGTAGCTGTTAAAATGATGGATAGACTGCCCTGGGAATATTTTAATATCGCAATCGAGGCTTTGTTAACGAGTCGACAGGAAGGAAGAAAAGCATTACGTCAAAGAATGGCATACCTGGCCAAGAGCGGATGTCTTCATACAAGTCTAAAATGAGTGGCTGGTAAAGTTTGCTTCCATAAAACTCGGAAAAGCGAATTTCCTTCTGACATACGTGCAGGAAATCGACTCGATCAAGTAGTGGGCTCTCGATATTTATGCAAGAACAACATGGAACTGAAAAAGGTGAAGATGATTGACAGGAAGACATTAACGGTAATATTCGTCCCTGTTTCTCAGATTCGCCCATCAGTAGAACAAGAAAGTCTCTACTAGAAGATACGCACAAAGCGGGGAATGACTGTCAATTGTTGGATTCTAATATATATATATATATATATATATATATATATATATATATATCTGTTTAGATTTATCACAGCTCATCATTACATCTAGACATCAGAGTGCTTCTAGCCAATATTGAAACCCGACCTACCTCTGAGCTATGGGCACTCAGTAGAGGAAGGAGGAGGACTTTAGCGTGTTATATACAATGTAAACAAACGCCAGTAGCCGAAAGTATTCAAATTCATAACTGAATGAAAGATGCGTAGATGCGTGAGTAGCTACTGTTTTTTTTTTTTTCAAAGTCTACTATTCCTCCATAGTGCTCAATCGGTGTGTAAGAGCGTAAATAGTCATCTGTAGACAGATCTGTTTCGCTGTAACACAGCCGATTAGTAAGGTTAGAAGTCCGAGAGCTAGCCATGATTAAAACTGACAGTCGGCGATTATACCTCTGACCTATCAGATTTCGGTAGAGGATGGCAGACTATATATATATATATATATATATATATAGGTATAATTAAATATATAAAATGATGATAATTTACCTATCGCACACACACACACACACACACACACACATACATATATATATATATAAATCAGACAGATTGCTGAGTATGTTCATTATCTATCTATCTATCTATCTATCTATCCATCTGTCTATCTATCTACTCAGTATGTTCCATATGAAACTCAATATTTTTTTAATCGTGTCACCCCAAGCAAGGCATTCAACTGCCACTATAGCGCAGGGGGTTACATAGAGGGATTGGGTATAGGAAATATCAGAAGGAGGGTGATAGACGATTTAGGATGTACATAGGGAGAGAGTTGGAGAGAATGAGTGTGAGTTAGTGTGTTAGGAGGTGTCTGTTGACCTTACAAACACCTGGAGGTTGTAGCCGTCAGGGAAGCAAGCATGCGGTAGGGATTCCATAGGCGGGAAGTGCGAGGAAAGAAGCTGTTGGAGTAGAAATTGCGGTTACATTTGATCGGTTTCACTGTAAAAGGGTGGGACCTAGTTGCCAATCTAGTATCTCGTGCAAATTCACATCTAGGGCGCACCAGTGATTTAAGTTCGTCAGAGTAGAAGCCATGAAAGTATTTATAGAAGAGGCACAGGGAAGCCACCTCACGCCTGTGAGATAGATACTGCAGGCGGTCAGCCAAGTCGGTATCAATCACATTACAGATTCGCTGTATTTTGTCAAGAACCCCAAGGAGAATAGAAGGGGCACCCGACCAGATGTGGCAGCAGTACTCAATACACGGGCGGATGGTGGATTTATATAATTGCAGGATAGATTCAGGCGGAAAGAATTTTCGGACTCTGCACAGAGAGCCGGCTTTCATAGCTGCGGATTTAGCAATGGATTCGACGTAGTCATTCCACTTGAGGTCCGCTGAGAGTGTCAGGCCAAGCAGGCGTAGTGATTTACTCTCTGGGAGGGAAACCTGTTCCATGCTAATGGGAGGGAGGTGCGGTTGTCTGCGGTGGTTAATTGACAGCAGCTTCGTTTTGGAAGAATTGAATTTTACGAGCCATTTCTTACCCTAATCCACCACAGATTTTCATTATATTTCTGTTCATTTATAGCTCATTTTCTACAGTTATAATATAAAGTCTTGCTTAAGCTATTCACTGTGATTTCTTGAAGAAAATCTGTAGACTGGCACTAAAGACATTTTTAGACTTTCTGAAGTAGTTTATTTAAGTTTCTAGACTACTTCATTTAGTCACGGGAAAAACGTTATTTACATCCACACTTTTGAGATTTATTTTTATTAATAAATATTTGAATTTATTTGTAATATCCCTTCTCTTTTTGGCGTGTTCGCCAACGTACTTAACTTTGTATTTATTATTTATTATCAATCTCCAGTTTTTCTCTAAGTTGTCATGTATTTATTTATATTCTTTTTTGCGGAATTCGTAATTGTACGTTCAGCGAATTCGTAAAATGCTGGTATATCAAAAACATCAGATAATAGTTTCATATTTCATTGTAATCCATTCGTTCTATGCGTAGGAATTCCTGTTTTCAAAACCTATTTTTTCTGTTTTTTATTTGATTTTGCTAAATGTTTTTTTCTTTTTTTCAAACTGATCATTTGTTCACTTACATATTTGCAATAAGAATTCATAGGTAAATCCTACAGCTCTAATATCTCCATCCAGTCATTAACGAATTTGTTCGTAGCATTTTTAACACAAGCCTTAGCTTTTACACACATATTACAGAATTAGAAATTACAAGTAATTTTGCCAATAATAAATAATTTCTTGCCTGAAGCACTACTTGGTCATCACATTCAGTTTCATCAATATAGCATTTCCGATTTTTTTTCATATGGATTCAGTGATTACTGTGATATCATTACAAGTGTCTATTAGTAGTTGAACATGCACATTATTTGTTTTCACATTTATAAATTTTCTTTTGTTTTCTAAGGTTATTTTTCCGTCGCAAGAATTTCGTTTTACAGCGTGATTTTATATGTCCTATATTACTATACTTACAACATTTCGAATTTATAAAGGGACGGTCGTATCCGAAATGTAAAACGTCTGGACGAAGGATTAATTTTCTTTTTTACAAGTTTTTCTTTAGTTTTTATATGTGCCCATAATTTTCTCTGAATTCCTTCAGCTTCGTGTCTCAGATACTCCTATGGTATTTCCTCTAGTTTAATTTTTCTGTTTTATTCCAGTTTCCATAGAATTATCGTCCGTATTTCTGCGTCTTTTTAATCTGTTAACCCCTGATTGAAAACCAACTCGTTGAACATATACGGAATCAATTCGTTTTAACTGAACCATTCACATTCCTCGTTAACATTTCTAGAATATTTCAAAAAATCAGGGTCTCCTTTTTTCATCATATTCATACATTTCCAATGATTATTGAATAAACTGTTTTTGTCGCTTATTTATAGTATACTAGCAGTATAGCCCGGCGTTAATGGAGCTCAGACTCTTTTGACGTTGGCACGAAAGGCTAAAAATCAATAGTTATTTCCAGTTAAAGCGAAACTGTAGATTGAAAGAAAAATAAATGGATGTAAGTCAAATTTTGATTTCCTGGTATAGATATCAAATAAGTTTTTTTTCGCCGTAAACTGAATTTTGAGGGCTAAATAAGTCTTCTGAGTAAATGGTATCATGGCTGAGACTAAGGACTACAATTATACCTACTTAGAGCCAAACCCGAAGCAAAAACCAAAATAAAAGGGCTGAAAAAAATAGACATACAGGCAGATAAACAGACACACACACACATACATCTTGCCTTATGTATATATATTATCGATTTTCTGTACTATTGTAAGAACTGCAATCTTGAAACTTCTGAATGTCGTTTCTTATGTCTTTTTCTATGAGTGTATCAAATTTGATTAAAATCGGACCACTCCTTCTATAACTCGAATTTTTCGATTATCGATTTTTGATATTTACCGGCGGTACCTTGACAGAAAGCCTATCTATGAACACTCGCAGACGCTTGTAGTACAACTGTGTAAATTTTCAAGAAAATCGGTTCAGGCGTTTTGGAGTCTATAGGTTACGGACATACACAGACACACACACATACATACACAGACAGACAAAGTTCCATTTATAAATAAGTTTCGATTCTCTGTTTTTCAAAACAAATCTCTCCTGTTTTTATCGTTAGTATGAAATTACAACATCATTTCTGTTCTACCGGTAATAACATTCTCAAGAAAAATCATGTTTTTCTTGTCTTCTATCCGCTGCATTCATCTCTTATATTTTGTTCTAATCTTCAAAAATATACATAACAGTTAAGCCTATCATCTGGATTGTATGTAAATCCAGATATAGTTTTTGCAAGCGCGGCGTCGAGAGTAAAAGGACTAAGAGAAATTTATGTTTCCTTCATCATTATTTTCATCAACTATTGTTACTTTTTCTACAGTTCGAACAACTGCTGATGTTGCTCCTGTTACTGTTGCCTTTTTTGTCGATAAATTGTACCACAGAAGCAAATATTTTCTCCATGGTTAAAAAAATATTTGTTTATATATTTTTCTACACACGAAAAGAAAAAAAATTAAACAAACATGGTTTAAATACTCATCGTCACTTTAACCTGTGCACCGAAGCAAAACGCATTTTTTCTTACTCATCGTAGCTTTAGTTATAACTCAAATAAGTTCTTATTCTTCCATACTTATTTTATACTCGTATTAATTCTGAATCCTTGTCACCACTTTATGACTTGTTTTCTAGCGATTATAATATAAAATCATTTTTAGTTTATCGCTGTGATGTTTGTAAGAAAATCTCAAGACTGACTTTAATGGTTTTAAACTCACTGAAATACTTTATTTAAGTCTTTAGTCTAGTTCACTTACTCCACAACAATCTATCTATCTATCTATCTATCTATCTATCTATCTATCTATTTCAGTTTCTTTGCATGTATATAATTTTTATTTGTAACAGCCAGAAAAAAATTCAAGTGTTTGGTAATAAATCCAGGTAATAGTGTTTTCTTAAGTAATTGAAAACACCGGAAATTTTGCACATCCCTCTTTCCTGATTATCTCACATCTAGTGTATCTCTTTTTAACATTGTATTAAGAATATTTTTTCTTATATTCTACCTTTTTATCTCCTACTTAATTCCTTTATCATTTATTCCAGTCACTAGTTTACTATTTCAGCTCATCTGTTCCTTGAAAAAGCCTATTCGTTCTATTCTGGTATCCAGCTGTGTACTCCCATAAACTTACTGAAGCAGGAACATGCGTGAATAGTTTTCCCAAAATTACTTCAGTCAATACTTGTCATGCAAGAACATGGTCGAGAAAAACTTGTTTAAAGAAAAACACCGAAAATATTCTACACCTTCCCGCTTTGTGAGTTGATGTAAAACATAAGCAATACCAATAAATGCTACTGATACTTCAGTTAATAATAACAATAATAATTATTATTATTATAATACTGTCATTTCTCGATTAATGCCAGTATAATAATAATAATAATAATAATAATAATAATAATAATAATAATAATAATAACAACATCAATAATAATAATAATAATACAAACACTGGTATGAACATCACCCAGCACCGGTTACAGAAATAGAAGATGTAACTATTCTATGGGATTACACCATCTACACAGACAGAAAAATTGAAGCAAACAGGCCAGACATTATTGTTAAAAACCAGAAGGAGAAAACTTGTCTATTAATTGATATGGCTTGTCCAGCGGATTGTAACATAGCAATCAAGGAATTTGAAAAACTGTCAAAATATAAAGACCTGGAAATTGAAATAGAAAAAATGTGGAAATTGAAAACAATAGTTGTGCCAGTGATAGTAGGTGCACTTGGAATGATAAAAAATGGAACAAAACAATACATTGAAAGAATCCCTGGAAACCCCAGCTTAAGAGATATACAAAAAATTGTCTTATTAAGTACAGCCCACACACTAAGGAAAACTTTATCTATGTAATGCTAGGGACGATAGGGAAGATAGAAAAACATTAAATGGAGCCATAACAACACGCCACTACCTGCCTTAGCTCTCCCCGCAGACTTGGTTGGTAGTGAGACCAATGCAGAAATCGAAATATGATGAAAAATGACATAATAATAATATCAATAATAATAATAATATCAATAATAATAATAATAATTATTATTAGTAGTAGTAATAGTGGAAGTAGTAGTAGTATTAGTATACTGGCATTTCTCGATTAAAGCACATTCGATTCTTACGGTTTCTGATACCGTCAGTTACCTGCCACACGTGATACACTCTTGGGCGATCATGTCTCGAAAAAGACAAGATTGACTGGGCAGAAGATTTGCCCGCAGACGTTTTCCATTTTTTCCTTCGATAGACTGGTAGCTAATTAAGGTTATAGATTAAAATCTGTCCTGCAATTTAACACATAAATGGAGGGAGAGACAATGGATTAATACCTCGAGCAAGGGTATTTCCACGTAATTTAATGCAACGAATTCAACTGGAACTGGAACTCGGCTTTCTGTTTTTTTCTTCCGAGCTGATATCCACTGTACCAGGCGCAAACCTTTATATACGGAAATTCTATACTACCTTAATGCAGTAAAATATTCTTCAGTAAGTGAAAATTGATGTTTTATAGTAACATTTAGACGCAGTAATCACGTTTTCAGTTATATACTACTACTACTACTACAACTACTACTATTACTACTACTACTACTACTACTAATAATAATAATAATAATGATAAAAGTTATGTGTGTTAGAGAAACAATTAAGATGTAGTCTTAAAACACACACCACTATCTGCTTAGATCTTACCGCAGACATGATAGATAGTGTAACTATAGCAAAAATCGGAATGATATTAATAATATTACCACGCCATACTACTGGAATTTTCACGGAGTCATAGTTTTTTTTATGAAAATTAATAATTTGGTAATCTATATCTATGGAATGGGAAATTTTAATGAGTATTTTATATCTTAATTTCAACTACATTTTTTGTAGTTATATCTTTGAATTTTTGACAGCAGGGCCAGCATAGTACAATCATGGATATTAGCTGTACACACACACACTCTCTCTCTCTCTCTCTCTTACACACACACACACACACACACACACACACACACACACATATATATATATATATATATAACTATGATAATTATAACAATATTAATAGTAACAAAAATAACTCCGCTCATACTAGTAACAGTTATACTATATTTAAATTCGTCTTGAAAAACCCACCGAGAACCCCCAGACAAAAACCCTAACACTAAAGCGCCCAATAGGAAAGTAGAGCAACAAACAAAGAATATATATATATATATATATATATGTGTGTGTGTGTGTGGGTGTGTGTGTGTGTGTGTGTGTGTGTGTGTATATATATGTATATTCGGAAATTAACGAAGATTAACGAAACTTGGTTATAAACAACTCACAATTTGAAATGATTTTTTGAACATTATTTTTTATCGATACTCGTATTTAAGTAAATATTCTGTTTTATATTACGGAAATTAACGAAGATTAACGAACCTGGTTATAAACAACCGACAATTTGAAATGATTTGTTTGAACATTATTTTTTATCGATACTCGTATTTAAGTAAATATTCTGTTTTATATTACGGAAATTAACGAAGATTAACGAACCTGGTTATAAACAACCGACAATTTGAAATGATTTGTTTGAACATTATTTTTTATCGATACTCGTATTTAAGTAAATATTCTGTTTTAACTTTAAAACAGAATAGCTACTTAAATACGAGTATCGATAAAAAATAGTGTTCAAACAAATCATTTCACATATATATGTATATTAAATGGCAGATGCGAAACTACTTAGTTCATAAGCATTCAATGCATTATGTACAATTATATAAAAGTAATATAATTACCCTGGTCTTTCAAGTATATGATACATATTGAGCAAATGTATTTGCAATATCTAAATTATATATACACTCAGTTCTAGGAAACGGTTCAGTATATGAGACTACAATACCAAAACACACTTTTATTTCGCCTCTTCACATAAATACAATAGTAATTGCAAAGTATAAAAGTTGTTCGAACTGAGAATCAAAGTAATGAAGAGAAAGGTTTTTTCCATATGAATGTCTTGATGAATCTTAATTCTTAAATTAATTATTGATCATGGAGAATTCTACAACAATAGAATATCTTTAGAAATTCCCTTATCACATTGTTAAATATATGAGATTAGCAGCTTAAACTAAATTTTGCAGTATCAATTACGAAAAGATTAGAGACTCGCATTTCGTTTTCAGTTTAATGAAACAGCTTTTACGCATTTTTACCTTGCATTCTTTCTTTCTTTTTCTTTACAGAGAACCAAGTAGAGTCTTTGATAACAAAAATGGATTAGTTCAGTAATTATCAGATTGTGACTAGAGGCATCAAACACTTCGATCTCACTGTCTTTCTTCTATTTTAACTTTTGCTAAAATGGCCTTTCCCTCTTTTCGCGACGACAATTCATGAACAGTCCATGATTTATGAAAAACTGGCAAGGCGGAAAATTCGTGCAAACTAAGTACCGAACAATAATAATAATAATAATAATAATAATAATAATAATAATAATAATAAACACTGGTATGAACATCACCCAGCACCGGTTACAGAAATAGAAGATGTAACCATTCTATGGGATTACACCATCAGCACCGTTTACAGAAATAGAAGTTGTAACCATTCTATGGGATTACACCATCTACACAGACAGAAAAGTTAAAGCAAACAGGCCAGACATTATTGTTAAAAACCAAAAAGAGAAAACTTGTCTATTAACTGAGATGGCTTGTCCAGCGGATTGTAACATATCAACCAAGGAATTTGAAAAACTGTCAAAAATAAAAAGACCTGGAAATTGAAATAGAAAAAATGTGGAAATTGAAAACAAGAGTTGTGTCAGTGATAGTAGGTGCACTTGGAATGATAAAACATGGAACAAAACAACACATTGAAATAATCCCTGGAAACCCCAGCTTAAGAGATATACAAAAAATTATCTTATTAAGTACAGCCCACACACTAAGGAAAACTTTATCTATGTAACGTTAGGGATGATAGGGAAGATAGAAAAACATGAAATGGGGCCGTAACAACACGCCACGATCTGCCTTAGGTCTCCCCGCAGACTTGGTTGGTAGTGAGACCATAGCAGAAATCGAAATATGATGAAAAATGACATAATAATAATAAAAATTGTCATATGTCTAAAGAATCCTACTCATTTTGCCATGATTTCTTCATCATATCTTGGAGAGTCTTCTGAAGTTTTGAAGTTTTTGCAAATTGCGTTTAATTTGATTGCACATTTTAGCTGTATATACATTTTTATCTCTGCATCAACATACTTATTTTTATTAAAAGTTTAATTTGTAAAATAATAGAATTAAGATAATTGATGCTGGGAATTTTAGCTTCATGTCAACCAGCTGTGCAAACAAAATGAATTGTTGACTTTCTGTCTTTTGAACTTTAACTCTGAAACTTTGAGGCCTGTCCGTAATATAAACCCAAGAAATAACAACAACAATAATAATAATAATAATAATAATAATAATAATAAGAAGAAGAAGAAGAAGAAGAAGAAGAAGAAATTTTACAAGCTCACTTTATTATATGCCTTTAATCATCGAAATATTAAAAGCCAGTGGCTTTTGTAATAATCATTTGAGTACAAGCATGTCAGCGCTTCCACTGGTGCACAGTCGGTTACAGTAAGACGGGAGAGAAGAAAGAAAAGAAACATAACTGTACAGAGGATGTCGAATAAATGGTAAGAGAGAGAGATGGAGGTCAAGGAGATAGAAAATGGCAACTGGCGCTGCATTTAGATCTCCAGGGATGCAAGCTTGCCGAATAGAGTTCCACAGAGGGAAATGCGATAAAAGAAATTGAGAGAAGAAATGGCGGTTATATTTGACTATTTTGAAGGTAAAAGGGCAGGACCTAGTTGCCAATCTAGTTGTACGATTAAATTCACGAGGGCGGGCACCAGAGATTGAAGCTCGTCAATGTAGAAGCCGTGAAAATATTTGTAGTAAAACAGTGAGAAGCCACATTGCATTGGTGAAAAATCAGCTGAAGGCCAGCAGCCAAATCGAGATCGATTACATTGCAAATCCTCCCTTAGATGTTGTCGAGAACCTGGAGATGAATAGCAGGTGCAACCGACTAGATATGGCAACAGTATACAATGCAAGGGCGAATAGTGGATGTAGGAATGTGCAAGATAGATTCTGATGAGAAAAACACAGTGACACAGGCTTCTTAGCAATAGATGTACATATTGATTCGATGTAGCTATTACATTTGAGATTGGCAGAGAGTGTGAGGCCAGGGAGATGCAGTATATTGCTTTCATTAAGACTAGCGAGTTTCATACTGATGGAAGGCAGCAAAGATTTTCTTAAGAGATTAAAGGAGACTAGCATTGATTTGGAAGCATTAACATTTACGAGCCATTTCCTACCCCATTCCATCACTGATTAGAAGTCATTTCTCAAAGCAGAAGTAAGGTTTAATTTTACAGCCCCGGGAGATTTCATATTGAGATGGGAGTAGAAAGTAGTGTCATTTGCGTAGATGTCTGATTAGGAACGGATTACATAAGGAAGATCATTGATAACTATCAAGAAAAGCATAAGCCCTAGGATAGGACACCCACATTCACATGAAAGGATTTGGTAGCGTGCCCATTCAAAACGACTATCATTTTATGATTTGACAATATCGATTAGATTAAATCGAACTATTGTCCAGTTATACCACTATAGGTATGTAGTTTGCGCAGAAGGCAAACCCTGTCAAACTCTTTCGAGATATTCAGGGAAACAAACCAAGAATCGCTGTTCATGTCAAGGGTCTGATATATATATATATATATAAATTAAATTTGAGAATCCATTTTTGAGAACTACAGAAAAAGGATTCTTTGGAGAATTTAAATCAAAAGATATCCCCTAGTCAGTCAGATATCCCCTAGTGTCATAAGTGATACACGCTTTGGGCAATTATATCTTGAAAGAGACATGACTGACTGGGCAGAAGATTATCGCGCAGTAGGTTGCCATTGCTTTGTGCGGTAGACTGGTTGCCGACCAAGACTATAGAACCCAATATGTCCTATTATTTAAGCCAGAACTGGAAGGAAGAGACGGATTAATACCTTTCCCAAGGGTATTTGCGCGTATATGATTGCATATTCAATTGGAATTCGAACTCAGCTCTCCGATTTCTCGTTCCGAGTCGATATTCACTGCACCCCAACGCACGTCCTCACTAAAAAAAGATAAGATGAACATTTGTCAAAAATGTCTATCAACGCGCGATAAAAAAAAAAGGGTCATACAGTGCTGATTGCAGACACGGAAAGGAAAATACAAAACCTCCTACAGAAGGTAGCGGTGGAGAGTAACAAAAAAGGACTACAAATAAACTTTAAGAAAACTGAATGCATGGTCATCAGCAAAGGTGCAACCCAAAATGCAAAATACAGGTGGGAGATACCAGAATAAAACAAGTACAAAAATTTAAATACCTAGGAAATGTTCTAACAGGAGATGGAAAGTGCGACACAGAGATCCGAAGGAGAATTGGCATGGCAAAGGACGCGATGCAGAGGCTGATTAAAGTACTAACTTCACAGGAAAATTTCACTAGGAACAAAGAAAAGAGTACTGGATTGATTTGTGATGTCAGTTCTTTAATACGGCAGTGAATGCTGGACAATATCATCGAAAATGAGGAAAAAACTGGAAGCAGCGGAAATGTGGTTCTACAGAAGGATGCTGCGGATATCGTGGACTGAGCATGCAAGCAACGATGAGGTGTTGGAAAGAATGACAACAAAAAGGAAATTAATACTGAGCATCAGGAATAGACAACTGAAGTTCCTGGGACAGGCAATGAGGAAGGAGAGCCTGGAGAACCTGATACTGACTGGACAGATAGAAGGAAAGAGAGACAGAGGAAGGCAGCGGATAACATATTTGCAGGGCCTGATCTTGTGGATGACGGAACGGGGGTTGCCAGGAGTAACAGGAGCAAACATACTAAGAGCCATAAGGGATAGGGTGACGTCGAGAACCATGATCGCCTATGTCCTGAAGTAATAGGGCACATAGAAGAAGAAGAAGAAGAAGAAGAAGAAGAAGAAGAATGGGGATAGGATGGATGTGTGTTGTGATATAGTGGATATGGACTCGGAACAACAAATCGGGAGCCGGGTTCGAATTCCTTGCACAGAAAGACTGACTTCTACTAAAAAAATTGAGAAGAAAATATAAAAGAAATAAAATAGAATAGTTCTAAAATATCTTGACAGTGAAAGAAGACAATGAACCTTGAAATAACGCTTTCCTTTAAACAATCCCAAAACACTTGCAAAGAGATCGAGCAACACAGAATATCTTAGGAAGAACCAAGAGAAAAAAATGATAAAATAAATGGACATTTATAAGGAAGTAGAGGAGCAGATATATAATACGTGAGTACAAATTCACGACAGCACCCGGGTGAAACCGAATAGCATTCTTCGAAACACGAAGCGTATTCTTAGCTCTGTCTTATATTCTTTTGCACTCAGCAGCGTCTTAGTGGCTTTATTGCACAGTTTTGTCTGAAAACCTTTTTTTAAGCATTCCTTTCTTCCCAAGACAAACCATCAATGTCATATTACAACGAAATAAAAAGTTTTGTAATGAAACGTCGACTTTGAAATTTAAATATTAAATTATATTCTTCGGTGTCAGTTTGTATTTATTCATTTACTCCTTTTGTAACGTATATCGAATCTGAAAAGCAGACTCCCACCTGCGCCCAAACATAAGTCACACACCCATATACTATCTAATGAAAGGTACTAATCTTAAAAATATGTTAAAAATCGTCAGTGGGCGACAGCGTTCAATTTACGCAGGGCCCAAGGATAAAATCTACCCCCCTTACGATCTTTTCTAGGACTAAGAGAATTAAAACGTCGTCACGAGGGTATCACATAAAAAAAGATTTACCAGGGATACGTGCTGTCTTTCATTATGTTTTCTTCGCTGCTGTGATAACACGAATTAAAATGTCCTCCAAAACAGGACAGCGAGCAGCCGATTACTTTTAGAACAATATCGACGATATTCTCTTGTCTCCTCAGCTGGAGTGCTAAACGGGGAGACAAATCGCCAACATACCGAAAATACAGCAGCGGTAGATAGTCCTCAACTTCCTTTTCCTCCACGAAAAAAGCGACTTTCAGTTGATATCAATGAATATAGATAAAATTATTGAAAATATGTCTATATGTATATGTTTGAATTTATTTAGTCAGTTCAGAGTGAGACACGCTAGAGCGGTCATGTCTCGAAAGACACATGAATGACTTTTTCCCTTACTTTCTGAGATAGACTTGTTGCTAACCAAGGCTCTAGAATCCAATCTCTCTTGCTATTTAACCCATAGCTGGATGGAGAAGAGACAGATTATTAGTTTTCCCAAGGATATTTGCGCATAAATAAATGCAATGAATTCAACTGGATCTCGAACTCGGCTCTCCGACTTTTTGTTTCGAGTGGATATCCAGTGCGCTATAATTTATTACTAAACTCAAAGCTCATAAAACCGACCAAATTTCTGCGCGTGATTCTGTCAGTGTTAGTCTTCTTGTTTACCTAAAGTTTTATATATTTTATATATTTAACAAAAACCATAATTTTTTGAGAGATTCTAACACACGTTATATATACACTGTTTTTATACCTACATTTTATATATTCCAAAGTTTGTCACAATCAGGGATGATAGCGGGTACAAACTCGAACCGTCTATTAGATGCTTCAGTAGTATGTATCTCATGTCGCCTCTGATAAATCCAGCTCTAAGGAGAATGGGTGAGTGCGGACATTTGGCGCCTTATAGTCTGCAGATTTGGGTAGATTGAGATTGACAGCCCAAGAAGGCAATTCAGCTAAAGGAAGGAAGACGCTAATTTTAAATCTGCATTATGTTGCAGGAATATCCAAACAGGTAAAAGTCTATGGAAGTAAATTCAGATAGAAAGCACGGAATGGAGTCTGGCAATTACTGCATCCAAGCCGGTTCCAAATATAATATTTTGTATTCGTCTGAATCACGTCGTTACGACTAAAAAAGCTCATGTAGTTTACGCAGGACCTGGTCTCCATGTACAAACGCCCTGGCCTTGTAACATGGAGAGGTCTCTCCTGTCTCACTCTCAGACGACTAATTTTTAAGCAAAGAGGATCAGCATTAATCTTGACAGATACACAGCTCTTTTAGTGTTATATAGCTTTAAAAGTAAGCATTATTTTATATATTTTTTGCTATACAGGTTTTCATGTTTCCATGGCAGTATTTATCTTTTATAATATTTATTTCTCATATATTTTCCAGCTCTGTATTCGTGTAAATCACGTTATTTTCCGATTAAATTGAGCATGCCAGCATAGACAACACTATTTTCCATTTATGTATAAGAAAAAGGACTGCAAAGTTCCAGAATAATAATCCACGAAGGAAGAAAAAAACCAGACACAGTATTGCAAGCGTTACTCCATTTAAATACTGCGAAGAAGCGGGGAAAAATGACGTCTTTAGCCAAAAGAGAAATATCTATACAAAATATTATGACTCTTTCTGTTTGTTTCTTTTTTTTCGTTTCAGTATTTCTTTATTGTACATACTTTTTAAAAATTCCCATTACAAATAAAAACAGAAACGACAAAAAGAAAACATGGAAAATAACGCGTCAAGAACGATGTGTAAAACTATTTTCCAATTTTGGAAAGTCAAACACTGAAATACAGTCTTTTTAACCGGGGTTTGACACAATGCCCGTGGGACACCTCACTTCTACTCCGAAAATTAAAGATTCATTTTATATTTGTTTTTCAAAAGTCGGAGGCGTGCCACAAAATTCCAATTTTAACATTTGTATCATACTTCTATTTTGTCAATATTATTATTATTATTATTATTATTAATAATAATAATAATAATAATAATAATAAATGCAGATTTTGTGACTGATATCTGTAAGCCATAGACGATCTGATATCACGATGTTCTGTGTTCGCGCCAAATGAATATAAATATTGTCACGTTAGAGTGGTGAATTAATGCATGGGACAATGTGCAGACACTTTAGGGAAGAAGAAAACCATCCCTGGTCTGAGCATCACCATGATTCGGTTGTAGAAATAGTAAACGTCACAATTCTATGAGATTACACCATCTTCAGAGGTAGGAAGATTGAAGCAAATAGGCCGGGTATGATTGTCAGAAACAGTAAATTAAAAAAAAACTGCCTACTAATTGATATTACATGACCTGCGGACGGTTCATAGGAACCAACAAATTTGAAAAAATATCGAAGTCTAAAAATCTGGAAATTAAATTGGAAAATTTGTGGAAATTGTCAAGACGAATAGCAACAGTCATAGTATGTGATATTGAACTGATAAAAACAGAAAAAAACAGCAAATTGAAAAAATCCCTGGAAATACCAGCTTGAGAGAAATACATAAAATTGTCTTGATAAGTACAGCTCATACATTAAGAAGGACTTTGTCCGCGTAACGCTCGTGATAATATGGGAGTTAGAAAAAACCAACAAAAAATGTAAACCATAACAACACAGCACAATTTACCTTAATTTTTTCCAGGCTTGGTACGTAGTGTGACCATAGCAAGAATCAAATTTATACTACTACTAATAATAATAATCTGTAAATATACACTGGTACGAACATCCCCCAGCACCTGCTACAGAAATAGAAGACGTCACGATTCCATGCGGTTACACCATCTACACAGACAGAAAAATTGAAGCAAATAGGCCAGACATTATTGTTAAAAACCAGAAAGAAAAACTTGCCTATTAATTGATATGGCTTGTCCAACGGATTGTAACATAGCAACCAATGAATTCGAAAAACTGTCAAAATATAAAGACCTGGAAATTGAAATAGAAAAAAATGTGGAAACTGTAAACCTGAATCGTGCCAGTGATAGTAGGTGCACTTGGAATGATAAAAAAAAGGAACAAAACAACACATTCAAAGAATCCTTGGAAACCCCAGCTTAAGAGATATACAAAACTATTTCTTGTTATGTACAACTCACACACTAAGAGGAACTTTGTCTATGTAACACTAGGGATGATAGTGAAGATCAAAAAAACATAAAATGACGCCATAACGACACACAACGACCTTCCTTAGGTTTTCCCGCAAACATCGTTTGTAGTGCGACCATAGCAGAAATCAAAATATGAGGAAAAATGACATAATAATAATAATTATTATTATTAATTTGAAAAAATGTGTTACAGTTTTAAGTGGATCACTACAAGAAAAATCCTCAATTAGCTTAGACCCTGCTGTAACAATAAAAGAATTAAAGCCAGAAGAAGCTTATAAATACCTCGGTATAAATGAGGGTGAAAAAATTCACCATAAAAAGATGAAACAAATAGTGCGTAAAGAGTTCTATAGAAAGCTACGAATGATATAAAAAACTGAATTGAATTCTCAGAACAGTATTATGGTCATTAATAGGTTTGCAATCCCAGATGTCCGATATAGTTTCAACATCTTCCTGCAGAATTGGTTGGTTTATGCGTCCATAGCAGAAATCGAAATATGATGAAAAATGACACAATAATAATAATAATTAAAAAGAAACTGCTGCTGAAGGCGCAAAAAATAGGACGATACGGAAAGGTTAAAAAAAAAGATATTCCGGGTTAACGATAAACATATTACAAGAAGATTTGAAAGACAGGTATAGAAGTCAAATTGTAACCAAGTATTGAACAAAATAGGAGCATATTTGGAAGAATTCATAACAATGTAACGCAGAATGGACTTAAGGAGAATAATAATAATGATGGTTTAACCGCTACAAGAACGGGAAAATAGAACCAACAATAATATTCTCAAAGCTCTAATAAAACCCCACTATGAAAATCATCAGGAAATGACACAGCCCCCAGTTTTTATCGTTATCACCTTTCACAAATTCATAAATCCCTTGCACAAACATTATCAATGTTAATTAATAATCCTAATTAAATCCCACAGTGTAGCACTAAGGGTATTACATATCTCCTACCAAAATTTGGGTTACACGGATGAGTCGAAAAATTTTAGGTCAATAACATGAAATTCATCAGATATATACCGATCACGTCTGTTCCCATGGACTTTATTTGTTCTTTTCTCGATGAAAGCAAAATTCTTCCCCTGGAACACAAAAAATGTTGAACAGATTCATATGATTGCAATGATCAACCATTGATAAGCAAAATTATCCTTCAACATTTAACCCTCTAGGGCCATTCGTATCATATTTGATACAGTATGAAAACAAGCCTTGAAAGAAATATTTTCCTGAAAAATTTTTTAAGAGAAATATTTTATAAATTTCAAATGAAAGCAGTACTGACTGCTCAGTCAATGAATACCAAATGTTTCCTTATAGGGAAATACTGTATCAAATATGATACGAATGGCCCTAGAGGGTTAAGGAAAAGAGTTAGAAATCTCGGCATAGCATTTATAGATTACAATAAAGCCTTTCATTTTGTGCCACAGTCTTGGATCCTTAAGACTTTGGAAATGTACAAAATCTCCTCGGTGATAATACATTTTCTTCAATACAACATGGCATATGTGGAAAACCATATGATACCGAAATCACATCAAAGGCACTTTCACTTACAGCCGTCCGAATATGGTACGAGGAAACTTTCAAGGAGACTCGCTGTCACCCTTTCTGTTTTGTTTCCCTTTAATCCCACTTACGCCTGAATTAAACAATAATAGCTAGAAAGTAAACATGAAAATATTTTATCACCTACTGTTCATAGATGATCTCAAACACTTTGCCAAAGAGGACAATTAATCGAAGGGTCTTCTAAATATATTAGGTTGTCCCAAAAGTTCGTAAACACTTCGAAATCGATCTATCTGGTCCAGCACAATCGAGACACGCGATGGGTTCAGAATGGGCAAGAGACACCGTCGGTTCCTAAACAAGATCGATTAGGCAAGAAAGTCATGTTGTGCGTTTGGTGGAACTTTGAAGGAATCGTGCATTTTGAGTTGGTTCCGAATGGTCATGCCGTCAATGCCGAACTTTACTGTCAGCAACTTTAGCGGGTCTACGAAAAGTTGAAGCAAAAGTACCCGGCTCTGATCAACCGAAAGCGCGCTTTGAAACAGCAGGACAATGCCAAGCCACACACCGCCAGGAAGACCAAAGACAAAGTTTGAAGAGCTGGACGGCGTTGGGGTTCTGTCACATCAAGCCTACAGTCCTGACTGGGCTCTATCAGATTACGCCCTTTTCCGCTCAATGCAACAATTTTTGAAGGGCCGCCGATTCGACTCGTATGATGAAATCGAGAAAGCATGTCAAGAATTTTTTGGTTCGAAGCCGGCTGAATGGTACATTGACCAGTTCCGTAAGCTTGCAGATCAATGGCTGAACGTCTTGGAAAATGATGGTCTTTATGTTGAGCAATAATTGTTGTTGTTTCTGCGAGTAAAGTTACAATTTTTTAAAGTGTTTTCTGGTAACCTTAGATTACTTGGCGAGTAAAATTTCAATTTTTTACAAGTGTTTACGAAATTTTGGGGCAACCTAATAGGTATGAATTTTTGATTAAATTGATTTGCGAAATTAAAATTCAGTAAAGGCTAAATTAGGGAAACACATTCAATAGATCTTGATTGTGTCACAGAGATTAAGGAACGTGTATAGGAAGTCGCCAATAGCTACCTAGGAATCAGCAAGAAATATAGACAAATAGAGTGAAAGTCAGAAAACATTGACTGTACCCGTGGTGCAATGCAGGTCAACATCCTTACAATTAAGCGAATGAACAC
This sequence comes from Ascarosepion bandense, assembly GCA_037127315.1. Taxonomy (NCBI): domain Eukaryota; kingdom Metazoa; phylum Mollusca; class Cephalopoda; order Sepiida; family Sepiidae; genus Ascarosepion; species Ascarosepion bandense. Next base: position 2,072,730 of record JBBBDQ010000799.1, read on the forward strand.
CAAAACAAGAAAGTTTCTCACTTGCCATTGCATGCATCATCTCCAAGTTGACTCTACAACAATCGTCCTTCAAAGATATTTGGAAGCTACAGAAAACTGGATGATGATGTGTGTCAAAGAAAATAAAAGAGGGAAAGTATATTCATTAATAAAAGACAAGCAAATTAGTTCAAACTAAAATTTCAAGTTATTAAAGAAATGCAAATAAAATATACTTACTAATGTACCTACTGCAGCTGAAATAACCTGAAATAGAAAGCAAAATCGTATGCAATAGACCAGATGCAGAGTTGATAGAACGATAAACCACTTAAATGTCAACATTTTAACCGCACCAAACAAACTGATGAAGTCAAACTCCGTAACCATCAATGGCTACGTAATTTAATTCTTACTGCACTCGACTGATGCTTGCTAATGAGTAATTACCAAGCAAACACACTGAAAAATTTTGTCAGCACAAAATACAGATTCTGTGAAAACTATCTAGAAAGAAATTACCTTCTTGTAACAGATTTTACGATGTTGGCATCAACTGAACATAAAACTCTTATTGATAGTGTGTTCCTATATTTAAGAATACTGGAGAACCCTCGGACCCTGCAAATTACCGTCCTATTAGCCATCTTCCGATCTTTGGCAAAGTGTTCGAAGCCATCATCAACGCCGAAGTGGTTCAGCATCTCACGGCCTACAGGCTCCTCTCAGAAAAAATTGTAACGTTTCCGCTTCACCAGGTCTGCTGCTGATATGCTAACGACCATTACTGAGTATATATATTAGGCTCTGGACAAGAATGGCGAAGCTCGGACCGTTGCCTTGGTTATCTCCAAAGCGTTCGACAGCATGCTGGCCTCTGGACATCTGTTTGACCTAATCAACTTTGACCTAATCCAGTTTGACCTATAACTGGACATCTGTTTGACCTGATCCAGTCATTCCTCTCTAACCGCACATTGAAGGTGGTATTAAACGGACATGCCCCCCCCCCCCAAACTACCCTACGAACGCGAGTGTCCCTCAAAACTCTATCTTAGGTCCTACGCTTTTTCTGATCTACATTAATGATTTCCCCGATGCCATCAATCCCAAGCAGGCATGTACGCCGACGACACCACAGTTTACTCTCGCCTCGATCAAAAATATGGTATGGGCGACAAAGCGAACCTCGCTGCCGAGCTTGAGAAGGACCTCCAATCCGTAGTGGACTGGGGTAGAAAATGGCTCGTAAATTTTAATGCTTCCAAAACGAAGCTGCTATCAATTAACCGTCATAGACAATCGCACCTACCTCCCATTAACATGGAACAGGCTTGCCTCCCAGAGAGTAAAAAACTACGCCTTCTTGGTCTCACACTCATCGAACCTCAAGTAGAATGACTATATCGAATCCATTCCTAAATCCGCGGCTATGAAATTCGGCTCTCTGTGCAGGGCCCGGAATTTTTCCCGCCTGAATCTATCCTGCACATCTATAAATCTACCATCCGCCCGTGTATTGAATACTGCTGCCACATCTGGTCAGGTGCCCCTGCTATCCTCCTCGGGGTTCTTGACAAAATACAACGGAGAATTTGTAATATGATCGATATCGACTTGGCGGACCGGCTGCAGTCACTCTCTCACCGGCATGACGTAGTTTCCCTGTGCCTCTGCTATAAATACTTTCACGGCTTCAAACTTATTTATAAATGGAACTTTGTCTCTGTGTGTGTGCCTGTCTGTGTGTGTGTATCCGTTATCTATAGACTCCGAAACGGCTGAACCGATTTTCTTGGAAATTTACACAGTTGTACTATAAGCGTCTGCGAGTGTTCTTAGCAAGGTTTTGTGTCGAGGTACCCCCGATAAATATCGAAAATCGATAATCGAAAATATCACGTTATAGAAGGAGTGGTCCGATTTTAATCAAATTTGATACACTCATAGACAAATACATCAGAAACGATATTCCGAAGTTTCCAGGTTTCAGTTCTTACAATAGTGCAGAAATTTTGATATCGATACCAGGAAATCAAAATTTAGCTTACATCCATTCATTTTTATTTCAGTCTACGGTTTCGCTTTAACTGGAAACAACTATTGCTTTTAGTCTTTCATGTCAACGTCCAAAGAGTCTGAGCTCCAGGACCAGGGATTAGTTTTAAAGCTTTCATAACAATTGAGCAACGCCGGGCTAAACTACTAGTCATTATATACTTTTAATAAAAAGTAAACATAAAATATTTTTATAAACATTTCACTGGTGCTCAGAGAGTTACCGTGAGAGAAAAAACAGGGTACAGGGGAGGCCAAAAGAAGGGTAAGTGATAAATGAGATTTAGAGAGGTGGATAGGATTTGAGCATGTGTTTGAGATTTAGCAGGGTTGATCAAATTTAGGGAGGTGTATGAGATTTAGGGAGACAGAATATGGTTATTGTTATTGCATCTAAACTCTTAGTGATTGAAGCTATCAGCGAAGCATATTTCACTGACGGTAAATGCAAGAAAACTATTAAGTAGTAGAAGTGGCGGTTACATTTGATAATTAAAATATAATTATATATACATATAAATGTATGATTTTCAAGTATAACAATTTTATCGTCATAGAATTAAATTTTTCGCATATCATTAAATTTTGCTTTGTTTCTGTAAAACGTAATTTAATTTAATATTCTTATTTGACTTCGATTTCTGTATTCTATTTACATTGCCTGTTAGCACACTATCTTGGTATTTAAATTTATTTACTTGCATGATTTTGACTTCGCCAATATGTAACTCACATCCTGTGCTTGTTTCTTTATGTAATTATTATGCATTCTCTCTACATACAATTAATAGCTTCTTTCTTTCAACATGATTTTCCATTATCTAAGAGTTTTGCTTCTGCATCAGCCATTAAGAAGAGTGTTAGTAATTTTCTTTTATGAAGATTGTTTATGTGAAACTGATCACACGGAAAATTAGGTGATAACAGCTGCGATTTACAGAAGAGAACATTTAGCTCTATTTTGACAGTACTTTTGATTTGCTTGTGAAAATGAAATCATAAAGAAAAAATACGTCGCAGATATTTCTAAATATTGAAAAGTCTTTGTTAAAATCACAGTAAACAATATCTAACTTTTAACTATAAAAATGTAGTGTTAGTAATTTTACTATAAAATGTATTGGAAAATATTGTATAATTGCAAAATATAAAATAATAAGGTACTGTTAAAGAGCAAACACGCGGCAAGATCTTTAGTAACTACCAGTAATGTTTAATAACTGGTAAAAAGAGAATTAAATCATAGTAAAGAGAATGAACTGAGTCGACATTCCCTCGCTCTTTTCTCTTTAATATACTCAGCCAACGCTGGGCTGCTATTATCTGTTCTTTCATGACCGTAACAGGATGGCTATATATATATATATATATATATATATATATATATATATATATGATAAACACGAAAAATGACTATCTTATTAATATAAAATATCAAACCGTTAAAAATAGAGAACTCAGTGGATATTATCCAGATCAATATTAAATATAGAGAAGAAAACTCAACGCAGAAGAAAACTGCTATTAACCCAGAATTTATTTCGGCAGTAGTAAAAAATTCACACTGCTTTGTTAAAAGAGAAAAATGAAATGTTACATTTAACTCGGAATATTAGTATAAAATTAGCACAGACAGGAGAATCATTAGGTAAAGGCTAGAGGTGTATACAGTTAAACTTTGCATCAACAATAGAGGAAGTGTCACAAAAATAGCGAATACATACACCAAATCACACATATACAAAAAAACTTAAAGGAAAAAATATATACAAACATAAAACAGGAGAACAGATACAATCATACATAAAATACCTACACACATATAATTCCAAAAAGCCACACATACACACAATAATATACACACAATAATAACACAAAACTAAAACTAAAAATAACCAAACTAAAGAAGCGATACCAGAATAAATTGTGAAAAGAAATAATGAAAAATGATTTATATAATATGCTTACATTTAGAAATAATTAGCAATCACAAAAACTTACAAAAAGTGAGAAATAATAATTAAAGATTCACAAGAAAAATACAATACAAAAATAAGAAAAGAGCTCTATAAAGCATTCGTAAAATGATCATAAAACAAAAAACATCATAAAGACAAAGAATATGTTTAAAATTCGAGACAAAAAAAGAAATTAAGAAGAATTACAGACAAAAACAAAATAGCCAATATATTAAAAACAAACATTAAATACAGTCACAAACAGCAAACTACCACAACCATAATGTAAATCACGAATAAAAATATAGATTCAATGATAATAAAATAGAAATAACATATCAGATTTACAATATAGAATTTGCTAGAAAACTATTACAAAAAGAAAGAAATTCTAATCCTACAAAACAGGTAATTTAAATCTATTTTTATGACGTCATTTAAAAGCCACTTCATTTCGTTTGTTTTAATGTTGTTTGTTATTACCACTAAATTTAAATATACGTATCATTTTATATATGCATAGGTTACATCTATTTCTACAACAAATGTGAGTTTTTGATTTTCCTAAGATCTTCTATTTGATCTGGGGAGAATGTTTTCTATCTTTTAATTCCCAAAAGTATTTTAACAAAATGTCTCGGATTTAAGATTGAACTTAAAGAAAGAATATTTATAGATATAAAGTCTACGTTTCCAAGGTCCGGCAGAAATTTCATAATATCGTTCTTTATCATATTTCATAGATAAAATATTTTCATGGTATATGATTTTTGACACACACACACACACACACACACACACACACACACACACACACACACACACACACACATATATATATATATATATATATATATATAATGTTTTTATTATATTAGTGATGATCATATGTGAAGATTGGATGTGCCTCGTGGTGCAGTGAATATTGGCTTGGAATATGAAATCGTTAGAGCCAAGTTCGACTTCCAGTTGCATTCATTTATGGGCGAATATCCTTGGGGAAAATTATTAATCCATCTCTCCTTCTTCAAGCTAAGGGTTGAATTCTAGAACAGATTGAGTTCTATAGTTTTGGCTGATAACCAGCCTGCAGCAGAATGAAATGACACATTATTGCGAGAAAATATTCTGCCTCGTCATTCATGGATTGAAAGAGACTTGATCACACAAGCGTTAATCACGTAATGGCACTTAACTGACATCTGGTTAAAAGAAATAGCAAAACAGATTAAATTCTATCGCAACCAGTCTACCGCAGAAATAAAAGAAGACCTACTAAGAAAAGATTTTCTTTCTAGTCAGTCATGAATCAAATAAAATTTGATCGCTCAAGCATGTACCACGTTCAGAAATGATATGAAGATTATGTAAGCCGATAATATTTCCTGTTAGATAACGCTATTCACTTGACCAAGACACTGATTTCTGTCCCCTATCACCATGGTTTATGCTAATCTCATAGCGAGTGACTCATTGGCTCTTCTCCGGCTAACATTTTCAGCTGACATGAACTAGTAAGATTATATTGAAACCATTGCTGCTAAGAAAGTTGATTCACTGTGTAGGGCTACACATTTTTCTCCCTAGAATCTATATATCATACTTATACATCCCTATTAGTTCATGCTTTCAAATCCACAGAGAATCATCAATATTATTACTCCTGATCTTTGCTTCAATCACTTTTCCCATAGCCGTAATTTTGCTTCCCCGTACCTTTACAATAAATACTTTTATCATAATCATTTTGAATGAACAGCTGAAGTTTCTGGGACACATAAAAAGGACGGTGGATTTGGAGAATCTAATACTCACAGGATGGATAGAAGATAAGAGAGACAGGAGAAAGCAACGTAAGAAATACTTGATAGTATTGAGTAAGTGGATGGGAGAGTGGAGTTTAAGATAAAAAAAATATCAACAGGAAAATCGTTAAGCGTGACAAGAGATAAGGTCAAGTGGAGAGCCATGATCGCCTACACTACTGGTCATAATTAGCAGGCTACCCCAGTGTTTAAAGAAAATGATGTATTTCAAACTATTTTTAGTATCTATTGCCAAGCGAATCATTATAAATGAAAACAGAATGATTCTTTCGTTAATACTGCACAATAGCATGTGCATTAAATGAGTTTATGAATATCCAATAATTACTTATATTGCAGTTTCATCAATGAAAGAATGAAGAAAATTTAGGGTGATTCGGACGAGTTCATCTTTGCTTCCTTGCCTTGTAAAATTTTGCAAAGTAATAATAACAAAAGAACCATTCCATTTTTATTTAGAATTATCCACTTAAAAATAGTATGAAATACATTTTTTTTTAAATAACTGGGGTGGCCTAATAATTATTGCTGGGATTACAAATAAACAGCAAGAAAACCGAATGCAAGGTCATGAGCAAAAACAGCAGCACAAAGTGTCAAATGCAGGTGGGGTGTATTAAAATCAAGCAGGTAAAAACATTAAATATCTGGGAAGTGTCCTAACTGAAGACGGAAAGTGCAACACAGAGATTCAAAGGCTAATTGGCATGGCGAAAGACGCGTTCCAGAAGCTGAGTAAAGTATTAAGACACATGAAGCATTCACTAGAAACAAAGAAGATAGTACTGGGTGACTATATGATGTCTCTTCTTTAATATGGCTGTGAATGTTGGACAATATCAACAAAGATGAAGGGAAAACTTTACGCAGCTGAAACGCGGTTGCTGCGGATATCGTGGACCGAACATGTGAGCAATGACGAGATTTTGGAAATGATGGAAACGAAAAGGAAATTAATATTGAGCATCAGGAAGAGACAAATGAAGTTCCTGCGATATGCAATGAGGAAGAAGGGCTTAGAGAACCTGATACTAACAGGCCAGATAAAGGAAACAGAGACAGAGGAAAGCAGCGGATAACATGTTTAAAGAGCCTGAGCAGGTGGATGACAGAACGAGGGCTGAGAGACGTTACAGAAGAAAGCGTGCTAAGAGCCACCAGGGATAGGGAGACGTGGAAGATCATGATCGCCTACGTCTTGAAGGTACATAAAATAAGAAGAATGTACGTCTTGAAAGGGCACTGCACATAAGAAGAAGAAGTGAGCAAGTTAATTGTCAAGTTTGTGTGAATGGATTGTAGAAGGATTTTCAGGAGGTTTCCAAAGAAAAAAACTCTGATACGAACCATAAAGAATTGTAAGAAAATGTCAAATCGATGGACAGGAAAAAGTAAAGGAAGGAAATAATGGCCGAACAGAGGTAATGGAAAAAGATAATTAAAGAAAAGTGAAGATTGTGAGTAAGAGAAATGAAAAGGAAGAGGAAGAAGATGACGACTGAGAAGTAAGCATTGATAAGAAAAAAGAAAAGAATGCTGAAATGTCTATTGAATGATAAAATAAGAAGATAGATAGAAAACACTGAAAGTGTTGAAGACAAACGAAAGGACAATTAAAAACATAGAAAAGTACATGGAAAAGGAATTTAAAAAGCGCAAAAGAAAACAAGGAAAATAAAAATTTAAATAAACGCTATTAGAATCACTGGAAAAAATTGACTGATTTGTTTTCTTCAGCTGTACACCAATCTCCATTTCTTATGTTGTGCCGATATCAAAATATTTTTGTACGCATTTTTAGGGAATAATAATGATTTAAGTAATACACGCCTTACTAATTAACCCATAGATTGAGGGAGAAGAAATGGATTCATAATAATAATATGGTTATTTAGACGTAAAGGCATATAACAAATCCAGTTGGAATTGGAACTCGTCCCTCAGATTAACAATTTTGATTACACTACTCACACATCCAAGTTTACAACAGTTGATATTCCAAGCGGTTACCCATGTAAGTAGTGACTAGGCCCGTTCATGAACGTACTGAAACCGGTGTTTCAACGTGGTGCGTCCGTGAGTGATAGGTTGGTTAACAGGGAAATGGGCATACGAAAGAATTTATGAATAAAAAACAGAAAGAAAGAAAGAAAGAAAGAATTGTGTAAAAATTAGGAGTAAAACAAGAAAGAAAGAAAGAAAGAAAGAAAGAAAGGAAGAAAGAAAGAAAGGAGAATTGTGTGAAAGAAAGAAAGAAAAAAAGAAAGAAAGAAAGAAAGAAAGAAAGAAAGGATAACGAAAAAAGAAAGAAAGAAAGAATGAAAGGAGAATTGTGTGAAAGAAAGAGAGAAAGAAAGAAAGAAGAATGAATGGAGTAAAAAATGAAAGAATACAAGAAAGAAAGAAAGAAAGAAAGAAAAAAGAAAGAAAGAAAGAAAGAAAAAAGAAAGAAAGAAAGAAAGGAAGAAAAGTTGTGTCAAAATTAGAAGTTAACAATGGAGATATATAAAAGAAAGAAAGAAAGAAAGGCAAAGTGTGTAAATATTAGACGTAAAATATATAGAATACATGAAATTTATTAAGAGTAAAAATGAAGTAATAAAAGAAAGAAAGAAAGAAAGAAAGAAAGAAAGGAAGGAAGAATGAAAGGAGAATTGTGTAAATATTAGGCGTAAAAAAGATGAAATACATGAAATTAAAGAAAGAAAGAAGACTTGTGTGAAAATAAAAGTTAAAAATGGAAGAATACATAAAAGAAAGAAAGAAAGAAAGAAAGAAAGAAAGGATAATTGTGTAAAAATTAGGAGTAAAAATGAAGGAATACATCAGGAGGACTCAAGTAAATTGGAAAATATACTACAAAGAAGGAATGGAGAAAAATGGACTAAATAGGAAATTAGCAAAAACAAATTCAGAAACGAAAGAAAAGTAAAATAAGGTTGGGAAGCAATGAACAGGAAATTCGTTAAACGAATCAAAGAAATAAAGATAAGAATTTTAAATGAATAGAATAAGATGAAAAAGAAGAAATTCAACCAATCAGTTTTTCCCGATCAAATGCATATTTGATAAAAATAAAATAAAATTCATGAAAATCTCAAAAGAGTTTTCCAAAATAAATGAGAGATAGAAAGTAGAAAAAATAAAATAAATTATACGAATGAAAAACTGGACGAAAATATGAACGGATATTTGCGGAAAAGCCCAAATGAATCGCTGTCCATTCCAAACTAAAAGTGTTTAAAATAAAGACAAAGATAGTACATCAAATAAACATAAAAAGTCATACTGGACAAAATAAATAAATAAAACTATATATAGTTCAGTGTTCCATTCATGTTTATTTTTTAATGTTCTTCATCTCTGAATTAGTTTTGATTCTGTTCGATGTGTTAGCTTATTTCGTCAAACGATAATTGAAACGAGCCGAGCTTTCGCCTCGACTGCAAATTGAAGAGAGAGCATTACAAAAAAAAAAACGTCTGCGTGTTCGTGTTTGATTTCCGTTGTGCTTTCCTATCGAATTACAAGAAAACAAATTAATCAGGACAAAACAGTGGATTTCTGTTAAAATAAATCCTATTACTAGAAACGGAGATATTTCGTGAAATTCCAATTCTTGTGTAGAAGTCATGTTTTGCTGAATAAATCCATAAAACAAATTTTACTGATTTTGATGCCGCTATGTTTTTTATTCTATTTTATTTTTTATGTTTTATACAGAAAGATGTATATATATATTTTTTTATATATGTTGGTTGCTTGTTTTATGGCATATCAACCTCGGCGGGTCATTTATTGACAACTAAATGTATATTTATTTTTTGCTGGTAATACCTTTATCTTTCAACAATTTATTGTTGTTTTTATATCAGTTTTGTGTACAGTAGTAATTGGGATTTGTTTTTATAAAGGCAGGGTCCCCAGATCCTACCCTGTTATTTAACCCATAACTGGATGGTAGGGACCAATTAATACCTTTCCCAAGGGTACCAGTGCTTAAGGGAATGCAGGTGCAACTGGAATTCGAACTCGGCTCACCGATTTCTCTTTCCGAGCCGATATCCACTGCACCACAACGCACATCCGTCACTAAACGCTTACAGCACCTGGTATTCCCAAGCGGTCACCCATCTAAGTACTGACCAGACTCAAATTTTCTTAACTTCGGTGATCGATCGAGAACCGGTGTATTCAACGTGATATGGCTGTAAGCCCGGTTTATATGTAAAAATTCAATAAATTTCATCAGAAATAAACGAAGTGGAAAAATGTTTTGAAATATTGACTTTACTCAAAATAATTTCACCATTCTTTCTTTTAGAGAAAAAAAAACCCTTACAAACCGATATATCTACATTAAACCGCTTTTCGGCAAAACGTTGAAGGGTTTAATCAATGCTGATGATGCGAAGCATTATGCTTCTCACGAGTTACTCTCGGACAAATAATATGGCTTCCGTTTCTCTAGGTCTGCCGCTGATGTGTTAACTGCCAACATTGACATGTAAATCCAGCTCCTGACAATAACGGCGAAGCTGGAGCTGTGGCTTTGGATATATCGATGGCGTTTGCAGAGTCTGTTAGCTGGTCTTCTATAAAAGCTTAAGGACTACGGTAGTACAGGATGATTGTTTGATTTAATCCAATCATCACTATCGAATCATGAAATGAAAAGCTTTTTGTACGTGATTTGTTTCAGATCCTTTCACACGAACACGAATATGCGCCAAGATTCTATTCTAGGTCCGATGCTGTTTCTGATCTTTATGATGTAAAGATTTCCCAAATAATTATTTATGCATATGGCACTATCATTCACCCATGTCTTAATAGAAAATTCACCAGACTGACAAAGTAACCTGGCAGTTGCTATTGAAAGAATAAACAAAACAAAACAAAACAAAACAAAGGTTAACTGGAGCAGGAAATGGCTAGTAAATTTTGAAATCTCTAAAACAAAATTACTGTCATTTAATCATTATAAAGAGACATTCTGCCTACCATCAGCTTGTACAACACTAGCCTCATGAAGAGCTACACAAGGTGCCTTCTACTCACGCTTTCAAATGACTTGACCCGAAACGTATAGATCGATTCAACAGCTGCATCTAATGCAAGCAATGTTGGGTTATTTTGAAGTGCTAGAAAATCTTTTCCTCATAATCTATCATGTATATTAAACAGATCTACCATTAGTCTGTAGATTCTATGCTACAATACTATTTGGTTTGTTGCTCATCTCGAGGTTTTTGACAAAATCCAAAAAGCAATGGAATCAATCCTGACTACATCTCGACTTTAGTCAATTTCTCACTGACTTGATGTTGAATCTCACTGTCTTTTATATAAATATTTCCATTATAACTTCTCTGACGAGCATTTTCCCTGGTGCCCCGACTAAAGGAATTTTAAGCGTGTTACTCTATAGACAAGAAAGAGAGTACTGGATTGTTACGTGCTGTCTGTCCTTCAATATGGCAGTGAATGCTGAACAATACCATCAGAGATGAAGGAAAAACTTGAAGCAACTGAAATGTGGTTCTACAGAAGGATGCTGCGAATAACATGGATCGAGCCTGTGAGCGTTGATGAGGTCTTGGAAATGATGGAAATACCAGGAAGTGACGACTGAAGTTCCTAGGACACGCAATAAGGAAGGAGGGCTTGGAGAATCTGATACTAACAGTCCAGATAGAGGAAAATAGGGACAAGGGAAAGCAACGGATAACATATTTGAAGGACCTAATCAGGTGGATGCCAGAACGAAGATTGCATGGTGTAACAGACGAAGGCGTGCCCGGAGCCTCCAGGGATAGGGAAACGTTGAAAGCCATGATCGCCTACATCCTGAAGGGACAGGGCACATAGACGAAGAAGAACTCTATCGACATCTAGGTCCCACAGTTTTACTGTTGAAATAGTTAAATTCAAACGCCATTTCTACTGTAATAGGTGTCTTTCCTCGTATTTCGTACTCGTGGAGGTCCTGACCGCTTCTCTGATAATTACAATTTTCCAAAATTTAAATGCAACGTCAATTGATATTTTCTATCTTATTGAAAAGCGTTCAACGTTTGTCTTTTTCTTTTCCTCCTTATACTATATTTTTCCCTTCAGTTTTCACTTTTGTAATCCCCTGCGTTCTAGTGACATTCTAACTTTACTCGGGGGAAGAATGATTAAAAGTACTTGATCAGACCACTCACATAACAATGGACGTTATTTCGTTCTATCTGAGTTTAAAGTGACTGTTATTTTGTCTTGTTTTTATGTGCAGCATCAAAATTTACTGTGCGTCTACTTCAACTGTCTAATAACCAAGTAAATATAAACAAATGAAAACTATCGGGAACAAGTGTCACTTATCCAGAAGTTAAAAGTTTATACTAGCAAACTTATGTAAACAATTAAACAAGGAACTGTTAGTGTCAGCCTTTCAATTGTCAGTCGTGTCATCAAAATAACGAAACAAACTGGATCCATCAGTTCAAAAGGGAAAATGCGACCAATATATATATATATATAAAAAACAACAAGAAAATACAGATATCTAACGAGGTAAAATGTGAAAGTTCCTAGGAAAGCGTTATTCGTTTTGTTTCAATTAATTTGTACAATTTGTACATACTAAAACAATCAAACGAGATTAAAATGCACAATTCCGTGACGGTTTATTGCCTAACGCCTGATGAATGAGAGACTACTAAACAGGAAACAGACGACAGTTGACTCGTTCTAATTGCATGAGAAAATTATGATTCACACATACACACACATGCACACACACAAACACTCCCAACACACAGACATACACACATATATATATATATATATATATATATATATATATTGTGTATTTAGGCAGCAAATTTTCTTTTAGCTTATTATTAATAAAATCCGTTCATATTCATGAATAATATTTGGCGTATTATAATTGAAAGATGTTAGAAATGAGCTGTTGACAGATGTTATCATCATTCATTTCTCAAGGTACTCAAGTACTTTCAATCTCTTTCCGAGTTATGGTAACAAAAAATAACTACAAAACTGCGTTGTTAAAAATTACTGTGGATTTTTTTTCTGCGTCAAATATAACAGTTGACAAATTGCGAGCGTTCATTAGAACGTGCAATTATCCAAAATGGAATTTTTCATATGTTTTAATGTCATAGTCATGCACATGTTAAAGCATGAAAAACCTTTTTTTTACAAATATTTTAGAACATTACTGCAGTATTCATAGCTGATTCTATTAATTGACGGCTTAACTGTTTTAATGAATTTTGGCTCGAGAATCTGTAGTTTGCTTTTGTTTAATTTCTTAGTGTAGGATAGTTGTATTATCAATCATTATTTTTTTATGTTGTGAATGAAGACAGGAATGTTGTTGTAGATGTCTAGAACTGGACGTTATATTTATTAAAAATAAGCTGACATAATATTTGCAGTTTATTTAATCTGACATATATATATATATGTATGTATGTATGTATGTGTGTGTGTGTGTTTGTGATATAAATATATCTGACAAAGTGAATAGAATAAGTAAAGAACAGGTAACAGAAAAAAGTGTCTATAATCTAAAATCCTTCATTTTAAGACGATTTACATTTAAAATATTCATTGCTTAATTGCGCGTGACATGAATGTGACCAAGGAAATCAATCCTTAATCAATATATTATCTGTGCTGATTTTTAGAGAAGTCATTTAAAATTAAAATAAATTGTTGTCATATTTGGTCAGGTACCCCTACTATTCATCTCAGATTTCTTGACAGGCTCCAAAGGAGAAACTCTACTGTGATCGGTCCGAACCTGGTCGCTCGACTCCAGCCCATTTCTTACCGACGGGATGTGGTTTCCCCGCTGTCTTTTCAAAGATTTCATGGCCTCTGCTCCGATGAACTTAACTCACTGGGGATCTCTTCACAAGTTTTACTCGAGGAACCAGACTGGCAACAACGCCTCACCTTTCTACTTTTAAATCATCCAAATGCAGCAGCCACTTTTATCCGTCAGTTTCTTCACTCGCACTTTCTGTCGGTGGAAATCCCATCCGTATATTTACTTCCCTGACGGCTATATTATCCATGAATTTAAATGCAATGTCGTTTTCCATCTCTTATACACTTGACTCCAGTACTTGTCTCCTTATTTCCCCATCACCCCGAATACACTGTTCTTTTCCTTTCTCAATCTAGCCTCGCAACGATCTTCACACCTGCATCTCCATCCTTCCCTTGCCTTCTCTCTGACATCCCCTCTAATAGTTTCGTCTTAATACTCGTTCTTCTCCTGCTTAAATATTCACTCTATTCTTATGTAGACCCCTGCGCACCAATAGCTATACCGCCTTGCTTGGTGTGAAACGATAGCAAAAAAAAGAAAAGGAAAGAAATATTAAATCATTCGTCTTTAAACAATCTCTGAAGAATAACGTTAAAGTGTAATATGTTAGATTAAACACACATTTTTCCTTTTTGTTACGTACTTTAGTCATATATATATATATATATATATATATATATATATATATATATAAGAAAACTTAAGATAGACACGTTATTTCATGGTGAATCGGAAGTGTGGCCTATTTTCAGGCAAACCATCCTCAGCTTCCGTCTTTAGTTAACAAAGCATTTTACACTTTATCCTTTTTATTTTTATCCTTTGTTAAATAAAGACGGAAGCTGACGATGGTTCGCCTGAAATAGGCCATATTTCCGATTCACCATGAAATAACGTGTCTGTCTTAATTGTTCTTATATTTGTTCTATATGTATTTATATGCATATATGTTTACAGCTCTCTTGGAGAGTTATCTTACTACTGTATGTAGAGGATACACCTTTGGATTCTTCTATACCCACACTGTATGCTGATATATATATATATATATATATATATATATATATATATATCCCTTTAGAAATAAATCAGGTCTTTAAATGCTACCTCTATATATGTTTGTGTGTAGGGAGGAGAGAGAGAGAGAGAGAGAGAGAGAGAGAGACAGACAGACAGACAGACAGACAGACAGACAGACAGAGCTCAATCGCCCAATGGAATAAATATCACATGGATTTTATACTTAATGCAGTCACTCGACACAAAATGCGTTCCCTGTTTGATAAATTGGTTCGCTTCCCGAGCCAAACCTCAATACAGAAAACAGTAATTAGCACGAACAAAGACCTAGAAATCAGCCGAGCCGTTTCATCCATATTACAACATGTCACTTGTAGCCTCTTCAGCTTCTACTGATTACAGAAAGACGGCTTCCATTCGCATACCGCAAACGTAAGAGAACCCAGAAAAATCGCTTGGAGCCAATGGCACTACACTGACAGCTCCCTCTCTCTGTTTATGGCAGGCAATTATCATTTCTGAATTTAATACACCTCTGGAGAATTGGGCCGCTTATCTTGCAGATTCATCGTGGTCAACGATCTGCTTGGCTATTCACTTATCTGGGGTTATATTCAAAGGCAAATTTTACCAGACAATCGACACGTTATCAACTTGATCGTCACTGGTTTAATGACTTGCGTAATCCCGCTTCCAGTCACCAAATTCTAATTCTGGAATATCGAGATTACTGTTACGAATTCATATCTCGCTCTGAGTGAAATATTTCTAATCTATTTTAAATTTGAGATAGTTTCTGGCATGTACTTGACAAGGTATCAAATTTACCGTACTCTCATTGCTCACAGTTTAGAAACATTTGAAATCCTTGTTACAATCTGTAAAGAAATATTATATATCTCAAATGAATAATTATGTAGACGATACAAGGTTGATAGCAGACTAAAAAAGAATGTGCAGGAAGTTCAACAAAAAGTATTAACAGAAAGCGAGAAGAAAGGACTAAGTATCAAATTATAAGGCAGATTGTATGGTTAATTTCTGCATGCATTTCTTATGGGAAAGGCTATAATTACTTACAAACGGCTCATTTCCCTTACTTGATTCCTTTGCTATTCTGGATTTTTTTTTAAGGCATATCAACCCTTTGCAAGTTATTTAAAGCCAGCAACTATTTTTAGATTCAGAGGTTTGGAAATATTAATGATATTTGTGATAAATGTTTTACTATTTCACCCATAGCTGGGGCAGAAGTATTTGTGAGTGCATATAACGAATCTAAATGTAACTGCCACACGGCCCTCCGATTACCAATGCCTAATCAATATATATTATTTTACCAGCACTTTCAAGCTTACAACACTTGGTATTCCCAAGCGATTAGACATCTAGGTAATGATCAGGCTCGAAGTTGCTTAACTTCGATGATCTGTCGGGAACCGGTCTTTCAAAATAATGTCTCCGTAAGCCGGTAATGTTCTCATTTTTGGCCCATGGAACAATAGGCTAATGGATTAAAACGTTGATTCTTGAAATTGGTGATATGTTAAATTCCTTGATCCGAAGTGAGCACTTGAACTCACTGGAAACGTGTGAGCGAGAGCTCAGCAGTTGTAAAAGGAAAATGAGAAAAGATATTCCAAGACATGTTTGCTGTAGAAGTAGTAGAATCAGCTTTTCATATTAAATAAAAAGTTCAGTATGAAATTCCCTGTTGGTAAAGCGAATCGAGGTATAGCTTGTCAAAAACAATAATTCTCTGATAAAATGAAACAAAGAAAAGGTCAAAAAACTAAGACAATATTTCGCATGTCAATAACTTATGATTGTCAGCAAAAGAAGCAGCACAAAATAAGAGAAACAAATAGGAGAAATCAAAAGCTAGCAGGCCATGTATTCAACCGAATATGTGAAACTTAGTACCTCTATATCTTCCAGCTTTGAAGGAAATTCATCATTGCATTCTCCCAGAAAAAAAAAAACAAGATATTTCTAGATGATGAATGGGTCTTTTGTAGAATTAGCTGTTTTTTATAAGCAGCGAAAGTTATAGTCCGAATGTGAAAGTATAGGTGAGGATTGCGTGTGTAGTGTGTTTTCTCTACCAAGCAGTAAAAATGTATGTTGGGCATGCAAATATGCATATTGTCTGATTTTGTCTTGCTAGAAAACAGTTCTCTTCAGATTGGCTGATCCTGTACACATTTCAACAATTGCTGAATTTAATCAGTTTTGAGAAAAAAATACTTTTTTTTAATGTTTATTCAACACGTCGGCGATCATGGCTCTCGAAAGATTCCTAGCTTTGTAGCTTTTTGTATAGTTTGTCTTTTTGCTATATATGATAATTCCTGTTTTGCCAATCAACCAACCAACTATACATGACACATTCATGTAGATTATGTTTTCATCTGTCTCTCTTGCTGTCATTATACCCAATGTGTGTCATATTCTCCAACCCATCTTTCTCATTATGTATCTTTGAAATGTAATATATATATATATATATATATATATATATATATAATTAATTTTTATTATATATTTAATATATATATATTAATTTCCGTATATATAATATATATATATATATATATATATATATATATATATATATTACGGAAATTAACGAAAATTAACAGAACTTAGTAATAAACAACCGACAATTTGAAATGAGTTGTTTCAACATAATTTTTGAGTGATACTCGTATTTAAGTAGATCTTCTGTTTTTAATTAAACAGTATTATATATCTATATATACTGGACTGATTATTTACGATAAATTTATATAGGCTTGATTAAAACCTCGTTGAGACTGATGGTCATTCGTGGTAGTGAGGTCTAAGATTTGCCAGATCACATGGTAGCTTCCCCTATGTGGATAGAGGTTGCAGGTTCGAATCCTGTTGAATGACACACATTTTCGTAATAAAAATTTACCGTAAATAATCAAAGTAAAAACAGAATATGTACGTAAATACGAGTATCGATCAAAAATAATGTTGAAACAAATCATTTCAAATATATATATATATGAGCACGTATAAAATATTTTAAGGACCTATCCCAGCGATCCACTTGAAGTTTCGTAAATGAAGTATAAGATCTGGTAATTTTACGTGATCTGTTTCCTTGTTAGCAATATCTGTTATTATATGTGGATGGGCTGGAGATTTTATAGGACGACTATCAACAAGTGATGCACAAGGTGTCAAATTATACGTAATTTCAAATCTTATTCAAGCATTTGGATTAAAGGCAAACCAACGTTTGACTGTTCAAAGAAAGCTCTTCATCCTGTTGGTCAAAAAATTTAAACACCACAAGTAGTACAAAATTCCTTTCGAATTCCACAAGATGCATGTCTTTCTTACATTCAATGCCTGACTTTGGGGTGTCTGAAATTGGCTTATCTTGCTTACTCCAGGGTTTTTTTTAATGTTGACGAACCACTTTTTATCATCCTTCAGAATTTGCTTAAATAATAGTGCTTTCTCATTGCATTTACACAGAAAATAGGCTTTCGTCCATACCATGTTGAATACACCGGTTCTCACTCGATTACCGAAGTTAAGCAACGTTGAGCCTGGTCTGTACTTAGATGGGTGACCGCTTGGGAATACCAGGTGCTGTAAGCGTTTAGTGACGGATGTCCGTTGTGGTGCAGTGGATATCGGCTCGGAAAGAGAAATCGGTGAGTCGAGTTCGAATTCCAGTTGAATACACTGCATTCACTTAAGCACTGGTACCCTTGGGAAAGGGATTAATCCGTCCTTTCCCTCCAGTTATGGGTTAAATAACAAGGGTAGGACTTGGGGACCTTGCCCTTAAAAACAAATCTCAATGAATCTTGATACTCGAAAAGAAAAAAGTATTACTAGACACAAAACTTATAAAAAGAAACAACAATATCTTTTGGAATAAAAAGGTATTACCAGCAAAAAATAAAATTTAGTTGGCAATAAATGACCCGCCGAGGTTGATATGCCACAAAAAACAAAGCAACACAGAAAATGACTAATATTAATGCGATCAAGTAGATTATTTTCACCTAGGTTATGTGGTACTCAGACATTGTCGTGATTTGAGTTTTCAAGTTTTAGTAAGTGCTCATGTATAGTAGATTTTGATATATTCCCACGTTGTGTAATTCAGGTTATTCTCAGTCAATGGTAGTCTGCCTGGGCATTCTTCATCAATAAAGTTACAATCACCAACTGTAAACTTAGAGAGCAACTTCCGTACAGTTCTGTCAGCTAAAACACCTTCAGAGTACACATCTCATATATTATTTATGTTGAGAAACAGGAAAATGGGGAGGATAACTAACCATTTTTTAAACCATAGTCACGCACAGCATCGACTGAAACGTTTTGTGAGCTGAAGCACAATCCTGAGGAAACGTCACTTGTCGTAAGTTTCCATGCCGTTTTTTTTTTTTTTTGATAACTGACTCACCCGGTTAACAATTTCTCTCAGTTGTTGGTGTAGCCATTTTTAATTGTCAATATAGAAAATTCTTCTTTCACTCCAAAAGACTGAAGTCAACAACTTCCCTCCGAATAAAACAACAACGTTGGTATACTTTGGAGAAAGTGTGAAGAGCGTGCTGTCATTACATGCATTGTCTTTTTGTCTCTGGCTCAAAGTAATGAAGTGAACACTCATCATCGCTAAGGAAACCTTCAATAGAACCAGCTCCATCTTCCTCATACAAAGTCAGAGAAGATGTGTAACCCAATACGAAGAAGACATCGTCATGCCAATTTCATTGCGCCCAATATTCTCAACTCTATCATGAAATTGGCTATTTGATATGTAATCAATTGCCTGTCATCGAACACCATGTGATGAGAACAATCAATGTTTTGCAGGCTCGTTTAAGTCACAGGCTCGTTTAATTCACAGACATTGGGACTTGTTCAAGATTCTCTTGTTCTCTCCGAAAATCACTTGCCCGTTGTTGCACTTTTGTTAAAGTAGCAACCATGGAAGTCATTAGGCGCTAAACACTGTGTGTATTGATATCTCCACAGTGCCAGATTATGCCCATTTTTCAAGAGAAGTCGTTAATTCTTACATTTAGCAGTTAGATATCAATGTTTGTCTATACTTCTGAGATGAAGTACACTATTTACACTGTTCAGACTATTGTACTTTATTGCCTATTTGCATTATTCAGAGTATTGTCCTTTATTGCCATGTTTAAGATATTTCGGCCATTCTATGCTCCGAACTTCTTCAAGGACACGTAGTTCAGTGGATATAGCCGTTGTTTAGCTCTAGTAACTTGACTGAAAGTGTTACGGGTTCAATATCAAGCAATAGCAGTGATGAACAAATATCTTAGAGAGTTAACTTAAAGGGAAATAACTACATGGTTTCCAGAAGTAGCATCGCATATGGAATGAGAATGATATACTCCAGTAATCGTAATAAAGGGTTTTATTCGAAATTCCCAGCACCTGAAGACTGCCAGAGCGTACAACGATCGACATGTCGATAACATGGCAATAAAGATTATGACAATAGGTCAAACAATGTAAATAGTGAGTCAGATATCAGTTGAACTAGAACAAACAATTTAATAAGAAGAGTCTAAGGACCTTGCAGTATACCTTCATATATACGTAAAAAAATAACAACGCAGAAAACTATATTCTGACGTAAATCGATGAGAATGATATTCAGACAAATAAACCAGTCATTGCTGAAATAAATCCTACAGTCAAGGAGATATATATACAATAAAAACCGGCTACAGTTTACATTAAACAATCAAAAGCGACGGAAACTATAATCATTTGTATTTTGACGTCCAATGTATGCGAATTATAAACATATTCGTTGCATTATTGTGAACGTAAATTTAATGAAGTGAAATCTGAAATTAATGTATTAAAAAATTAGTAATTAATTATACATTATTAATATGAAATCTAATGTACTGGTATTTGTAATATATTTGTTGTTATATTTGACAGTAAACTTTACATAGATATAAATTTAATTAAAGATCAATGTATCTCTTGTAATATTTTTTATCATGTTTTCTCTGCATTCTAACTGATTACCTAATGTCTTGTATATCTCTTGTCGAATTCATAAGCTCGTTCAGTTTTCATAAGCCGTTGTCAAAGAAAGATTATATTAGATTTACAAAAATAAACATTGTTGCGTTATGCTATGTGTTAGTTTTATTTGGTCTTACAATCTCTCTCTCTCTTTCTCTCTCTCTTTCATATTTATATATATATATATATATATATATAAGAAAAAATGAAGGCAGACACGCACTGTATGTACAGGATACTCCTTTTGATTTTTCTATATCTACAACGCATATATATATATATGTCGCATTTAAAGAAAAATATATATTGTTTGGAAGCAATAACAGGAAATTATTCCAAACAGGTCCACCGGCAAACCAAATTCACTGAAAAGTTATTATCACTCAAATGACGGCTCAAACAACAACAAGACCCCTTCAATTTAGCATACAACGTTTTATGCACTCGACTTGGCGACCACTCAGCCAATGAGCGACTAGAACTACTAAATATAAACGGCACAAGCGACAATGATTCCACGACCACGAAGTACTGACCGATTCTCCATCCAACCAACTGTGATCCATTCGCCGTCGCCACATTCCCGTGCAAAACATACACCCGACTCTGGCCCTTTTGTGTAAGTCACTGCTGCAAAACATATGAAAAGTAACTGTCTTTTTTATGTGTGAGTTGCTAGCCAGGAGTCTTGATTAACATCAGAATTTTTGCATGTGTCTAGAAGATTCACGCTACATCTCTCTCAACAGACTTCAATTCGATCTCATTTAAGCGCCTGTAGAGACATAACAAAAAGTATCCGGAAGATACGCGTTGATACATCAAATATCAGAGTATCACAAGAAAAATAACAATAATGGAGACTGTGTGAATTTGGTATTATAAAGAAAATATTAATGTTATTGTTTTTTTCCCCCGTGGGTTTGTTGCTGTTATTGATTAAGTTTTGAAGAAACAAGTCTTATAAGATTATTAGGGAAGCCTTTGTTTGCGAGTGTTTGTTTCAAGTCATGGAGTTCTTTGAAGAAAATCGTGCGAGAAGATGAATTTTCCTATTTTTTAAGGCGGAGGTATTGTTTTTGATCGTTTTGTTTGTCCGTCTATCCTTGGCCAGGGCAATTCAAGACTCGCTGGATAGATTCGGAAGAAAATGTCAGGGATGATTGACGTCATGACTGGCACAAACTGATTAGATTACGGGTTAGATCTGCTACGATATAAAGTTTCTGGGTCACATTTCCTGTTTTTTACAAATATTTTCTTGTACGTTTCACATGCCAAATACTGAATTACATTTTCTGAACGTACTCTTTTCCCCGGTAACTACAATACAAATTTAATACTTATTATCCATGAGCAAAATAAACAGATAGAAGTCACACACAAAAGATTGAGGCAATATTCAATGTTGGGATATTAAAAAGTAAACACAAAATCTAACACAATTCTTGCAGTCTCATTTTTAATTTTACTTTACATTTTTCATTTATGTTTATTTTTATTTTTATTTTTTGTATTTTTAATCTTGAGAGTGGACAATGTCATTGCAGTTATTCTCATTTTACTAATCATTTCTTGCTAATCGCTGAGATGATGTCGGTCTTGTGCTGGAGGAGGTTTTTGGTGTTTGACTGCATTTTTAGTTTTTATTATTATTATTATTATTATTATTATTATTATTATTATTATTATTATTATTATTATGTCATTTTTCATCATCTTTCGATTTCTGTTATGGTGGAACTACCAACCAAGTCTGCGGGAAAACCTAAAGCTGGTCGTGGCGTGATGTTATGGCTCCATTTCATGTTTTTTCTATCTTCCCCATCATCCCTAGCGTTACATAGACAAAGTTCTCCTTAGTGTGTGGGCTGTACATAATAAGACAAGTTTTTGTATATCTCTTAAGCTGGGGTTTCCAGGGATTCTTTCAATGTGTTTTTTTGTTCCATTTTTTATCATTCCAAGTGCACTTACTATCACTGACACAACTCTTGTTTTTAATTTCCACATTTTTTTTCTATTTCAATTTCCAGGTCTTTATATTTGACAGTTTCTCAAATCCCTTGGTTGCTATGTTACAATCCGCTGTACAAGCCATATCAATTAATAGACAAGTTTTCTCTTTCTGGTTTTTAACAATAATATCTGGCCTATTTGCTTCAATCTTTCTGTTTGTGTAGACGGTGCAATTTTTCTGTCTGTGTAGACGGTGCAATCCCATAGAATGGTGTCATCTTCTATTTCCGTAACCGGTGCTGGGTGATGTTCATACCAGTGATTGTTTACAGATGCACATTGTCCAATGCGAACATTGCCCCATATCGTTGCGATTTTTATATTCATTTGGGGCAAGTAGTAAACAGCCTGAGGTTAGATGGTCTATTGTTTCTTGGTGTTTATCACAAAACCTGCATTTTGGATCCATATCATTATGCACAATACTTGCCTGAAAGTTTCTAGTGAAAAGACTTTGGTCTTGCGCTGCAAGAATAAAGCCTGCAGTCTCAGACATTAATCCAGATGCACGTAACCATCGATGAGTATTAACTTTATCAACATTGGATATATTGGCACGTTTTGGATATTGGCGATGCAGAGGTTTGTCTTGCCAGCATTGTTTCATCTGTTAAAGGGCTTTATCTTTGGTTTTCATTTTCATATTTTTTGCAGCAATAGTTGGTTCTTGGCTTCAGTTTTGCTTTTCTACAGAATATACTAACTGTTAATCTTGTTTGTATATACTGCCTTCTTTTATTATTGAATATTTTTTCTTTCTTTCTTCATGTTGCCTTACTAATTGTATTATCTAGTCCTTTGTTGTTTCTATGTATGTTAGTAAGCCAATAGTTGCTGTCTTGTATGACAATTCTAGCTGAATACGACCTCTTCCACCTTCTTTACGGGGTATGTATAGACGGTCTACATCAGCCTTTGGATGATGCATCTAATGCTTATTATTATTATTATTATTATTATTATTATTATTATTATTATTATTTTGTGAATCTTAGCATTTTATCTTTTGGGAAGAAGCACTGTTTCTTTTAGTTCGATGCAAAAGTAAGTGATTTTGAATTTGTTCTCTTAATATATTTTTATACCTTATCACTTTCAGGACATGTTGCATCCCGTCTCTACAGTGATTTCTTTACTTATCTTAAATCACGTCTTTCGATATACAGTGGACTGGTTTCTCATTACTTTCCCGGTGGTTTTGAATTATTTGTTGTTATTCTTTTATACTACCTTGGATCCAAGTTTATATGACCCAAATTACCTTGCCGTTTAATCCATCATTTGGTGGGCGGAGATTCATGACTTTGAGCTAAAGTGGACGCCATATTCCGGTCCAACGTTTCATATTGATTGCGGTTAAGCTGCCACATATGTCATTTAGAAACTCACAACATATATAACTTATTTAATTACCGTATTTGAGGCATAAATGACATACGGGTGTATAAGACGCATCCCAATTTAAGCTGGGCAAATCAAGAAAAAAATAGTAAAATTAGTAAAATTATTAGTAAATTCCTAGGCTATATTTATGAGGTATGATTTTGCTTAAACAAGCCATGATTACATTTAAGCAATAAATACTGAGAAATGAGAACACGAGCCTATAAAAATTTATTCTTTCTGTAAGTGTAAGGTCGTAATCAGGCATCGCCTTCCACGTGTTCTATTGCTTTTTATGTTTTTCTTGAATGGTCTATTTCAAGAGATATCTAACTCATTAGTTCCCCAGGAATAAGTACTATATCTATTTTTAATTATTGCACTTTCTTTTTAATGGATCCAGTCCTTTTTAAACCTACACATGGCATAAAAAACGCAGAGAAATTTAAAAATATTTCTTACTAAAAAAAACGTACGCCTTATATGCCGTTAAATACGGTACATTTAAGTGTTGCTTAATATTTGTGATCAATTTTGAGCAAACATTGACTTTCCTACCCAACAAAATATAACGGAGTATCAAAATATTTTTTGTTGACACCGTTCTTACTTTAACGTCGCTCATCGACATTATTTGTTGTTTTAAAAAATGATAATTAGAATTGTAATAAAACTAAGAATATAAAAATGAATTTATACTTTTTGATGGTTCTTGAGAATTTACAACAAAAGTATTAAACATTATTTATTTATTAGGCTGTTTATTTAGAAGAAGAATTTTATATTTACGACATTCAGAAAATAATACTTTTTAACTAATATTAAGTAATATTTATTATTTACTAATTCGTCAGGAAGTAGGTATGAATGCAATGTTTTATTAATAAATTCATAATCATTTAGTAAATAATTAAAATGTGTGGATCAATAATAAGGAAATCCTTATTATTTACTATTTTATAAAGTTAGAATCAATATGCAATTACCTGATTAATTGTTAACAATTCAAAAAGACGATACACTAGTGAAAATAATAAATAAATAAATAGTGTTTATTATTTTGTTTCCAATTAACCAGGAATAAAGAAAAGATATAAATTCATTTCGATATCCTAGGGTTTTATTACAATTTGTATCATCTTTTTTTTAAGACAATAGAAATTATCGAGGAGTGAAGGTAATTAAAATATTAGCGGTTTCAGGTGAAAAACCGTCCTGCTGACACCAGCTCTTTTTTGAGGGCAGGGAGACTCAAGTTGATCAAATTAGTGTACATTTTTAGTGCTGAATAATATTTATAATTCCAAATAATTGTTATTACTAAGATATTTTAAATGGTAGTAAAAGACATTTTATATTCCATCTATATATTCGAGTAATACATTTCGCAAAACCATAGTTCTGGGAAATATAAATAGCAAAAAAGAACTATTAAATTATTTATACGAAACAATTACCGATATTTGTCAAAAAAAGTAATCATTTTCAAAAGAGTTATCAGTTTCAGCAACACAAAATTAATAATTAATCTGCAAAAGTATGATGTCTCAGTGAAATAATTATAATTAATTTCTATTTTCGACAAATATCTTTGATATTACTTTAATTGGCTTCCGTTATTTTGTTTACTATATCTCGGTGTAGTAGCACTAACATATTCTATTAATCAATTTCAAGAGTTTCTGGGATAAGTGATAACAAGATAATCTCACATTCTGTTTTATAGTCTAAGCTATCAAATAAACCAATTTTTACGGCGTAACGATATACGAAATTATATATACAAATAAAAACAACAGGGAATTGCATTAACTACTGAAAATATTTAGACAAACATCATCGGCTGTCTCACTGAACAGTTGTCTTATTGTTATCTATATTTCGTGTCCTAAACATTTGCGTCAAACTGAATTTTATTGCCTTGCGTTGTGTGAAAACAGTAAAATAAAAAAATGGGAATGGAAATATTTAATGCTAGCAGTATAGCTCGGAGTTGCTCGGGTGTAATGAAAGCATTAAAACTAATCCATGGCCCTGCAGATCAGACACTTTGGACGTTAGCAAGAAAGACTAAAAAGCAATAATTGTTTCCAGTCAAAGCGAAACCGTAGATTAAAGAAAAAGTGAATGGATGTATGTCAAAGTTTGATTTCCGGTATCGATGTCAAATAAGTTTTCCGTAGCAAACTGAATTTTGAAGGCTAAATAAGTCCTCTGAGTAAATGGTATCGTGGCTAAGACTGAGAACTACAATCATACCTACTTAGAGCAAACCCGAAGCAAAAACCAAAATAAAAGGGCTGAAAATTTGATTTTGCTCAGACGCAATAGTATATCGGGGTATCGATTTCCAATATCGGAGTCAAATAAGTCATCTAAGGATAAACTAACTGGAGTAAGTCCATGAAATCTTATCGTACCAATAGGAAATAAATTGGAGAAGATGGGCCACATTGATGGCTGAATATCGGCTTTTGATCAGATTCGATAGAATATCGAGGGTATTGATTTCCGATATCAAGGTAAATACGTCGTCTGAGAAGATCTACTAGGGTTTGAGACTAAAACCTATAATTCTATCAAGTTAGAGCAAATTCTGCAGCAAGAACCACGATAAAAGGGCTGAAATCCTGATCTTGATCAGACCTGATTGGATATCAGGGTATGGATTTCCAATATAAGGAGAAAAATATGAATAAATAAGTAGCTCATGACCTATCCGGAAGCCTAAAGAATATTTGTCTGAAGTTTGATGAGAATCTGATAAAAATTGTGGATTTGTATAAAGAAAATACAGACAGACATCTTGCCTTTGATATATATATATATATATATATATATTGTCATCCACAGACAGATCTGTTTCGCCGTATCACAGCTCATCAGTACGGTTAGATAGATAGATAGATAGATAGATAGATAGATAGATAGATAGATAGATAGATATTTTTATTATATTTAGAAACCACCTATCACGGAATTACGTTTGATATGCTGTTCGTGCGATTATCCAAATTTTCTGATAGGAAACTTATCCCAACGCTTGCTACGTGGTCCTGGATAAAGCTGTATAAAAGAAAAAGAGATAAAAACTGTCTCTTCTTTTTTTATTTTTTTATTTTTCCCCTCCGACGTGCCCCTTACTCCCAAGTGAACAACGTATTGCATCACATAAAACACATTATTTCACGATCTCTTGTTTGTAAAATCTATTATGATAACACAACATCTGCACTATGATCTATTACATAAATATATTTATATCGGGGACACGAGAACATAACCAACTTGGACAAATTGACTAACACCCCTAGAAATTGCTGATATACGCAACAAGTAATCTCATGCCGCTATTAATATTTCATGTTATTACCTTGTTTTAAGTTTGGTTGTATTATTATTTTGAGACGGTATACCATTTCTGTTACAATGATTTTATATGAAGCAGATAAATACTTCTTTTTTTCAGTCACTAGAATATATCAAGAACATTTATAAATATACAATTCGTAGTACTTTGAACATATCTGCCCTATCTGTGTTGGTACATCAAGAAATTCTCTACAATCTCAAAAGAAAAAATGTGCAACATTACAGATCCTGATAATGGAATCTTAGTTGATTTCTTATTGTTGTATACGTAGTTTTCTTGAGTATTTTCTATAAACATTTTCATAGAAAATATTTCAATTGATATCTACGAATTTAAACGTAGCACTAGATTGCCAGTTCCCAAGATTTTTCTGTTGAAATTATTAGATTTAACCGCAAGCTCTATGATGAATGATTTTCATCCCACACTTCTCGCTTTTAGAACTCTCTTCTAGATTTTTGCTTTTCTGTAGAGCATGCGGTTCAAATATTTAAATGCAACATCAATATTCTGTCTTCTGGAACCTATGGGATACAAATCCATCAACTAACTAAAATAGACAAAGTAAAATTGCACACTCAAATTCAAACGTTTAAAAACATCTTGGAAAAAATTGACTAAAGTAAATTTCACAAGTCAGCGTGTTAGGCAAAATTCTGGAACCTAATTGGATAAGAAATAGAAAATTCATATTACAACGTCTGTCAAACGTTTCTTTCACTCCTGTATTCATTCGACATATAGCCGAGTGAATATAGACGTTGGTTAGTTTCTAACGTGAGTCTTAAAGTTTTGAGTTCAATACCAAGCTACAGCAGTGGGAAACAAGTAACTTGCAGAGTTAGAGGGACAAAACTCATAACTTCCAATCAAGGCTTTATGCAAGGAATGAGGGTGATATACCCTAGTTATTGTAATAAAGGCTTCGGTTCGAAATTCCTAGCATCTGAAGGCCAGAGTGTAGAACAGCCGAAACGTCGTACAAATGGCGACAAAGAGGAGGACACTAGTCCGAATAATGTAAATACTGCAAGGTTAAACATTAATGCATTTTCTGTGACTTGTTTTGTTATACACAGATAATTTTTCTACAGGTGTTTAACATTCGGGTAAAAAATCCAGGGATCGCTATATATATGGAATCGTTTCATACTCGAGTAAATACTGTTATTCGATAACAGAAAAGCTCACAAACAGGCTCAATAGCCATTTTTAGCTCCTCTTTTAATACTTAATCATAAATATATACTTTATACTACCATAAAGTTCTCGGAATTATATTCTATGATTCAGACATGTCTAAATTCTACGGTTAAGTCCTAACAAGAAACTTAAATAGTAGCAATCTACAAACATTCCCTCCGTATTGTCTCAAAGTTCTCGACGGGCTCATGAGGAGAATCTGTAATGTGATTGGTCCCGTCTATGAAGTTTGATTCTAGCCACTTTCACATCGGCGGGATGTGGCTTCCCTCTGTCTCTTCTATAAATATTTTCAAAGCTTTTGCTCTAACGAACTTAGGTTACTGGTAGACCTTCCACAAGAATTTACTCGGACAACCAGACTGGCAACAGGGTCTCACCATTTTACATTTAGATCAACCAAATACAAGCGGCAACTCTATTCCATCAGTTTCTTTTCTCGCGCTTTCCGCCTGTAAAACTCCCTACCATATACTTGCTTTTCTTTCGGCTATAATCACTAGGAATTTAAATGTAAAGTCAATTCGCATCTCTTAGTTACTTAGCTCTAGTCCTTTCTTCATCTTGTATCTTGTTCTTTTACTTTCTCTCTACATTCACAACTGTCTTCACTCCTGTGTTCACATCCTTCTCTTGCCCTTTCTATTTCAACTCCTGTAGCTGTTTCGTCTTTCTCTTCAGTCTCCTCCTACTTAATACTTCAACTCTCTTATGTAACGCACTGCACATCAGTGGCATTAACGCCTTGCTTAGGGTGAAATGATTTAAAATAATTCCACCGGTTAAAAGTTATTTCTGCTCTATTAGTTTCTCCCGCGAACATCTACTCCGTGGAATCCACACCCAAGAAGGTGTTTTCCCATTTACTACAATCTTAACCTGTTCAAGTCTAGAATTAACCGTTATCTTCCACTCCTATCCGTAAAAACCGCGTCTTAGCGCAACCTTCTACATGCTCCTGGACCTGGGCGAACATTACTGTAAAAGAAAACAAAGGTTTCATTGAAAGACAACCTGCGATTTCAAAAGTAGGCGGATATTGAAATATAAATTAGAGAACGTTCGTTTGAGATAATTCCAATGACATGTGTGTGTTTCTTTATTTAATGACGAGTGGGACCATGCCGGCAAAAATGATGGCAAAATGTTTATATCAATATGCCGTCTAAAATGACCGGAACATATATATTCATGTATGGATTAGTTTAATGGTGATTACGTAAGTATGTAAGATTATGGAAGCATTCACGAACTTAAAGAAGATCTTCCAGAAGAGTTGAAGGAAATTGCCAATAGCAATTTTATTATAGAAATTTATTCTAGTATTTCAACATATTTCTGTGTAATTTTGGTAAATATATAAAATGAAATGATTTAATTAAAAACATGTTCAAGACTATTTTGAAAAAAAAATGTTGTCTAGTTTTAAGATATAAAAATTCGAATCACCGTTATTAAAGTTACCATAGCTTTTACTAGACCAAGTAGTTAGTCTCAGTTAAAGCCTTATGATAAGGCTTTGAACTTCAAGAAAAAGGTTATATATATATATATATATATATATATATACTTCCTTTACATTTCTCATCTTCATTTCTTAAATATAAAAAAAAGATGAAATAAATATTCCCAGATTGCCCTGATGAAGCTTCGGATAGAAACCGGTCGGACGTTTTTATCTGTTTCTTTAAAAATACCTGTGAGTATTAAATTTAATTTATTTTTGGCAATAATACGCTTTTGAGACCCCATTTTTGGTAGCCATGTAGTTATATTCCTCTTGCTTAAGTATCTAAGGGTAACTGGCACAGTGGAGAGTTTTTAAAGCTAGCACGTAAGTTCTTTAAAGCGATCATGTTTAGAAAGAAATGAAATGAACATAGACAGATTCACACGCAACGCACATCATAATAAAAAGGGTAATGAATTGTTCTTTTCAAAAAACGCTTAAACGCAAAAAAACATTACAGTCAAACATG
Organism: Ascarosepion bandense; assembly: GCA_037127315.1. NCBI lineage: Eukaryota > Metazoa > Mollusca > Cephalopoda > Sepiida > Sepiidae > Ascarosepion > Ascarosepion bandense. The sequence continues at coordinate 2,103,455 of JBBBDQ010000799.1, forward strand.
AGGACATAACAACACCAACGGCAAAAACAAAAACAGAGAAAAAAAATAGAGAAAATTAGATTCTTGAAAATGGCATGTGAAGAGTCTGAAAGAATTCAAGATGTCAAAAATTATAGAACATTGCTACAATCCTTATCTCCAGCAAAAGGAAAACATGTGAGAATACTGGAAAATCTAATTAAATATATATACATATACATATATGAAAAATGGATATATAAAAAATATTTTGCCAAACTTTTATGGTGGATTACCCACACCGAAGAAAGGATAAAAGGGCATATAAACATATATTCACAAATCCATCGTTTTTGACCAAATAATTTTAAAGAAAGATTAGGGCACATGGCCTTGTATTTCTATGTAGACTAGGTTATATTTGTTATTCGTGTTCATTTGCGACTACTCTGTTTTCAACTTTTCACGTTTGTAGTAGTAAGTTAACTGAAAAGTTTTCCGTTCAACAATGGCAGGATATTCATATTGTGAACAGGTAGATACGATTTTTACATACAACACACAATTGGTAACTGACTCGAGGCTGAACCGTTGTATTTGATTTCATTTTCAGACCGAAAGCAGCCAAGTTATCCAATCTTTGCTGCTGTTTATCTTCGTGATTAAAAGATAAAAATGTAAAATGATAATATGATACTATATCAGATAACAATAATATTTATGAGATTATGCACAATATAAAGGATAATTTTGTAAATACCACGTCATTTCTACAATCTGCAGCACCCGGTTCAGTGTAAAGAAATCGCGAAGCGCCCGTTCATGGACTCTTCAACAGAATCGTCACAACCTGATATGTTTCAGCCAAATACACCTAATCCTCCACATCCTTCACCTACTGATAAAAACAAACGATTCAGATGAAGAACTATTGATGGCGGATTCGGAGAAAACTTGTACAAAATATGCAGATTTAAAGTATAGAGATGCTAAACTACTGAATGAATTAGAGGTAAGTGATGCACTTTCCGGGCACTAAATTTTGTGGTCCATTTTCAAGTGATTTTACAAAAGAACCTTTAAATGAAGTTGATGCATGTTGTAAAGCTCATGATTTAGATTATGATACTGATTTTAGTACAATTGAAGCTGATTAGAAGTTTCTTGATTGTTTATCTAAAGTTGAAGCCAAAAACTATAGTAATAAGTATTTTCGTATCATCTATTGGATTGTATATTTAGCAGCGTGAACCGCACAGATATCGGATCAGAACGAGAAATTGGAGAGCCGAGTTCAAATTCCAGTTGAATTCTGGCATTCACTTACGCGCAAATACCCTTGGCAAAGGTATTAAACCGTCACTACCTTCCAGCTATGGGTTAAACAGCAGAGCAGTTTGGGTTGCCAACCAGTCTACAGCAGAAACTAATGGAAACTTACTGCGAAAAATTCTTCTACCCAGTCAGTCTTTTGAGACATGATCCATCAAGCGTGTTTCACGTATGGCATTTAACTGCAATCTTAGTAAATAAAAAAACGAACATTTTTTTCGTTGAGAAGAACCTTCCTGAACATTCAGAAAAAATATATATATATATTGCCTCTTACAAAGATTACAATTTAGATTTAGAGAATCCTAAACTTTTCTTACCTACTACCACTAACCTAATAGAAAAATTACCTGCCTTTCACTACCAAAGGGAAATTACTCCTATTTTCTCCTCTGCTTGTTTCTTTCCTAACTAGCATTCCGCACCCGTCCTTTACAAACCCTTGCTTCTGTAACAAGAATTGTTCTTCCTTCTATGGTTGTCAATGCATGTCTCGTGCTGAAACGATGAAATAGCTATCCCTACTAAATTTGATGTGAATTTACAATTTATGGATGAAATAAATATATAAAACAATGAAAATCTAGTTTAAATATTGAAAGATGAAATTATATTATACAAAAAGAGGAACAATGCAAAAAGGTGTGCAAATTTTTATGCTTAAATATTATATTCTTGTTTATCTTTGATTAATTTACTAGCTGCATTGAGGGAGGAGAGCAGAAATGAGTGTAATCATCTATTTTATTGAGCGAGTGACGGTTTCTTTTTTTGTGAAAATAGTTTTTTTAAACAATGATTTTTAAATATAGCTTTGTGGTTCAAGGTCGAAATGGAAGCAGATAAAATACTGATCTATCCTGCTTCTAACTAATCCATCTCCCGGTCCTTTCACTATAGCATTAATTAAATCACCACAAATCCACAATCTCACAAAACATGTACCAAAATACCTCATTATCGCAGAGGACATTAAAAATCCCCCCTAATGATAAACGTTTCTTCATATGTGCAAGTATTTTTTTCCTACAAAAATACAAAGAAATATATTCACATGAAAGCAAAGTGGGTTTAGTGTATCCATTAAACATAGTCTACCTCCCTAAAGAAATCTGTCTAATTTTGGGTCAAGAATAGCATTCTATTAAACTAGACGCACCAGATTTACACAGAGTCCTCAACTGTCGGAAGTACGAATAATGCTGCTCTGATTTTTGCGGGAATAAACCGTAAGGCAGAAAGAAATTGCAACGTACTGCCGGAAAATCTTCTGTCCAGTCAGTCATATATCTTTCGAGACATGATCACCCAAGCGTGTTGCACTTAACTGACTGACTGAAAACGTAACGACCCAAAAATGAACTGCTTTTCATGACACTGTCAGCCACGATAAAACGGACTTACTGCATGGAAATGGACATGTTCCACCCTCGCCACCAGGCAACGGTTCATCAGCAAGGAAACTGATTCGACCAGCAGATCAGCGTATATACAATATATAACAACAAAACTGCTAGACAATATACGAGCATCAATAGTGCAAGAAAAGTGAATCTCCTGTATCATGGCCACATCCACGCCGAAAAATAGGAGATCAGGAATGCTACGATCGTTTGTCTGTATCCCATTTTGTGAGTTAAAAATATTCTTAATTTGTAGAATTTTGCCATATTTATGTTGCTTTACATTCCAATTATTCTTTCGAGAAATATAACTTTTGCCATGTCTTTTTGGAATTCTTTCTGTTGTTTTCTTTCTGTTGTTATTGCTTATTGCAAAGTTTTGTTTCTTCAGTACTTCGGCTAATTATGTGCGTTGTGGTGCAGTGGATATTGGCTCGTAACAAGAAATCGGGAAGCCAAGTTCGAATTTCATTTGAGTTCATTGCATTCACTTACGCGCAAATACCCTTGGCAAAAGTTTTACTCCGTCTTTTCCCTCCAGTTATGGGTTAAATAACAGGACATATTGGTTTCTATAGCCTTGAATGGCAACCAGTCTACCGCAGAAAGCAATGACAACCTACTGCAGGATAGTCTTCTGACCAGTCGGTTTTGACTTATTCGAGACATGATCGCCCAAGCCTGTTTCACGTATGGCACTTAACTGACTGACATTTAACCATGTCTATTTATTGTACAGGACAGAAAAAAGTTAATTCGAGCAAAAATGAAGAGTTTTGAAGAGTAACGCGAGTAAACAATTTGAAGGGACCCAACACTTTAAATAAGATAGTGGCTGAAATCAACTCTTGCTAGATAACTGATTTGTGTCATTTTTTCTTCACAAAAAATGTTACCTTTCTTCTATGCTTACCGTTTCTCTTTCTTCTGTGAATTGTAGATAGCTTATTGTCGACTCGTAGCAAGATTTGTTTGTAGAATAAGCCTCGAATGAATATAAAAATGATCTCTTTCTATATCGAATTACCATTTTCAAAATACGAAAATATCAAAAATACGCTGCACTTTATAAACTCATTTTAAAATTATCATAACTTAATATGGCTATAGAATTATTATCCTGAGACATCTTACAGATGAGATGATAGAAGTATTTTTCTTCACGTTCTAATTAGTCTAGAATTTCGCAAAGACATCTCATTTTACGAATATTCTCATCTGACTGACACAAAAACGGTACTAAATGGTTGTACAGTGAAAAAAATTTTTAAACTATTAGCAGAAAACATAAAATTTCCTTACTGGCATCGATGTTTGGTATTCAGGAAAATTTTACGATCTTATTTCACCGAGAAGCATATTCAATCCGACCAAGAAAGCCGTCCAAAGAATTAGCAATTTTCTGTCGAATATATTAAAATTAAATGAAATGTTTTATTCATCATCGGAATTGTTTAAGATGACTAAAGAATGCAAGATTTACAAAACAAACTGATGAATTTGCTTTCTTCTACTTTTCATTTCTTTCGTGATTGTTTAGTTTTGGTAAGGCTCTGTATTTTTTCAAAGAGATTTGCCTGTGAACAAAACTGAAATTCAAGAATCGAATTTTCCACAACGAAGAAACAAGGTAAATATTATTTATGACAAGACACTTTTCATAGTTTTGGTCACCTATTAATAAGTTAATACAATATGTCTAAACTCGTTTCGCAAGGTCGTATATATATATATATATATATATATATATATATATATATATATATATATATATATATATATATGTAACGGGTATAAGGTACGTATGGATGGAATAATATTCCTTATCCAAAGAAACAAAATTCTTAAAAAGTGCTCAATACAAAGTAGATCTAATAATATTTATTCAAAAATTATAACATTGATATGCTATAATATCACTACAAAAGTAGCTATTTTGTTTCGACACTTCTTGCGTTTTGTCGAGTGATGTAGTTTATTTCAAATTGAAATAAACCACGTTAACTATGATTTTTATCACCCTTCTTATTCTCCTTTCAAATTGAAATAAACCACATCACTTGACAAGACACAAGAAGTGTCGAAACAAAATAGCTACTTTTGTAGTGATATTATAGCATATCATGTTATAATTTATGAATAAATAATTCATATATATATATATATATATATATATATATATATATATATATATATAAAACTTTAGAACATGAGCAAGTTACAACAAAACTGTACATTTAAATTCTAGACAATAATGTCTTATCAGGTAGTTAATAATAATTATATAAATTTTTAATTGAAAAAAATCTAATAAACGTCTTTTTTATTTTTGGAAATCTTTTTGTACATAAGAATGTTTTTAAAAAGAGAGAAAAAAGGAAGAAAGCAGAAAAAATGAGGAAACCAGATGAGAAATCAAGAAAGGAAAAAAAGAGGGAAGGGAAAGTCACAGAGAAAACAGAAACCAAGGAGGAAATCAAGAGAGAAAGCAGTGAGAGGAAAGAGCTAATGAAAAGGACTAAGAGAGATAAATTATAAATTTCGGTAACACAAACGACAAGGAAGAGTTTTTATTTTTTTATTTAATTTTTCCAGTATTCTTACATATTTTTTTCTAGAGATAAGACGTGTAAAAATTATTCAATAATGTTTTACTTTTCTAGAGCTTTCAACAACTTAACTGGCAATTTTCAAGGATTGTATTTTTCTGATGTTAATTTATCTTCACGTATAAATTGTAACGTAATGTTTTGTGTTTTTGAAAAAACAAGCGTTCTTTAAAGCAATCAAGTAACGCTAGACGAAAATATTATTAACCAATGATTTACAAGAAACCTTAAAAATGGAGGAAAATTTAAAATGCTATTTAAATCACAATGTCAAAGGCACCTCGCTAGAAATGAGGCACTATATATTAAGCAATTTTCTCCTAAAATCAACTTTACACTATTTAACAGTAGAAATGAAGTTTTGAAATTAAAACTATATATATATATATATATATATATATATATATATATATATATATATATTCAGATACTTATGCGATGCCCAGTTGAGCGAATCACGTGATAGCTTTAATGAACGCTCCTGGGCCTTTAAATATGGCTTTTATCACCCTTCTTATTCTCCTGATTTGATTATCTTTTGTGTCTAACGTCATATGGGGATTAATTTTATACTTTATACTTCTTTGAAAAATCAGACATCACTTTGCATGGAATGACATAATGCCGTTATTAGTCAGAAGCGCTGAGATTAATGCATGTAAAATTCCACAGTCGAAGCATTACTCTTTTCAGCCTAGGAACTTTTCGTCCCGCCACAATATATCGCAGAAATTTTCATAATTATTTCTGAGCAAATAATTGTTCGAACTTTCTCTCACATTCTTCGAAAAAATATAAATGCTTATTTTCACTGTACCCTTAGTGTTTCTCAACTGTACTCCGGATTATTTATATCTGCTGAATAAGATGTATACTTTATTTAAGGTTACAATAAAACTCTGATTATGATGTTTAAACACAAAGTAAACATACAGAAAGAAAGGAAGTAAAGTGAGAAAAACAGGGAAAGAACAAAGTTTATATTAGACAGGATCTCTTTTTTAAAAATGTGCCAATCAATGCACACACAGATAAAAAAAAACGTTTTATGAATGTTAGCTTTCGGCAGGGGCAGGTGGCCAATGTAGGTGATGGCATTTGCCTAAGCGTGCAGATGTGAAGGAGTGAAAATTCTTGGCAGCTAAGAATAATCCAAGGTGGGTATGAATCGAAGTTTCTAAATATTATTTTAGTGTAAATCTATATGATGATTTATTTTTATCTGTTCCATAAACCATGGAAATGTATCTCTTTACAGCCTTGTGGATCATGGCTCTTCACAAAGTTTTCTACTTTCTATATACTTTGTGTTGTGGGGTATACGTGAATTAGAGTCTTCGTCGCCATGTAGTTGTGGATTCAGGGTGAGGAACCATACAATATAATGAACAACAAAACAGGTAATTCAGATATAAAAATAAGTTATATTAAACGTAAAGATACAATTGGAACGCAGGATAGTAATTCAGGAATACGATTAGTAGGAATATACATATATACATACAAGTCTTTGAAGTGAAGTTGTACTGAAATCAGTATATCCGTGTAATACTATGCTGGCTGAGTAGTGCTCAGAGCTACTATGACTGCTGACACGATATTCTCTCGGTAACTTACGAATCTCTTACGGTACTCGTACGGATCTCTACGATAGCTGACGTATCTCACTATGGCAGGAGTATATGTGTTCTCAAGTCGAGTCCATTATCATAGAAAAAGGGGAGGTCCCACAACACTTCGGATGTCTTATTGCTATCTTTGCTAATTACTGTTATGACATCATCCAAGCTAATTTTGTACGTTAAGCGTTCTTTTCCTTTTTACGACAACTAGAAATTTCAACTGACACATTCTGATATTATGTCTAAGTGTTTATTTCTATATTATTTAAAACTTATTTGTTGGTTATGGTATTCACAGCATCCCTCTGTAGGATCCCCTTTCTGTTGCTTAACGCCTGTACTTCATCAGAGATGAGATTGTCCAACTTTCACCTTTATAGAGAATAACATATGTTACGTAACAATTTAGTAATTTTTCTTTGTTTCTAAAATGCATTTTTCTGGTTTTAATATATGCTTAGGATTTGGATGCCTTCAGTATAACATTATTACTACAGATTTGGCTGTCGCAGATACTTCCATGTGTTAAAACACTGCAGAGTAAATTAAATTGTAGATCTGGATCGATTCTTGCAACTTCCATTTGTAATTTACATGTTGATTTGTTCGGGTTCATCGAAGTGTTCCTTGAAGAACGTGAATTCGAATAACGAAATGATAAGATTTGTTGTATTTGAAAGTAAAAATCGAAAAATACAAATAACGATGGCGCATTGAATAATTAAATTTTGTTAAATATTTGACCAGTCATATTTTTATTAATTTACAACAAAATGAAAAAATGACAAAAATATCCATCAATAATTGCTTTTAATTTTAGATGAGACGAAATAAAAAGCAGAGGGCATATATTGCATGTAGACATGTAGACGTAGATTCATATTTCATAAATTAAATGAAATCAAAATATTGTTTCTTATGGAATAGAACTATTGGTCATTCCCTCCCATTCACCAGCACGCACGCACGGACACACACACATACAGATATATATATATATATATATATATATATATATATATATATATATATATATATGCATGTAAAGGTCCTCCAGGTTTGCCCCGTAAAAAACAGTTTGTTGCAGAAACAGCAACAATCTGCTGCCCTATGCTCGATCTGGGTGTGATGGATAAATGATGATGATGCATGTATATATACTCCTAAAACTATTCAAAACAACACAAAAATACATCTTTAACATTCAAAACATGAAGAGAAATATATGAATATTCTCCATACTCCTTTAGTCTAACTAAAAAATGTAAGAATGCTAAGAAAATTTAATAAATGAAAATTAATATAATTTTCTTTCTGTCATGTTTAACGAACGATGTTCAAAAGAAATGTTGCTGCCCAATACACGTTTACATACACACACACACACACACACACACACACACACACACAGATATATATATATATATATATATATATATATATATATTTGTATGTATAAGTTTGTTTCTATTTATTTCCGTTTGTATTATCCCTCACACTCATTTTTTTGCACAATTTGGGCAGTTTCCATAAGTACAAAAGGATAACAAGCGATTTTTAAAAGGTGCTATGTATCCACTTGTTGCTCATGGAAACATTTTTATATTCTATTATAAGGCGCTGTCATGAATTTCAAGACAATTTGAAGTGTAAAGAGCATCTTCAAATGGACATTACCTGTTCTTCATCTGTAGTTGTTCAACAAACGTTCATGATTCTCTCTCTCTCTCTCTCTCTCTCTCTCTCTCTCTCTCTCTCTCTCTCTGTACAGTAGGCCGTTGAAAGAAATTTGAAAAGTTAAAAAAATAATAAAATAAAATGCGTTTCCTTATTGAAATGCATTCCCTGCAGATTCTAATGTATCTTTAAAAATCTATCAAAATATAAAGATATTAAAGTGAAAATCTAAAACGTGTGGTATACGAGGCTATCAGATGCGGAAACAATGGTTAGATAAACCTCTTTATGGTCAATACTCTGATCGTGCAAGCAAGACAAAATCATTTACCCTTCAGTGATTTTTTAATACAGGTTAAAACTTAAACCGAACTTTTATTTATGCTGTACACGACATATGTTTGCTAGCTATAAATTACCAAGCATACATACTTAGAGCTGTGTTAACTAGAAATGCAAATTTTTACCCAGAATAATAATACATACTTTCATTTATATTAGATCCGGTCTAATTGTATTTTGACGAAGCATTTGTTGCAGATTATTGTTGTTATTGTTGCTGACAGGGTGAACAAAAAAGACAGAGAAGAAGAAGAAACAGTTAATTACTCTGACATTTTATGAAAAAGAAGTGATTTGTTCCTCCGTTGATGTTGTTTTATAAAATTTATTTCTATGTTTGCATGTGCTTATCAATTCACTTCATTTGTTTAATAATTTAGGAAAGTGTTAAGGCGCCGCCCCTATCGGACTACAGAATGGACTGTTCCCATTGCTCTATATAGCAATGGTGGATTCTCTACGGGGTGCGTGATAGTGTGATAGAGAGTCGTACAGAGTCACTTGAGTCAGTGCGAGAGTTAGACACACTTCCGGTGGCGTACCGGAAGTAATCACTTATACACACATCTTACGACGGATTGGACTATTGTATCTTCTCTATTGTAAATATACTAATCACTTCTGTACCTACTAACCGTCTTTCCGCGGAATACAAGTTATATTCTGATTCTGTTGTTGAGTTATTCATTTACACTTGGCGACATAACAGCATATTTAAGTGTTTCTTGATAGGTTTTTCTAAAATGCATAAACTATGACTATTCCCCATTCAATTTTAAAATTTACTTTTTGCAATGATATCCCAGGTAGTAATTGGGATTTTTTATATTATTAATATACGTTTTATAGTTTTGTTAAATTGCATCGTGCTGTGATGCAGTGGATATCGCCTCAGAACGAGTAATCAGGGAGCAGTGTTTGAATTCCTGTTGAATTCGTTGCATTCACTTACGTGCAAATACCCTTGAGGTTAAGAAATAAATCAATAACCTCACCTTCTAGCTATTCTGGAGGAATGGTCGACATTGAAAAAATAGTAGTTACTCTAGCACTTACACATCGCTCATTCAGTAATGAATTAAAGCACTCTGACTATTGGCATATGATACATCATACGCTAAATGTCCGCCTCCTTCTACCGAGCTCCCATAGCTCAGAGGTAGAAAGGCCGGTTGGATCGGATTTCAATTCTGGGTAAAGCAATCGGATGTCTAACCGTACTGATGAGCTGTGATGCAGCGAAACAGAACAGTCTGCGTATGACTAAATATATATAGCCAGGTTTCAACTAAATATATCTATTTAGTTGAAATAAATAAATAAATATATCTATTTTTAATATATTTTCTACTGCGTGTGGGTATATATATGTATATATATATGGGTAAAACTTTTGGGACACCTTCAGGATTGTTTTCAGAAAATAGTTTTATTTTATATTCTGTAATAATAATAATTATAATGATTATGAAGTGCAGGGTTAAAAGCTGTTTGCGAAGATTTTATTTTTGCTCCACAGAACAAATGCTTGCTAACTACAAATTACCAAGTACAGATATTTTAAAAACTTTTGACCAGAAATGCAGGTTCTTTGAGAAAAACACAAAGACACATCTAGTATCAGCTTACACAGTGCTAGCGCCTAATTAATATAAAACATGACATGATAGAGTAAGCCAATATCTGCACTAAAATTGTGCACTTTTTACAAGTAGGAAATTGTTAGAAACTGGTATGAACATCATCCAAACCCGGACGAGTAACAATCTTATGGGACATAACACCAAACACACAAGCAGGAGAACCAAAACTAAGACCATAAAGACGGAATGTGCTTTCTTATTGACATGACTCTCCCAGCATGATTGTTATGTAGTTTTGAAAATCTTCTATAATTGTTCAATACAAGGACCTTTAAATACCACGTTTCATTTCTCCTCCAAATATGTCACTATGAGTTATTTCCCTTACACTTAAATCTGCAAGTTTAATTTACTTTAGCAGGTATTGAACTCATAAATATCTTGCTCAGGACACTAGATCACTTCAACTAACTCATTTATTCCCTTAACTATCTGTCTGTCGTGAGTACGGTAACAAAGGTGGGGACAACAGTTCATACAATGTAAATTGTGCAAAGATTCACATTTCTTATTTTCGTATTTTCACCTGTACTTTTCTAGATATTTAACCTGGAGCATTTTTTAGTATTGAACTGACCCATGCAGGCGTTAAATAATAAAGTTTTCTTGAGACATACAGTAACTATTCAACTCTTGTTGATTTGTATTTAAAGAGTACAAATTGTTTGAATTATTGTCGAATTATAATTAACATTAAGAAATTCTTCGTTATCTATTCACCTATCTTTCTATAAAATATATAAAATAACATATAAAAATTAATAAAATAACAAACACCTAACCATATTATCAAAAATAATATGTCGCTGCCGAAATCAGAACTATAACAAATCTAAATTATTTATGAATGCAGATGAACTGCGTTATAGGCAAAATTTTTAAAAAATGTATGTTGAATTCCACCCATTCACCCATCTCAAAGAGTGACTCAGCATTTTTCTGTACTGACCTCTCCACAGCGGTGTTTTTCTCTGTTCATATTGTTTTCAGTAGGTCCTGAGCGAGCAAATATTCTGCGATCTCTTTTCTCATGTCATGCGCCAGAAATATTGTTATATACCAGTGTCTCGACATATAATTTTCTTGCTGGATAACACTTCTTGACCCAACGATGTTTCAAAAGAATGATGATTATCAAACGACGAATGCTGCAAATCTGGGATCGACGACTGGTGACGAAAATTAAACTGCATAAATTCGGCGGCCTTCACCACAACAACGACGAAGACGACTACTTCGCAAACAAAGTGTAATTCAAAACTTATGGAGCGCCGATTAAACTTTTGAAGTCATAAATAACTTCGTCGAGATTACCACTCGATCCGACCTTCGCTGAAGATAAATTTCTCTGCGTCGGTGAACACTGAACCTGACTTTCACGTAAATCAGTTTCACAATCACATTTCATAATCTTCTTCATCTTCCCTCTCCTTTCGTCGTCACTGTCAGCAACAAAAAATAAAATCTGCAACAAAAGCCTGTGTCAAAAACAATAGGACCGGACCCAAATATAAATAAAATATAAACTATATTTTCTTTTTCTTTACCATGCAAAGACATTTTCTCAAACAAATTATTGACATCAGTTCAAACATGCCATGGAACAAACTAGAAGTTCTTTAGTCAAATATTTTCACCACTCTGTTGTATACAGAAAGATTCTCAAATCGGGCTAAACCCGACTGAGAAAACAACTGCTCTCTGTGACTGTTGGAATCAGACCATTTCTAAAATCGAAATTAAATTTCTAAAACAATTTCTAACTGTCGGCTTAACACCACTTATACCCGACTGGTAGCTGTCATCTGCTACAAAACTGAGTCTGGGGTATAACCTTCTGACCCCTATAGACAAAATAGAAATCCCGTATCCGAACATATTTTTCGCATCCACACCTTGTTAATCAAAAAGGATGTTGAGGATTCCATTGACAGAACATGTGAGCAACGACGAGGTTTTGGCGAGGATGAAAACGAAAAAGGAAATTGATATTTAACATCAGGAAAAGACAGCTGAAGTTTATGGGACATATAATGAACGATGTGCGTTGTGGTGAGCCGAGTTCGCATTCCAGTTGAATTCCTTGCGTTCATTTGCGCGCAAATAACCTTGGGAAAGATATTAATCCGTCTCTTATCTCCACTTATGGTTTAAATAATAGGACAGATTGGGTCCTATAGCCTTGGTAGGCAACCGGTTTACCGCAAAAAGCAATATCAACCTACTGAAGAGTAATCTTCTGCCTAGTCAGTCATGTCTCTTTTGAGACATAATCGCATCAAGCGTTTATCAAGTATGGCACTTAACTGACTAACCGACTGAATGAGGAAGAGATGGAGAATCTGATGCTCACGAGTCGGATAGATGTTATGAGAGACGAGGGAGAGCAAAGCTTGATATACTTGATGAGTTTGGGTAGATAGATGGCGGAGCGGGGGTTGAGTGGAATAATAGGCGAAAAGTTAAAAGAGAAAAAACATGATCGCCTACGTTCTGAATGGAACACGGCACAAAGAATTACACTGTAACTTACCTAAATGTAATTCCAACTTAAGTGCAAAAAAACCTACAGAAGATATTTATAAAAATCTCAAATATTGCATAATGTTGAAATAAACTTGAAACATAAGACATTATATTCAAAATTCAAAATATCTGCGTCACTAAGTGCAAATACACTTTATTGTTACAAATCCATGCTTCCCCAAAATATCATATCAACGACTATTTAACAATGTCAGTCGTCCTTCTCTGATACACTATATAAGTGTTCTTTTTGTTTCCGTTTCTTTTTAAACTTCGTCATTTTTCGCATAATTGGCTAATGGTATTTACAGCATTCTTCTGTAGAACATTTATGTCGCTTCAAATTTCCTTTTCATCTGTGATGAGATTTTCCAGCATCACTGTTTTATAAGTGGACTGATATTATATGAGAGTTCAGTATACTTTGCTTTGTTTCTAAGGAAATTGTTACGTTTCTTAATACTTTACTTATAAGGAGAAAACTGCTTTCGTGATGAAAACTGGTCATAACTTAACGATGGTTTCATATTAAGATATTCTCTTAGAATGGGAAATAGACTAAAGGGGCGGAAGACAAGGATGTGTCTTTTCACCGGATTTGTTCAACTTGTACAGCGAGAATATTTTGAGGACCCTAGAAGTTATGCCTGGATTCGTCATCGGAGGCCACAATTTAAACAATCTAAGGTGCGCAGATAATACAGTGCTAATAGCAGACACAGAAAGAAAACTACAAGACCCCCTACAGAAGGTAGCTGAAGAGAGTGACAAGAAAGGACTACAAATAAACTGCAAGAAAACCGAATGCATTGTTATCAGTAAAAGGGCAGCCTAATATACCAAGTAAAAGTCGGGGATATTAAAATCAAGCAGGTACCGAAGTTTAAATATCTGGGAAGTGTTCTAACAGAAGACGGAAAGTGCGACACAGAGATACGAAGGCGAATTGGCATGGCGAAGTAAGCATTCCAGAAGTTGAGTAAAGTTTTAAGAAACAGGACAATTTTGCTAGAAACAAAGAAGAGAGTGCTTGATTGCTATGTGATGTCAGTTCTTTAATATGTCAGTGAATGCTGGATAATATCATCAAAGATGAAGGAGAGACTTGAAGCAACTGAAATCTGGTTTTACAGAAGGGTGCTGTGGATATCATGGGTCGAGCATTTTAGCAATGATGAGGTTTTTGAAATGATGGAAACGAAAAGGAAATTAATACTGAGCATCAGGAAGAGACAGCTGAGATTCCAGGGACATGCAATGAGGAAGAAGGACTTGGAAAACCTGATACTAACAGGCCTGATAAAGTGGAAAAGAGACAAAGGAAAGCAGCGGATAACATATTTGAAGAACCTAATCAGGTGGATGATGGAACAAGGATTGCGTGGTGTAACAGGAGAAGGCGTGCTAAGAGCCACCAGGGACAGCGAGACGAGAAAAGCCAAGATCGCCTACGTCCTGAAAGGACAGGCCACATAGAAGAAGAAGAATTGCTGTTATGGAAACAACAAGGCGAAATAGAGCGTGTTTATATTATTTTCGTTTTATCTTTGATTTCGTTTCATGCAGTCGTGGATTTGTTTTCTGAGACGATTGCTGTGCCTTCCGCTAAATATGGCTGCGCACGCAATATGGCGCCATGGGATGAAACTTGACATGAAAGTAAATAACATTTAGTGATTTTGATGTTTTTAGTTCTTCGTTTCGTTTACGTTCTTCATATGGAATGAGAGCGTTAATAACAAATAAAGAGGAAGAGAAGCGAGGAATTATCTCATTGAGAAGGAAAGCTGAGTATAAGTAAAAGGGAGAAGTATAAATGGAGTCAATTTTAAGAATAATAATTAAGAAGTATGCGAGGCAAAAGAGCGGAAACCTAATTAAATAGCGTCTTCTGAAGCGAACATGTCTAGTTCGAAGTGGAGGAAAATACGGGTATGAGTTCAACAAAAGAATGTGGATATATATATATATATATATATATATATATATATATATATGTATATATAGAAAGAGAGAGAGTTAAATAAAAAGAGAGATGGAACAAAACAAAGTCATGAAACATATAGAAAAAAAAAGAAAAACAAAATTTGAGTTAAAAATCATGTAGCAAGATGTAGATCGTGGGAAGCAGTAGATTGAGAAAATAGTATAGCATAAGGAAAAGCGAGATGTAGACAAAAGAGCAGAAAAGTATCCGAACGTGAAAGTGTGAGGTGAGTGCCATATATCAAGAGAGAGTGAGATAGAGAGAGCTTAAGAAAATGAGAAAATGAGGGGGAGCAAAAGAATGAAAAAATAGTATCACAGAAGTAAAGGCGAGATATAGACAAAGGAGCAGAAATGTATGCGAAAGGGAGAGTAAAAAGGAGAGAGAGAGGGAAGGCAGCAAAGAAAATGAAGAGAAAATGAGGGGGAGAAAAAGATGTGAAAATAGTGTAACATGAGTAAAGACGAGATATAGGAAAATGAGTAGAAAAGTATGCGATAGGGAGAGAAAAATAGTTGAAGTTAAAGGCATATAACAATGGACAGGGCAAGAGAGAGAGAGAGAGAGAGAGAGAGGGAGAGAGGAGGCGGCAAAAGAGAATGTGGGAGAGAAAGAGATATGAAAATGGTGTAGCATGAATAAAGGCGAGATATAGAAAAATGAGTAGAAAAGTATGCAAAAGAGAGAGAAAAATATTTGAAGTTAAAGCCATATAACAATACAGAGGGCAAGAGAAAGAGAGAGAGAGAGAGAGAGAGAGAGAGAGAGAGAGAGAGAGAGAGGCGGACAAAGAGAATGAGGGGGAGAAAGGGATGTGAAAATGGTGTAGCATGAATAAAGGCGAGATATAGAAAAATGAGTAGAAAAGTATGCAAAAGGGAGAGAAAAATATTTGAAGTTAAAGCCATATAACAATGGACAGGGCAGAGAGAGAGAGAGAGAGAGAGAGAGAGAGAAAGAGAGAGGGAGGCCGCCAAAGAGAATGAGTGGGAGAAAGGGATGTGAAAATGGTGTAGCATGAATAAAGGCGAGATATAGAAAAATGAGTAGAAAAGTATGCAAAAAAAGAGAGAAAAATATTTGAAGTTAAAGCCATATAACAATGGACAGGGCAAGAGAGAGAGAGAGAGAGAGAGAGAGAGAGAGAGAGAGAGGGAGGGAGGGAGGCGGCCAAAGAGAATGAGTGGGAGAAAGGGATGTGAAAATAGTGTAGCATGAATAATGGCGAGATATAGAAAAATGAGTAGAAAAGTATGCGAAAGGGAGAGAAAAATATTTGAAGTCAAAGCCATATAACAATACAGAGGGCAAGAGAGAGAGAGAGAGAGAGAGAGAGAGAGAGAGAGAGAGAGGGGGAGGCGGCCAAAGAGAATGAGTGGGAGAAAGGGATGTGAAAATAGTGTTGCATGAATAATGGCGAGATATAGAAAAATGAGTAGAAAAGTATGCGAAAGGGAGAGAAAAATATTTGAAGTCAAAGCCATATAACAATACAGAGGGCAAGAGAGAGAGAGAGAGAGATAGATAGAGAGAGAGAGAGAGAGGGAGGCGGCCAAAGAGAATGAGTGGGAGAAAGGGATGTGAAAATAGTGTAGCATGAATAATGGCGAGATATAGAAAAATGAGTAGAAAAGTATGCGAAAGGGAGAGAAAAATATTTGAAGTTAAAGCCATATAACAACACAGAGGGCAAGAGAGAGAGAGAGAGAGAGAGGGAGGCGGCCAAAGAGAATGAGTGGGAGAAAGGGATGTGAAAATAGTGTAGCATGAATAATGGCGAGATATAGAAAAATGAGTAGAAAAGTATGCGAAAGGGAGAGAAAAATATTTGAAGTTAAAGCCATATAACAATAGAGAAGGCAATAGAAAAAGAGAGAGGTGACGGCAAAAGGGAATGTGGGGAAGAAAAGGATGTGAAAATGACGAACTGGTGCCCCCTAGATGTGAATTTGCACGAGATACTAGATTGGAAACTAGGTCCCACCCTTTTACAGTGAAACCTATTAAATGTAACCGCAATTTCTACTCCCACAGCTTCTTTCCTCGCACTTCCCGCCTATGCTTGCTTCCCCGACGGCTACAACCTCCAGGAGTTTAAATGTAAGGTCAATAGACACCTCCTAACACACTAACTCTCACGCACTCTCTCCAATTCTCTCCCTATGTACATCCTAAGTCGTCGATCACCCTCCTTCTGTCATTTCGCATACCCAATCCCTCTATGTAACCCCCTGCGCTATAGTGGCAGTGGAATGCCTTGCTTAGGGTGACAAAAAAAGATAGATAGATAGATAGATAGATAGATAGATAGATAGATAGATAAACATACTGATAATGCGAGCTATCTAGCTAAATACGAATAGACTGAGATAGATAGATAGATAGATAGATAGATAGATAGATAGATAGATAAACATACTGATAATGCGAGCTATCTATCTAAATACGAATAGACTGAGATAGATAGATAGATAGATAGATAGATAGATAGATAGATAGATAAACATACTGATAATGCGAGCTATCTAGCTAAATACGAATAGACTGAGATAGATAGATAGATAGATAGATAGATAGATAGATAGATAGATAGATAGATAGATAGAATGTAAGACAATAAAGATAGATTGACGGAACTAGAGAGAGGGGGCAATAGTAAAGGAAGAGCGCTTAAGTGTACAAGACAGAAAGAATGAAAAGAAAACATTTTATAGCATAACTAAAAGCGAGAGATAGACAAGAAGATAGCAGAAAATTATGCAAAAGTGGGAGTTAAAAAACAACAAAATTTCAGGTAAATACCTTACAGCAAAAGTGACAGAGAGAGAGAGAGAGAGAGAGAGAGAGAGAGAGAGAGAGAGAGAGAGAATAGAAATATGAAAAGACTAAAAGGATAAAGACAAGTAAAATTAATTGCAACAAATTGTATTGAACATGAAAAAAGAGGAAAGTAGAAAGGGAGAGAAAAAGTAAGAAGAAGAGAGGAGTGAGAAGAAATATGAAGAAAGTGAAAATAAAGGAAAAAGAGAATGGGATGTAAAATTACTAAAAAATAACAGAGACAGAGAAAAGCAGAGAGTGTGAATGGGCACAAAAGAAAACGAAGTTCAATTGCATGTAAAAGAAAAATAGAAAAAAATTGTCTTGAAGTATGGATGGTCAGAAGTAAAAAATGGTGTTTAAGACTTACTAGGTTTTAATTCATAATTATCAATTTTCTAGGCTAATTGTCAACCACAGACAGAGAGTTTAGTCTAACCTATTAACCACTAACCAGAAGGGATTCATTCTCTCCGCACAGTATTAGTAGTGAAAATGAACGCAATGGGATCTTGACTGTAATGTGATCTTGGAATTCCAAGTCCAGTTTCCACGTTGATAGCCAATACATTCTTCTTCTTCTTCTTCTTCTTCTTCTTCTTCTTCTTGTGCCATGTCCCTTCAAGACGGAGGCAATTATTGACGTCCACTTGACTATGTCTCTTGTCACTCTCAAAATTCTTCCTCATGGTATGTCTCCCAAATCCTGCTCTGCCATCCATTTGTTCAAACCTATCAAGTAGGTTATGCGCTGCATACCCCTGCCTCTCTTTTCCTCTATTCGTCCTGTGAGTATCAAACTCTTCTGGCTCCCCTTTCTAATTACATCGCACAGAAACCTCATCTGCCTCTTCAGTATGTTAAGTATGAGTTTTCACCTTGTTTCCATCCACTCCACATCTCGTCGTTATTCACGTGATCAGTCCACGGTATCCTCAACATCCTTCTGTAAAACCACATTCTGCTACCTCGATCCTCTCCTTCATTCTTGAGGAGATCTTCTGATATTCCCTGCAAAACAGAAGAACAGACATCACATAGCACTCCATGACTCTCTTATTATTTTCAATTAGATTCTCCTCTCTTTCAGTCCTTTGGTTAGCT
This sequence comes from Ascarosepion bandense, assembly GCA_037127315.1. NCBI lineage: Eukaryota > Metazoa > Mollusca > Cephalopoda > Sepiida > Sepiidae > Ascarosepion > Ascarosepion bandense. Next base: position 2,122,478 of record JBBBDQ010000799.1, read on the forward strand.
TTTGAAATGCGTCTTAGGCCATGCAAATAGGTCTTTGAATCTCAACATCACACTTTCCATCCTCCCCATCAGCATGATTACAAGATATTTAAATTTCTTTATTTGTACTTATAGACTTACATATAAATACAAGTTATTTTAAATTTGTTTATTACTAAATATGTTAATAACTATCAATATCATTAAATCTTTTTCTCTAAAACAGAAAAAAATTAAGTTCTCTTGAAAGATATTCCAACAAGTTTCCTTTATAGCTGAAAGCATCTCTTTATCAAAAAAAATTCAACGGAATATAAAAAAATATGTTGGACACACCACTATCCACCTGTCAAAACGACTGACTTTGTATTTGATGCCTTCATAAGCCTCGTTTGCTTAATATATGACCTAGAAAGCTGCATTGTCTCTTTCTGATACTTCATGTAAGTGTCAAGTTTTGTTACCTATTTTACAGAACAAAATCGTTGCTCACATGTTCAGTTCATATATTCTCAGCAATTTTCTTTAGATTTGTGTTGCTTCAAGTTTGTTCTTCATCTTTACTGAGATTGTGCAGCATTCCCTACCGTATAGGAAGACTTATATTATATAACAGTTCAGGACTCTTTGCTTTGTTTCGAATTAGATTTTTATGTTTGTAAAACTAGTTGCCCATCAGAGAAAGCAAGCTTAGAGAGCTCTGCTATAAACTACTGACCGGAAAGGATGTATTCTTTTTCAAATATTTTTGTGTGGAAAGTGAACCTAATCTGCTCGGCTGTAATTTGAACTCACCGTGCCTAGTCCACTTTACGCTTCGTTCGCCGATACATACACTTCTATTTAAATAGAGGTTATTTTTTGTTTTTTCTTATTATGAAATATATTAACAATATCCTTAAAGATTTTTCTTCATAACATATAACATAGAGAAAATTATCTTCTCATGAGAGATATTCCAACAGGTTTATTTCATAACCCGAAGCAACTCTCGTTGGTGAAGCAATTTTTAACAATTTTTTTTTGATATTCATAATCGAAAGCTACGAATGCTTTTAAGAAAAATCATGTTAGAAGAATAGCGCGGTTTTGAGAGTTGCTGAATACATTTTTTCCAAAGTTTCATTTCTTTTTTTTTAAATTTTATTTTATACTTTTCGGTAAAAAGCATGACATGGGGTCCTCTTAAAATGTAGCTTTCGTTCAAATAATCTCAAATGTTTATTGCTCTAAAATAGGCTATTTTTTAATGAAACACTTTTCCCTATATTTTGCAGAAACTATTTAAACGGTAAGTATATTCGACTTTGAGTGTTTTGCTAAAACGGAAGGATAAAATAAAGTCGGCATCATCACTTCTATCATGTTCAACAACATCGTAAAATCTGAGTGGAACAGTTTTATTTACACTATTTACATTAGTTGGACTGTTGTCCTCATCGTTGGCCCCATTTGTTCGACGTTTCCGCTGTTATATGCTCCGGTCTTCTTCAGATGCTACGAATTTGGAACCGGACCTTTTTTTACAATCATTGGCGTATATCGTTCTCATTCCTTGTGCGAAGCCGCTGTTGGTAGTCATCAGTTATCTCACTCTAACTCTATTCTATAAGTTACTTGTTAAGCATTGCTTTAATCTGGTATTGAACTCACAACCTTTGCGTCAAGTCATTGTAACTAACCAACATCTATATCCACCAATGATCGTAATAAAGGGTTTGGTTCCCATTTCTTAGCACCTAAAGAAGGTTATAGTATACAACGTACAAATGGCTATAAAGCTGAGCACAATAGTTCGAATAGTTTAAATACTACCTCATCTCAGAAATGTAAACAAATAAATTTTTATTTGTTTACTATAATCTGTTAAATATCTCTCAGCGTCACAGAATTAGATACGTACTTACCATCTTAGCTCTAAACGTAGACTAAACAAAGAGTAAACATATTAATAAAGTTAACCAATTAAAAGGTATGAGAGTCACACAAGGTAAAGTGTCATTGAATAGGGTAAGATATAAAAGTAAGCGATGGTAGATTATGAGTGAAGTTTATGATAATGAGAACAGATAAAAACTGAAATTTCCTTAAATAGTTTAAGACGTAGTGTTTGTAAAATTGAAAACTGCAGGACTTCTTTAAAAACTGGATTAGGAAGTTTTCAGCCGATGGTTATCAGTGAAGTCAACGTCAACGTACAGAGCAAGAGGTTCAGGCAGAGGAAGAATAAAGCGGAAGGAATATTACTTTTTTTAAAATAAGATGGCAAGACAAAGAAAATAAAACTCACCATGCCGAGAAAAGGCACAGAAAAAGAAGAGACCCTCGGAGAACGGAGAGGGAAGAGAGCTACTGGATTGTGCACCTTCCTTTACCCACGCTCCAAATCTACTTCACTCTCTTATAGCAGTTGGTTACGACCTAAGAATAAAATCTGGTTTACTGCTAGGAATTGTTTTTTTTTTTTTTTTTGAACTCGTGTGTCAGGATAATTTTCAAGCCGTCAAGCTTTTGACTCGAAGAAACTGCAGCTTTTCAACGAACCTGTTGCCTGGTTTGAGTTTGAACACAACAGAATCGTCTACGTTGGAATTAGTTATTTAGAAAACTCTATCTAAATGGAATGTCTTTCTTTGAATTGGAATATTAAAAAAAATGATGGTGATTCGATACTGACTTAGATAACTGCATAGAGGGGCACGCGATGTTGCATCTGTTAAAAAGAAAATGGTCGCATCCTCCAGCGAACATAAGTAACTGATTTTGATATCTCTTTCTCTCTGTCTCTCACTTTCTCTCTCTCTCTCTCTCTCTCTCTCTCTCTCTCTCTCTCTCTCTTTTAAGACTGAACAGCTCTCTTGCAGACCCCATTTTTGGTCTAATCTGACATGCACATATAAACCTTGGAAGGAGGATCTAAAAATTTTTGGAGTTCCGAATATTGTTCAGCATATAGCTAAAGATCGTACACATGAGTTCAACTTGAGAGCTGAAGAGAATAAAGATGTTTCACCTAACAATCCCATTGTCAGTGCAACCATCCAGTAGATAATTAATTGAAAAAAATTCATAATTACCCATGATGAAGGCATTAGTTTTTTTAAAAAAATGTATACATGTCTTAACTTGATTTGAGTAAAAGATGACAAATGTTTTAACTGAATCTTGTGCATGGGCTGTAAACTTGAATCAGTGTTGTAGGTCAGTGTCCATTCAAACGCGTTTTTCTGTCAACTATAGGGCAAGTTTATGATGATGTTTATCGATGGGATTGAGAAGTAACACGTGAACTATTGATATTCACTAGGTGGGAAACGAATGTAATATAAACAGCTTCAGCTAACATGAACTGGCCGATGCCATTATACATGCTGATAACATTTACAGAACTAGATAACTGAAAAAGAAATACTAACATGGCATTATCACAATAATTCTTTAAAATCCTACGCACATCATTATTCAAATGCAATATTTGTCTATATTCTGCGATGAGATGCTGTCACTGTTTACACTATTTATATTGTTCGGAGTGTTGTTCTCATCTTTATTGTCACATCTTCGTGAAGTCTCAGCCGTTTGACGCTCCAGCCTTCTTCAGTTGATATAAATTTTTTTATTATCATATCGCCCTAAGCAAAGAATTTTACTGCCACTGTTTTCCAGGGGTTTACATAGGAGGAAAGTTATGAGAAAGAGTGACAGGTTATAGGGTGTGTCCAGAAGTGGGTAAGAGTAAGGATGAGAATACTGATGAGTATGGAGTGGACGGAGAAAGGAGCATAAGAGAGAGAATGCAGATTAGTGAGACAGGAGATGACTATTGAATTTACATTTAAATTCTTGGAGGGTGTAGTCGTCGGGAAAGCAAGTAAATGGAAGGGAATTCATCGAGCGGGAAGTGCGAGAAAAGAAGCTGTAAAGTAGAATTTGCATTTACAGTTTATTAGTTTCACAGTAAAAGGGTGGGACCTAGTTGCTAATCTTGTTGTTCGAGTAAATTTATATATATATATATATATATATATATTTCCAGCCGAACGCTTTATATAGTCTACAGGAGAAGATTATTACAGTTCCTTGTGCCATGTCTTTTATGGACATCTCAAATTCAGTTAATTCCCTTTAGTAACGCAGCTCTTCATTTCTTTGCTTACCTCTGCTGTGGTCAGGTTGTTAACGTAATCCAACGGCGGAAATATCGTGACCATGACAATGGAGATGAAAACAACAGTTCGAACAATGTTTAATAGTGTGCATGAAAAGATCTTGTTGAAGAAACAGCCAGTACTCAACTAGAATAGAAGCTGGGTTTGACTGTTTATTTATTGTAAAAATTTACAATTGCGGCACACGGCCAAAAAGGGAAGGGGAAACAAAACTGGGGATGGTCTTCAGTAATCTATCTTATACCTAGCTAATCTCTTTCGCTACCCAGACACACGCTACAATTTTTCTCAATCACCAAAAGAACTTGTCCATCAACACTCATACTGCCGTGCACCAAAATACCACAAAGCATTCCGGGGACCTAAAAATTCCCCACAATGTACATAAAAATTTGACAACGTACACTATTTACAATAAATTGCAAAAATATATTAAAATTTTCTACATGAAATGACAAAGGGGGAGGGGCATGAGACAAATCCCCAGATAAAATATCAAACAAAAAAAACAACATAAACATTGTGTTAGCTGGACCCAACCTACCCTCAAGACAAAGAGGTCGCTGTATTCCGCTCAGAGGACGAAATCAAGAAACTCTCTTTCTACAGGGAGTGGAGAGGCAAAAAGAAATTGGACTGGGGAAAATATAATACCGGCTCAGACGAGATGAAACCGGACAAAAAAAATAATTAACGGAAACTGGGAATCTGGAACTGGACCATAACCAAAGACGGAAACCGGGGAACAGGCCAGGAATCACACTCACTCACATTAACTAGGTACACAAAAAGGGACTTACCTTAACCAAAGGGGAGGGTTCCAGAGGAATCCAACCCGATGTGACTACCAGATCTAAAAGATAAAATCCAGGCTAGCCCCAGTCACGCGAACCAGGCTCGCCACATTTACCCACCTTTTGCTGAACTCTGTCGGTGGCAACCGTTTCCGATCAGTTCTAATCTTCATTTTGAGTTGGTACTCAAAATATCGGATTAGATCCTGATGCGAAAGACGGCCACCCCGCAAGACTTCCTCGAAACGCGTCGTCCATATCACCATTCGAGCCGTGGCCAGAAGCGACAGAAACACCATCCGTTTCACTCCGGTGTACGGGGGCGACACATTATCGCAGGCGTATGCACGATCAATGGACACGAGTTCCCGCGGCGCGATGCGAGCAGTCAACTCGCCGACACGATCCCACAACGGGCGAACGCGCGAACAATGGAAGAAGGCGTGCGCCGACGTCTCCTTTAAGCCAAGGTTGCAACGTTCACAATCTGGCAAATCCGCCAGGCCCATTATGAAACGCATGTCATTGAGAGACAAGGCGTTACGAGCTAGTCGCCAGGTCAGAGAAAACTCTCAGAGTTGCTGAGCCAATCCGATCCTGGCGCCCAAGACCAATGAGAGCGATACTCCTCCTCCGTCATGCCGAGCTTCTCCCTCAATCGATCCTTCGCGACGCCCTCCACTAATCCCCGATAGAAGTGCCTCCTAGGCCGAGAAAGGTCACTAGATCGTGGAATGGCCCACATGGCCCTCCGGCACGCGTGGATGAAAGCCGGTTGCTCTCTAAGCTTGCGGCAGCGCAACGAGACCGGGGGAGTGATAGTGAGGCTAGGGAACGCGTCCCTCTCTATCCCCGTAAGCAACGAGTCTTCCATTAACGCACGACTGAGAAATGCCAAACTCGAGGCGCGCCGGTGGCTCGCCAAGTGCGGCATTCCCAGTCCCCCTTGACACGGACGTTGGTAACAGACACGTTTGTCGACGTGATGTCTGCGTCCTCTCCACAGAAGGGAGAATAGCAGACGCTCGATCGCCTCCTCACGCTCCTCACAAAGTGGAAGTACAGACAGCCGATAAAGGACCATGGGGAAGACGTAAGCGGCACACGCCTCCGCCAGGCCCTTTACGGAGAGACTCCGTCGACGCCAATTTTCGACCGACGCGCCGACGTTTGCCTGTATATCAGACCAATTCTTCTCCAACTGCAAGTCCGGACCGAACCAAACTCCGAGGATTTTGACCGGTCCGTCCGTCCAGTCGAAGGGCCCCGGGAGGGGAATCTCCTTCCAGGCGCCTAACCGCGAGCCGGAAGACTTGTCGCGGTTAATCTTGGCCCCTGTCACCTGTTCGTACCGTTCAAGTGCCTTCTGTACCGCTCTTATGTCCCTGCGGGAGGACACAAAAGTCGTTACGTCATCGGCGTATGCGGAAACCCTGGCTCGAGCACCACCAGGAATAGCGATTCCACATAGGGCCGGACTGCACGACCTGTCTCTAAGCCGGCGAAGGAGGGGCTCCAACGCCAAAACATAGAGCAAGGACGACAGCGGGCAACCCTGTTGAACCGACCTAGACAGCGCAAACGCGCTCGACAGCTTTCCGTTCACCTGCATCACAGCCGTGGGGGAGCGATACAGGAGACCAATCCAGCAGCAGAAGTCGGTTTCGAATCCGGCAGCCTGCAGGACAGCCGCCAGGTAGCCATGGTCAACCCTATCAAATGCCTTGGACTGATCCAAATTGATCAGCGCGGCCTCATCGTCGTCTTTTACACCCTCTAGGATCGTGCGGATCAAGTGCAGGTTGCTCTGAATTGTTCGGCCCTTCACAGCGCAAGTCTGATCAGGTCCCAACTCGGCAACTAGCTGCAAGCGATTCGTCAGGATCTTGGCCAAAATCTTTAACTCTGTGTTTAGCAGAGTTATGGGCCTGTAACCGTCTAATTCCCTCCCAACATCCTTGCCTTTTCTCAACAGCGTGACCACACCCCTGGTGAACCGACTGGGGATGGACCCCTGACGGAACCAGTTGTTGAACACAACTGTCAAGATAGGGACAAAGATGTGCGACAGCCTCAAGTACAATTCATAGGGCAAACCATCCAAACCTGGCGACTTGCCACTGCCGACTCTCTTCAAAGCCGCGTAGACTTTGTCCTCCGTAATCTCTCCCTCGCTACTAGCCGCTTCAGCCGGCAAAAGCCGGGGAAAGTCAGCCAAATAGCTGCGAAACTCCTTGTCACGGAGACCAGGCTCCTTGGTAAACCGGCGTTCGAAATGCTTCCTAAACGCCTCGCACATGTCATCAGTCGACCTAAGGGTGTGCCCCTCCGGGTCTCGTATCTCGCGGATGTACCGGTCGCCACCTTGACGGACTTCCTCCTTGCGCAGTTCCGCGCCCATGTTCACAGCTTCGGAAGACATCTTGCTTAACTTATGTCTAATTACCTGACCCATGTAACGATCGCTAGTCGACCGCTCCAGGGCCTCCCTAGCTACGGCTATCTCTAGGGGATCCCCACCAGCCTCCGCCCGGGAAAAATTAGATCTAAGCGTCTTCACCTTGGCAGCCTTATCTAGGTTGAGCCGTTGGCTGTATTCAGTGGTGAAAGACCTAATCCTATCCTTAAGACTAGCCCACCACCTATTCCCGATGACTCCCCCAGTTAACGCCCGCTGAACTACGATAATCAGCTGGTTCCGGAAGTCCCGCCTGTCCAGTAAGGACTGGTTGAACTTCCAGTAGCCAGCCATTCTAGCCCTAAATTCTAACACCACACGGGCACATACCATTTTGTGGTCCGTGTAGCCTAACCAGTGGAACGTTGGGCATTCTAAGAAATCTATATCGGCCTCTCTCACTAACATCAAGATAGGAAACCATCTTGGTAGAAGGCCAACTATTCGCCCACGTCCACATTTTCCCGCCCGGATGATCGGCCCGGTATCTATCGACGAGACCAAATTCGTCAATCAGATCGACCAGGCTACGATCACCACTCCTCCCGCTAGAGCCCCACCCTCTATCTAATTTGGGGTCCAGGATGGCATTCCAGTCCCCAACTAGAACTAGTCGCTTGGAATCGACCAGGAAGGGCTTCAACAGACGGAAAAAGTCGACACGCTCCTCTTGATCATTGGGCGCATAAACCGCAACCAGACGAAACTTCTTGCTTTTCACTGCAACATCGGCCACGATCAACCGGCCATCGGCACCGACATGGACAAGGTCGATCTCCGCGTCCGGGGTACGCTTGACCAGCTAAGAAACACCTCTGGCTTGCCGGTTCCAATATGCTGAATAGACGACAAAGTCGTTAGTCAGCACACAAGAATCGACGTCGCAAACAAAGTGAGTCTCTTGGATCGCGGCCACATCCACGCCGAAAGACAAGAGGTCACGAAGCAGGCGGGCTGCCTTACCCCGATCCCTCAAGCCCTTCGCATTTACACTGGCTAACTTGATAGACATCGATTAGATCTGCAATTAGAAAAAGGAGAAAATTACTCGTGGTCACATACCGGCTGAAAATCTCTAGCAGTTGGGACCCCGACGGATTGTCCAAGGGAACCTGTACCAATATCGGACGTAATCCGTCCGTCTTGGACAAACCCGCCGACGTCCGTAGGGTAGGTTAGTTTAACTACCCTATATAAAGATGGATGGAGAAGAACGGGGAACCTCCCAGCACAATTCTTTTCCATTTTTATAAGTTCAGGAGTTCTACTCCTGTACATCACGATACCCTTTTCCTTATAGACTTTGCTGGCTTGTTCAATGTGGTCCCACACCTTGAGGTTACCCCCCGTGTTGCGAATCAGTGTAAGCACGCCGGGGGCCTCAGGGAAGTTAGTGGGGTCTTCCGTGGACTTATCATCCACCGAAGTCAGCTTCAGCAAAGGTTTGAGTAAAGATCGCCTCTGGGCCGACCAGTCTTTTGCCACGTCTTTTTTGTTAACTTTTAGTAGCTCTTCGCCCTGGGGAAGAGCTTTCTTTTTCTTAACAAGTCTGGGAGTGGGAGAAGAGGTAGCAGGGGAGGGGGTTAAAGGAGTCAGTTCAAAGGCCGGGGACTGGGCAGGTTTTTGTGGGGAAGAGGGAAGGCTTTTTGCTTTGTTCGCATACGAAGGACGCTCCGGTGACACTGGTAGCGAAACACTTTTCGCCTTGATTGATGCTGCCTTTTCCCCGCTTCTGCTCTTTCTCAGGCTCTTTGGGTTGTCTTGCCTTTCCATCTCCTCGTCTCTGCCACGCTTTAAAGATGCAGACCGCTGCACGTCCATCTCCTCCAGTCCTTTCCTCTTCGGGTTTCTTCTGAGGGGATTTCGTCGCCTTCCCCTTCGAGACGTCCTGCTTGGGGGGAGATGGAGGTGGTGCGGGCGCCTTCGGCGACGGAGGAGGTGACACAGGTTTCTCCGGTGGTGGAGGAGTTTTAGTCTTCTTCCTCCCAGCCGTCTGCCAGTCTCCTTTATCTTTGGAGGTTACTTCTGATGCTGCTGCTGCTGCCGTTTTGGCTGCCTGCTGTTGAGTTGGTTGGGCCTTTGGGGCCGGGTTCTTTGTCGTACACGCTTTGGCCACATGGTCCGACGCCCCGCAGACCCAACAAAACGGCTTCCTGCCCTCCACCACCACGTAAATAGATCGTCCCCTGCAAGTGAGAATGTTCGGGATATCGGTGAACTCTTTGCGAGTCACCGTCACCTGCAGGTTCATGTCGCCGGTGATGAAGCCCGCTTTTGACACCACTGAGGACACCTCCGCCACCTTTCCATATTTTGAAAAGAAGGCGCCCACATGATCTTCGGAAATGTCCATGGGGACCCCATGCAAAGTTATTTTGGTCTTGCGGGTCCCCATGTACTCAGTTTGAAGGCTGAGCGTTTTGGTCGTAAGAGACGCTCCGGCTAACTGCTTCGCTTCTTCAACTGAACCCAGCAGGACGTCCCACATTGCGTGGCTCCTTCTGGCCACCGCCTTGGCCTTTATCTTCAGGGCCTTAATGGACTCCTCAATGTTTTCTTTGCCGACTTCCACAAACTTGAGTGTTTTGGGGTCTTTCGTCAGCAGGGAGATAATCCTAGGCTCTATGACCGCCACCACTTCCGGAACCGACAACAACTCCGTCCCTTGGATGTATTGGTCATACTTTTGTCTAAGACCACTATAGTAGTCTTCTCCCTTTCTCACGTTCCCGCCCTTCCACCCAGATGAGGAAGGAACGGGCCATTCCGGCCTGTTCGAGGCCTTCGAAACGGGAGTGCCGAACTTCTCTCGCTCTTCTGCCGTCATCGGTACGGCTTCGGACCCGTGCTTTTGTGAGTGGCTAACGTGCCATTCATTTTCCTTTCCGCTCCATGTCTCGTTGGAGGGGACTGGCGACCCGAGCTCAATTTGAGCCTCCGTCATAATCGCCTTCAGACGGAGGCACACGATCCACTTTCCGCGACTTTAGCTCTCCACGAAACCTAACGCCAACAAAAAACGATCACCAAACGAACACTTTCCAAACCAATAATGTAGTAACGGAACTCTGATTCCAGCCAAGAGCCCGAGAAACGATCAGTAACACTGTAAAAGTTGGGTGTGACTGAACAAAAAACCACCAGGGCAAATTGGTAGGTGGTTTAAATAATAACCTGGGAGATTCCATTCTGTTACAGGCAAGTCTATTCTGTAAGCATTGATTGGCTGATAATTTCAGTGTGTACATTGAGCTCCATAAATATTCAGCACAATATCCACACTCGTGAATGTTCACCTTCCTACAGGGAGACAAAAGAAGACAGCCATGTTGAAAGGTAAGTTATTTGACTTCTACATCTCCCTCCATCCCCACTGCGGGAGCATAGTGGCCGATGGGGAGGTAATCAATTACTGGTCGATTATATTGGATTAGTCGGGATAGACCCCTTGGGATCCTAGTTCGTGATAACTGTGACTGAGTAGGGCCTTGGGATGTCAGGTCATTTTGCAAAGTAATGCTGCCATTTCCAGATTGATGTGGCCTACATATATCTGTGACTGTTGCTCCAGAGGACTTGGGATAGGGGTCTTGACTGCATGTGCCTCAAGTTTCGTCAGACATCTACGATTCCGCAGGGTTATCCTACATGATCCTGCAACTCTAATGCTATATTGTCAGTTGGGCAGTGTTTCTACTATTTGCTCACTTATGTCCCGTCGATGGCTATTTGGATTTTGAATTGAAACCGTGTCCCCCTCACGAAGTGGGGATAACTTATGAGCATACATCTACCCGCTGCAATGTTCATTTACGAAAATCAAACAAGTGCAGAAATTTAACTATCTGAGAAGTCTTAAATAAAAACACTTACATTTTTCTAAAAAACTACTGATATTTTACACTATTTACATTATTCAGATTATTGTCTTCTTCTTTGTTGTCATTTAAATGACGTTTCGGCCGTTGTACGCTCCGCCCTTCATGTGTTAAGTATTTCGAACCGAACGCCTTATTACGAGCACAGGCATATCATTCTCTTTCCTTTATGCGAAGCCTCATTGGTAGTCATGAGTTATCTTCCTCTAACCCAACATGTTACTTATTCACCAATGTTGTAGCATGGTATTGAACACACAACACTTTGGGTCGTCACAGGAATTCACTAACGTCTATAACCATATAAACAAGTAATATAGAATCAGGTTAGAGGGAGATAACTCATGACTACCAAAGAGACTACGAACAAAAGAATTAGAATGAGATACCCCGCTGATCGTAATAAAGGGTTCGGTTCAAATTTCCTACACCTGAAGAAGGTCCGCGCATACAACAGCTGAAACATTGCAAAAATGACAACGAAAATGAAGACAATAGTCCGACTAATGTAAATAGTGTAAATAAATCAGAAATATAAATAAACACTAATGATAATTTATTGTACTAAGCTACGCACCCTTGAAAAACCAAGTGTATTTTCTACCCGGCTTTTCTATTTGCATTTCTCCACAAAATTTGGTTTCAATCAGTCAATAATTTGCTATTTTAAAAAGTGTGACGTATACAGTGACTAACGAAAGTCATAAGATTTTATGGATTAATGTCAACTTCGTTTGTTAGAATCTTTAATTATTCCCGCGACAAACTATGTGGACCTCGGTAACCTCGTCAAATACAATGTGTTGTGGCACTGTGCCTCTTCTACAAGTACTTTCATGGCTTCTACTCCGATGAGCTTAGATCACTGGTGCCGCCTAAGCACGAATTTACACGAGATACTAGATTAGCAACTAGGTCCCACCATTTTACAGTTAAACAAATAAGATGTAACCGTAAATTCTACTCCAACAGCTTCTTTTCTCGCGCTTCCCGCCTGTGGAACTCCCTTCCACAAGTCTGCTTTCCCGACAGTTACAATCTCCAGGTGTTTAAATGTAGGGTCAATAGACACCTCCTATCACACTAACTCCCAACTATTCTCACAACACTCTCATCTAACCAACCCTCATTCTCGGTATCCTCACCCGCCTATCACCCACCCTCTGTTATTTCCTATATTTAATCAGCCTTTCTTCCCTCTACGTAGCCCCCTGCACAGTAGTGGCAGTGACATGCCTTGCTCGGGGTGAAACGCTTATAAAAAAAAAACAAAAAAACTTCGCTACAAGATTTTTCATACAAAGATTTATAAAGATTAGTGTCATGGCGATATCACCGACTGACTGAATGAACTCCTGTAACCATTACTTATACCTCCCCTCACAAGAGGTGAGAGGAAGAAGCCTAAGGAAAGCGCCCACTGAGTGGCCAGAACTCAGCCGAGAGTCAGTCTATGAACACTGCAAACTTAACAACCATTACGAGTCCCAATTCTAAGGCCGGGGGTTGAATCAAAGTGTTACACACTAACTCGTATTATCATCCTACTAACCAAGTTCCAAGTATTGTATTATTTCCATATCTAATATATATTCGTTATTTCCTATTTGGTTGTTTTTGCATTATTCTTGCTGGACATTTAACCGGGTTCACGACAGTTAGAGAATTATATTCCAACAAAATTATATTTATTATTGTTCGGGTAATAATGTCTTTATCTGGAAAGATAATTCGTGGATCCTGTGTGTTTATTAAGATGTATTATATTTTAAATCTTAGTGTGGTTGTGTATTTACACAATACGGGATTTAAACAACCTGATGAACGTGTTTACGCGTCAAGTGAGAATGTAATGTTCACTTTAAATTTCTTTCTGTTTTCGCTGAAAATTCTTCAGATTTAGAAAATCGCAAGTCGAAGAAATACGCAGCAAGAGCTATGGAAGATAATCTCAGACACATCGCCCAGTGGGATGCCTTCATCAAATATTCAGTCCCTCCACTGTCGAAGCAGAATGAGCCTAGTGAGCGGTGATAATTAATTACTCAAATAAAGACAGTTCAGTTTCGGCCAAAATGCTTTAATTACATTTTTCTTTCGCATTTTTCCTTCTTTTTCTATCGTTCTTAAATACCCCTCTCGGTTTCTTTGTTCTTCTCTCTCAGCAGATTAAAAAAAAATAATTACCGCATTCCCTACCATAAAAACTTCTTTACCCACCCCACACACAAAAGCAAAAACAGTGACATTGTTCTTTTTTCTTTCTTTTAGAATACTATCCATAACGGTTTTCAAAGCATTATACTTGTTTTAAGACAGTAATCATTGAACGGTTTTAGCAGAATTGGCAATGTTTGATATAAACAAAAGTTCACCAGTGTAATAGTTTGAACAGAAAATAAAAAAGTAAACAAAAGTTGCAATTTTGACGCACCTATTGGCTTATGTAGACTAATGATTGAATGCTTACTTGTTTTTAGACCATTTTAGACCATTGTATAGTGTAATAAACTTAACATACACTATAGACTTCACTACTTAAATCATGACAGAAAAACTGCGTATACTTAAAAGATTCTGCCTACCGTTTTGATAGCATTAGAGGCACGCAGGTATATTGAACTAACCCTCATTTTAACATGTTATATATAGGATGAACGATTTTAAGGCATTGAAATTCATTGTGGTTTTGATAAGATCCAAGGAATTGTAAAAAATATTTTCTCTATATTAAACTTTACTTCCAGGTTAAAAGGCGTATTAAACTGAATGATGTTACGTTTTCTCGTATTATACTTTGTTGTTCATTTGTTTGCATTTATATCTTGCTTTCTTAAAAGCAGCTCAAGAAACAAGTAGACTGACAGCATGAAAATTTTACAAGTGATAGGTGAGAGTCGTGAAACTTGGACACAAAATTAGCATAGGGAAGGACTTAATTTCGTGTTTAAGACGTTGCCAATCTTTCAACCCTTTTTTTCTAAAGACATTGCCTCTTATATATTGGGAAATTACGGTATATACTTATATACACGAAAATAACCCCTGATAAATCATTAGCAAACTATGTTTGAATCAGTTTGCTAATGGATGATGGAAGTATGCTAATTATAATAATTATTTAGTAAAAATAATTTCGTATAACGTGTGCAAACTTTTGTGCGTTATTAATAACTGCTTACGCCTCCATCACGTTTAAGCAACGTTTCGGGTAATATCTTTGAAGTTAAGCAACGTAGAATATAGTCATTACCTAGAATGGCGAATGCTTGAGAATACCACGTGCTGCAAGCTTGTGTGAGTGGTCTAATGGATAACAAATCGGAATTAAAATTCTATGGGCCGACTTCTAATGCTAACCGTGTTCGTTATATTCACTGACGCGCAAATATTCCGGGCTAAAGTATTAACTCTCAAATTCTCCTCCAACTAAGCCTCATTTCAATTAATTAGTAGATCATCAGCAACTCTAAAAATTCATGCAATCTGAAATATTTTCTGCCTTTAAATAACCTGTAAAATGTTGATAGACCGTAAAATCAATCTTCAGATTACAAAAATCAAACTGGTTGTTATTCTTCTTGTTTAACCATTGTTTTAATTTACTATTTACTAAGAATCTTATGATCCTCTTCGACGTGGTACGATGCTCAGAGAGTTTGTCTCCCTAGAGCAATTACGACTGAGCAACGTTGTGACAGATTTCAGTCAGTTAAGTGCCATACGTGATACACGCTTGGGCGACCATGTCTGGGAAGAGACATGACTGAGTGGGCAGAACATTATCCCGCAGTAGGTTGCCATTGCTTTCTGCGGTAGACTGGTTGCCAGCCAAGGCTATAGAACCCATTCTGTACTGTTATTTAACCCATAACTGGAGGGAAGAGACGGATTATTACCTTTCCCAAGGGTATTTGCGCGTAAGTGAATGCGAGGAATTCAACTGGAATTCGAACACGATTTCCCGATTTCTCGTTCCGAGCCGATATCCACTGCGCCACAAAGCACATATGCAAGTTTTCATGATTCATGTGATACAAAAAGCTTTTGTTACACGGAAATTGTGATTCATTGTCGAAAATGGCTAAAAGTATATCTGAAAGCGCTAGAATAAACAAAATATTTAGTCCTTTTTAAATATATGACCTGAAAAGAAAAAGATATCATAAGATCATATACAAAATTACATAAAAAAAACTTAACCATCACATCTTGTGTCATTTTTAATAAAACCTGCATAAAAGAGACATTGCTGCCCATATATATATATATATATATATATATATATATATATATATATATATATAGCACTCCAGAAGAATGGTAGTTTTTGAAAAACAGTAGGTACTATGGCATCTACGCATCGTTCATTCAGCAATAAATTAGAACATTCTCAGGTCTTGGGCGTGTATAATGATAATATACACGCTAAAACTCTCCCTCCTTCTCCCGAGCGCCCTAAGCTCAGAGGTTGAATCGGCGACTGACGCCAATTCGGTCGGGTTTCAATCCTGGGTAAAAGGCAATCGGCTGTCTAAACGTACTGATGAGTTGAGATACATCGAAAAAGATCTGTCTGCAGATGTCTATATATATATATGTGGTGTATCAAAAATATTTTTTAAGCTTTGGGGACAGATTCCACACACCAAACATTTGACAAAACTCTATATAAAGTAAATGAAAGATGGATATAAAGAGGAGGATTGGTTACACTGCCTAAACGTTACCCCACTTTAATCCTTTTAATTTATATCTGTCGGGGTCAGGCAACTATTCGACACCGTGTGGGAGTATCTGAAAGGATCCGCCAGTTAATGGTCCGACGGTTGCATGCGTGTGTAGAAGCAAGTGGATGACATTTTAAACATTTGTTATATGTGGCTGTGTTGCGGTACAACGTTGGCCATTTTGTCTATAGAGACATTTGATCTTGTTTTGATGTCTCATAAATTTTTTGGATTGTATCTTAGATTGTATATTTAACAGCGTTTACTGTTAAATTTAAATGTAATGATTCAAAAATAAAGGAATTATGAAGATATTATTATATGTATTTTTGTTTTTCATTTAGCGTGAGGAAGCCGCCCCCACCCCAAAATGTAAAAATATTTTGATTCACCATATACATTATGATATATATATATATATATATATATATATATATATATATATATATATATGTCTGTGTGTGTGTGTTTGAACTTTGATTTCAAATGTTTGTTTCAAAAAGTGAAGCTTTTGTGTGCTGAAGACAACTTAGTACTACTTTCTCGTTACCAACACAATTCAAAGTGGATGAGTGTGAGACAATTTGGTGTACTTGACATATTGGATCCTATCCTGAAAAGCCTGGATTAATGACGATAAATAATGTATTAACTCCGAACATGTATTATGAAAACAACGAGACCAGGTTTTTGTTTACTGCTTGTTGATCTTTTGCGAGTATTGTTGTTGTGTTATAAGTAGAGGTGTTATGATTTGATGGGTGATGGTTATATGCTATGTCCTTTTGCAACTTCTTCTTCTTCTTCTATGTGCCCTGTCCCTTCAGGACGTAGGCGATCATGGATCTCCACGTCTCCCTATCCCTTGTGGCTCTTAGTATGTTTGCTCCTGTTGCTCCTGGCAACCCCCGTTCCGTCATCCACCTGATCAGACTCTGCAGATATGTTATCCGCTGCCTTCCTCTGTCTCTCCTTCCTTCTATCTGACCAGTCAGTATCAGGTTCTCCAGGCTCTCCTTCCTCATTGCATGTCCCAGGAACTTCAGTTGTCTCTTCCTGATGCTCAGCATCAATTTCCTTTTTGTTGCCATTCTTTCTAACACTTCGTCGTTGCTTGTATGCTCAGTCCACGATATCCGTAGCATCCTTCTGTAGAACCACATTTCGGCCGCTTCCAGTTTTTTCCTCATTTTCGATGATATTGTCCAGCATTCACAGGAGTACTGAAGAACTGACATCACGTAGCAGTCTAGCACTCTTTTCTTCGTTTCTATTGAGATCTTCCTGTGTGTTAGTATTTTGCTCATCTTCTGGAACGCGTCCTTTGCCATGCCAATTCGCCTTCGGATCTCCGTGTCGCACTTTCCATCTCCTGTTAGAACACTTCCTAGGTACTTAAATTCTTGGACTTGTTTGATTCTGTTATCCCCCAGCTGTATTTGGCATTTTGGGTTGTATCTTTTGCTGATGCAACTATATTTTGTTAAATAGCTTTGTTTATTTTTTAAATTCTAAAAGGTCATTTGGGTCAGCATTGTTAAAGATATCTTTCAGATTGTTTTCTTGATAGCATCCTGATCGCATTTGTTCAAGATCTATACAGATTTTTAGTATGTTTCACTGTGTAGAGCTCCTGACATGGAATGCAAATTGGTGCCTTCTAACCTTTTAGCAGGTGTGAATGAGTAAAAGCGTTGTAGCCTATTTGAAGTCTAGTCATTACTGCTTTTTCTTTTCTTGAGATTTTTCTACTGGAAATTTTAACTTCCGTTCATTTCTTTGAGGATGAGTATTTTTTCCGGAGTTCCACAACTTTTGCCATTTGGTCGTAATAAAGTTGTTGACTAGAGGTTTGTAATTATAATATATTTGACAAGGGCTGTTAATGTTCACAAATACCGCACAAAACAAAAAGTAAAAGAAACAGTTTGTGAGAATACTTTCAATGGCTTTTCAATTGGCTAGTCAGAAACGAGCATGAGAGACATATTTTTGGTAAGAAAATGAAATATTTCTGCCAAAAGCTTCTTGTTTTGTCTTAATAAGGAACGGATGACCAATAAAAAGGCTGGTTTAGGAAAGTTGTCTAACATAATTTATCACCATCTATCGCTGATAAGTTATCAGCAACATTTCTCTATTGTAGACAATAAGATTTAGCTATTACAGACAGTTAAATGTATTCTACCTTTGTGCCAATTAACATTGCAATCAGTTTCCTTCTGTTTTGTCTCTGTGTACCGTCGCTAATAATTAAATCAAATCAACGATAATTGTCATTCCTTTTTGTTATTCATTTTATTTGCTCAAAGTGTCAGCTTGGATTTTAAGAAATTCTGGGATGAATGCCGACACAGGAACGCATGTAACATGTTTGCTCAACGTTCTCCACGAGTGGTCTTAGGCGGTCGGTTACATTGGTGTAGGATGCGTATCTACACTTCAGAATTCTTATCATTCTCTGTTGAATTTACATATTTTGGACTTCAAAAACCAGAAGAGATGCACCATTATTACAACACTACACGCACAAGGCATTATTGCCAATCACTAACCGTTTTGGCCCTGGCATTCGCATTCCGTAACACAAAGTTAACGCTTACTGGAAAGATGATTCTGGACATGATTTTGCTGTATACTCTCCGAAAATAGTAGAGGTGGCCAACAGTGAGGCGATGACCGTAGTTCTAAACTTCAGGGCGGGCTAAAAAGTATCTAGTGACAATGCTATACTCAGAAAAATCTGAACAGATTTCAACAGTAGACAAGCCAACAAGGTTTGATCCAAAATCAAACATTTCTTCTCTTTCATGTGCCGTATCTCTTTAGGACGTAGGCGATCATGGACTTCCACTTGGCTCTGTCTCTTGTCGCACTCAATAATTTTTTCTCTTGGTATCACATACAAGCCCCGCTCCGTGAACCATTTTCTCAGACCTAACAAGTTAGTCCCGCGCTGCTTTTCCCTGTCTCTTCTTCCATTTATTCTTGGGAGTATCAAGTTTTCGAGGTATCTCTTTCTCCTTACGTGTTTTAGCAAACCTCATTTGTCTCTTTCTGATATCTATTAGCAGTTTTCTTCTCGTTTGAATCCTTTCCAACACTTCATGGCGCACACGTGCTCTGTCTATAGCATTGTCAGCATCCTTCTGTAAAACCACATTTCTGTAGCCTCAAGTCTCTCCTTCATCTTTGATAAATTCGTCCAGCATTCATTTCTATACAGGACAGATATCCCATAGCAATTCAGCACTCATTTCATTGTTTCTAATGAGAATTTCCTGTCGTTCAGTACTCTAGTTAGCTTCTGAAACGCGTTTTTGGGCATGCCAATGCGTCTTTGGATCTCCGTGTCGTATGAGCTGAGATACATCGAAAGAGATGTCTGCGGATGACTATATATATATATATGTGGTGTATCAAAAATATTTTTCAAGCTTTGGGGACAGATTCCACACACCAAACATTTGACAAAACTCTACATAAAGTAAATGAAAGATGGATATGTAGAGGAGAATTGGTTACACGGCGTAAAAGTTACCCCACTTTAATCCTTTTAATTTATATCTGTCGGGGTCACGCAACTATTCGACATCCATAGTAAAACACTTCCCAGGTATTTGAATGTTTTTATTTGTTTTTTTACATTCTAAAATTTGTAGTTGGCATATTGGTCTCCTCTTTGTGGCCTCCCTTTATCCATCAACTATTTATACATCCTAAATTCAATATAACTGACAATGCTTGTTAAGTTTCACATGTACCTCAGAAAACAAAAGGTAAAAGAAACAGAATGTGTTGAATACCTACTGTGATTTTTTAGTTGGATAATAAGGAACAAGCAAGAAATCAATATTTTTTGGCTAAGAAAATGAGGTCTTGTTGCGGATGGCCAATGAAAAGGATGGTTTAGGGAAGATTATAGAAATCGTTATTTTGTTATAATTTTATTAAGTTTTCATAGTTTAGTTGTTTCATTTTGCTACATAACAAAATGTGTTAGTTTATTTAGTGTCAGAATCGTATTTTTAATTGTAATTAAAAGTAATGCAACAATTATATTGCTTAAATCTATAAGTGAATATCCGTCCTGTTTATATTTGTGACCATATGTAAACGTTGGTCCAGTTTTTACTTGAGACCATATGTAAAAATCGACCCTGTTTTTCTTGAGACTATCAATATTGATTGGGTTTATTATTTGAGATTACTTCTAAAATGTAGTTAAAGGCTATACGTAAACCTTAGTTATGCATTTTATTTGAGTCTATATTTACATTACTTAGGTTTATACTTTGCTATACGATTATCCAAGTGAAAGGTGGTAACATTTTTTTCATAGTGGTCTTACACTTTTGTAGAGTTTGCGCTATTGGTCTATTCTCAGTCACACCAAGAGAGTAACGTTTTTGGTCTAGATCTGATAATTTGTTCTTGTTAGCATAATTTTTTTTATATTCCTAGCAGATTTTACATAACCTCTTTTTTATTTCTCTGGCATATTGCTTATGTTCCTGTTGAAGAATATAAAAATGATACGGGCGTCTAATCCAGTCAATAAGAAAAAAAATTAGTCAGACAATTTAGAATGAAAGTTCTTCAGCCTCAAAATGCCGGTAAGTTAAAATTAAACTATTTCTTGATCGTCCTCTATTTTTCTATGTTTTTGTTTTGTATTTTGTTTCTTTCTACCATCGATCTGAATAGGGTTTGGCCATAAACATCAACTCCCGTGGATCTTCAAATATTTATTAGATAAGTTCTAAACAAAAAAGTGGAATGCATCACCTTCCAAGCTTTTTATCGCTTTGTGAAAACAGTTAAAGATGCATGCAATTTCATTACAAAATATATTTTATATATTTGGAGAAACGTAAAGATTTTGGTAACGGTTGAGTTTAATGAAACATGATTTAGTTAGTTTAAAGAAATCAAAGCGTGAATAAGATTTTTATAGTGTCATTGAAATATAACATTAAAAAGATTTACTCTTGGATTGATCAGAATGCATAATGTTGTTTACAAGATTAGTCCGGCGTTTGCTTCGACCAAGTGTTTACGAATCAGAACATTCGCATCCTTAAAATGCCAAGGTGAACAAGAAAAAAATCAATTTATTGTTTCGGAAAGACATTGATATTTTTATTATTTCTTTTTTTTTTCTTACTGAAGTATCGTTTACGAAACAAATTCGCACAAATATTCTTGTGAATGCTAGCAGAAATCAAACGCGAAAAACAGAAACTGAGTTAGAATTCAGCCTGATTTGAATCTGATTAAAATGAAGATGCACAGAAAATATTTATACAGTTTTAACTTACTGCAATAGGACTGTCAGTCAGTTAACTGCCATAAATGATACACGCTTGGGCGATCATGTCTCAAAAGAGACATAAATGACTGGGCAGAAGATTATCCCGCAGTAGGTTGCCATTGCTTTCTGCGGTATACTGGTTGCCGACCAAGGGTATAGAACCCAATTTGTCCTGTTATTTAACCCATAACTGGAAGGAATAGATTGATTAATACCTTTCCCAAGGGTATTTGCACGTAGGTGAAGGCAATGAATTTAGCTGAAATTCGAACTCAGCTGCCCTATTTCTTGTTCCTAGCCGATATCTAATGCACCACAACGCACATCCAATAATTTTGTAGGAGGCTATATATATATATATATATATATATATATATATATATATATGGAGTGTATCGTGGCAGCAAACAATTTTCAAAATATATACTGTTAAATATAAGAGAAAATGAATGTCTATTATGTTTAATCATGAGCCGTTCTAAACGTCGTATTTTGGCTTTAATTTCAGTTGAAAATAAAGACAAAAATTCACCAACATTTGGATATTTTTTTATTAATTTGTTTCTAAGCTTTCGGCTCACATGAGCTATCGTCAGAGAGGTCACTAAGACGGTAAAACAATAACATCCACCATCACCGACGATTTTCTTTTGTGTTGACATAAAACTCCACTAGGTAACGGCAATTGCTACCAAAAATAACAAACGCGGTTCGCAAATTTGCAATGCGGTTCTATGACGTCACACAGCGTGATAGCGCGAAATGACAACAGAACCATATATTCAAATATAATGTAGTATGCTATGGCCAGATTTAAAATATATATAGTCATCCGCAGAAAGATCTGTTTCGTTGTATCACAGCTCATCAGTACGGTTAGACTCCGATTGCTTTTAACCCAGGATTGAAACCCAACTGAATTGACGTACTTCTTCCATAATCTACTGCTATTTTTAATGAAATATTCAGTCTAGTCATCATTTTATTTGCGAAAGTTTTATTTCGGCCTATTTTCATTCCAATTTCTCTCGTAAAGTCTCGAGTTTTGACAAGAGGCTTTATGGTTATTCAAAGAATAACTCTGTCGTTATTTATAACTTTGTCTTTAACATTTCGACATTTCCATTTCTGTCGCTACATTCTCTAAATTTTCTAGTTTGGCATGTATTCTTTGATCACAAGGTTTTCTTTTTCTTCCTTTTTTCTTTTTCTTATTCATCATTATCAACATATTTATTTTTCCTTTTACTTCATCATATTTCTCTAGTTCTTCTCCGTCATCATCAACTTTTTCTTTTTCTCCTCCTCCCTCGTCCCCATTTTTCTTATCCTTCTTCTTCTTCATTTTCATCTTCTTCTTCTCATCGTTATATTTTTGTTGTTGTTCTTATTCTTGATCTTCTTTTTTCTACTTCATCTTCTTCATCATAAGCTTTTTTCTTCTTTTTTCTTTATCTTCTATGTCATATTCTTCTTCATCATAATATTTTTCTTTATTTTTTTTTCTTCTCTATCTTTATCGTATTCTTCTTCATCCCAATATTTTTTTCTTTTTCCTCTACGTCATATTCTTTTTTATCATAATCTTTTTCTTCTTGCTTTTTGCTATTTTTTTCTTCATCATATTTTCTTCATCATAATATTTTTCCATTTCCTTTCTTCTTCTTCATCAACTTCATCATCTTCTTCATAATTTTTTTATTTTCCTCTTCTCTTATTCATTATGTTCTTCTTTTTCTTCTTCTTCTCCATCATATTCTTATTCTACTTTTTCTTCGTTGTGCCATGTATTATAGACGTTTACGATCATGACACACTATACGCTTCTTATGCTTTAAATCTCTTTGTAATTTTGTCTTTCCGTTACCTTACCCTGTCTTCATTCTGCCATCATTGTATGCAAATTGGTTAGATAGGTTGCTCACTGTTTCTCTCTATCCCTATTGCATTCAATAACTCAATAACTGTTGATATCAAATTTCCCAAGACCAACTTTCATCATTATATGCATCTGGAAGTAAAACTCACTTTAAAATAGAAGCGTCTTGTTTATTTCTATTTTCTCTAAATCTCTTTGCTACCTCATCTTCATCTGGTACTTTTCTCAGCATGTTCCTGTAGAGCCACATTCATGTTTTCTCTTATCTCTTCATCTATTAATCAATTCTGCACAATTGACTCGCAGATAGGAAGACAGATACCAGATAGCAATTCTTATAACATGATATTAAATAGAGTTTTTCTTTTCCTTAATACTTTGTTTAGCTTCTGTATGTCTTCTTTTGCTAATGTATAAGAAATAGAAATTTTGTATCTCCGATAGAAATTAAACTTGTAGGATATTTTGTAATCAGGGAAAGAATTTCTGTATGGAAAATCTACCCATTTGGCTACATAACGCAGGCTAGCAATGCAAGTTTTTATTTACCTATTTAATGAAAGCGTGATGAATGAGAGAGAGAGAGAGAGAGAGAGAGAGAGAGAGAGAGAGAGAGAGAGCGAGCGAGCGAGGGCGTGAGCGAGGGCGTGAGCACTCAACGCAGGATAGTATAACCGAAATGGTCGACGGCTTTTCTTTATTCAGCTTCTCGCTGTGCATAAAAAGAAAGAGAGGAAACAACACATTACTACTACACTGTTAATACATCACATCGAAAATATGAACTTAACTTTATCTGTACAAATCAAATTTTGCTAAACAAACGAATTCTAAATTTTTAAACTTTTACCACTTTTTTCTTAGAATATTTTCATACATTCAATTTGAATTTATGCTGTTCGATAAAAAGAAAAAACATTTATTTATTTATATGAAACAGTCTTATTCTTCAAACCTTTTGATAATCATAAACTGTGGAAAGTTTTGGTTATGTTTGGAACAAAGCCAATTTAATAAACATGATCAAGCTCCCTATAAACGACCCCTTATTGCCAGTTCGTTTTTATGTTTTGTTTAGCTGCATATCAAACGCTATGCGTTATTTAAGGCCAAAGTATAAATAATTTGAACATAATTGTAGGCCTTTAAATAAAAAGTATTTCTGCTCATGTAGCATTTTTTAACATAAAACTGTATTGATGATATTTATTTTGATTTCGTAGTGTTCTGTTTAGTTTTCACATTTTACAGGTGCTACCACTCCGGATTATGAAGAACTTGAGAACAACAACATGCATATATATATATATATATATATATATATATATATATATATATATATATATATCCGCAGACAGATCTTTCGCTGTATCACAGCTCATCAGCCCGGTTAGACCCCGATTGCTTTTAACCCAGTATTGAAACCGGACCGAATTGGCGTCAGTCGGCGATTCTACCTCTGGGCTATGGGCGTTCGGTAGAAGAAGGCAGACTTTTTAGCGTGTATATTGTCATTATACCCGCCAGATAGGTATATATATTTATATATATATATATATATATATATATATATATATATATATTTACGTGAATTATAAATATACATATAAATGTACACACATGCATAATATTATAATTCAGGTATTAATAAAACAGTGCTCAATAAAGTATGAACAGAGTTATTTTATATATATATGTGATAAAATACAAATAGGAAATGTTTATAAATATAAGAAATATTAATGTGTTGTTTGGATTTAATTTATTAAGACTGCAGTGAATTTGACATGCTAAGCTGTGTTTGTATGTATAATTTTGTGTGTATGTGTATCACACTTCTATGTGTGATTCAAATTATAATCTTTATATATATATATATATATGTGTGTGTGTGTGTGTGTCTGTTGTAGTAGTAGTAGTAGTAGTAGTAGACGTTATACATGTTTTGAGATCGTCTGCATGTTTTTTCAAGACGTTTTGCGTCAACACCGGTCGTGCTAGTTAAATATAAGTTAAATTCTTTACGAATGGATAATATATGTTGCGGCCATATAGTGTTTTCATGTGTGTTTATAGTCTGTAAAACTTTTACAATGTGTCGCATTTGTAAAATGATTTTGTCAGATTTTACTCCTATGTAATACAAGTGAGTACAATAGGTGTACCAAACGTAGGCTTTCTTGTGTTCACTGATACTTGATTTTAAATTCCGTTGCATTTCGACAATGTTAGCATAAATAATGCCTACGAGCCGCCCACATCACACATACTACAAACGCACATACATTACAACTCCCCATAATCCCATCCTATAATTATTAATTATACACTGCTTAACAATTGTGTTGCTCTAGAAATTGTTCAAAGGAATATAATCAAACAAAATAAAAAAAACATTAGAATTTTTCACCTCGATATTTAATTCCGTAATAAACCCTGTAATATAAGAGGATATGTTAGATTTATAAATGTTTTCTATTTTCATTTTTCTTCTTCTTTATGTGTCGTGTCTGTTCAGCAAATGGCTAGCGTAGCGGTGTTTTGGCTGAATACTGAGAGCGACAAGAGACAGGAACAAGTGAAAGTCTATGATCGCCTACGTACTGAAGGTACACGGTACATGAAGGAAAAGAAGAAATAGGTACTAAAATAAAATAAAAATTAAAAGTAAAATAAAATTCATCCTTGATAACGGCTGAGAGTATAGCCAAAAACAATTCGGCAAATAAAATATTCAGAATGTTTTTCCAAAAGTTTTGTTCTGAAATAAATAAAATAAAAATAAAATATAAAAAATTGAATGAAAAGAAAACTTAACCATAGTATCTTATCTGTCATTTTTAATTAAACTTGCATAAAAGCGGATTAATGTCCAAATACACAATTACTTCATCAGCTTCTTTTTTCGCACTTCTCGCCTGTGGAACTCCCCACCATATACTTGCTTTCCTGACGGCTACAACCTCCAGAAATTTAAATGCAATGTCAATACCCTTCTCTTATCCACTTGACTCTAGTTCTTTCTACATCACCCTGTATATCTTTTTCATTCTCTCTACCTTCACAACAGTCTTTACATCTGTGTTTCCATCCTTCTCTTGCCCTTTCTGTGACAGTGACACCCCCTACAACTTGTCCGTCTTTTTCTTCACTCTCCTCCTGTGTAAACTTTTACTCTTATGTAGTCTGTGGCTTGCTTGGGGTGCAAAGATTATATATATATATATATATATATATATATATATATATATATATATATATATATATAATCATCCGCAGACCGTCCTGTTTCGCTGTATCTTAGCTGATATGTACGGTTAGACATCCGATTGTTTCTAGCCGGGATTTAAAGCTGACTAACGTTATATCCGTCGGTGATGATACCTGTGAACTATCGGAGCACGGTGAATGTAAGCAAATTTTAGCGTATTGTATACACAATATATAAACAAATGCCAGAGCAACAAGTTTCAATTCATTGCTGAATAATAATGCGTAAATAGCTGTGAGTAGCTACGGTTTTTCAAAACTACAATATGAATGCAAATTATTAACCCAATTAAAAGTTCAGAATGGTTCACTAAAGGTATAACATATCTCTTACCTAAAACGGGTGGAAGAGATTATTCAATAATTTTAGGTCAATAAAATGACTGTCCATCACGCCCGTACTGACGAAATGTAGTTACTCTTTTTTCGATGAAAACATTATTCTTCCGTGGCACAGAATGGCTATCGAAGAGGTTAATTTGCTTGCAATTATTAACTATTAATGGACTATAATGATCCTGGAAAATTGCAGGTGTAAAGGAAATAATCTCAACAGAGCTTAGATAGATTACCTTAAAGCCATTAATATTGTGCCACATTTTTTGGATACTTAAGGCTTTGAGAAATGTACAAAATCTGCTCGGTGATAGTACATTTTCTTTAAATATAGTATATGTTTATGAAAATCATATTATACTTAAATCACACCAAAGGTATTGCCATATTCAGTTGTTTGAATATCCAATCCAAAAATGGAGTCTTACTGCCACCTTTTCTGTTTTATCTGTTTTTAATCCCCCTTTTGCATTATCTAAAAAGTTACAACTATGGGCAGAAAACAAAAAAGAAAGTGTTTAATCATCTGTTCTACATCGATAATATCAAACTCTTTGCCAAAGACGACAAGTTGCTGAGGGGTATTCGCAATACTGGGAAATGTTTCAGTAATGACATCGCTATGAATTTCAGATTAGATAATTACTCACAAATTACATTCAGGAAGGAAAGAAGTACAGAAACACAGTCAATAAATCTAAATATCGACACAACGCTTATGAAAGTATAAACCAGAAGAAGCCTATAAACACCAAGTAGTCAGCGAAGGAGATGGAATACAAAATATTTAAATGAAGGAAACAGGAAAAAAGACGAAGGGCTTTTGCTTCTGGTGCTAAATACCGAATTAAAATTCGAAAACTGACTATCAGTCATAAATACTTTAGCTTTTTTGTGGACAAATATTGTTTAATGGTCATTAACTGGACCATATATGACATTATGCGAATGTATGTTAAAACGAAAATGATTCTCACTATATGAAATCCTAACGCTGATGTCTGTTTCAAGATCCAAAGGAGGTAGGGAATTAGTTAAACTAGAATTGTCTTAAAAACCAAAACAAACTGTTGCCAAAGATACCTGAAAGCTACAGAAGATCGTATGATTATCTGTATCAAAGTAAATGTAAGAAATAAGAAATATTGTGAAATAATAGAAAGAAATCAACAGATTCAAAATGGAAGCAGGCGAAGAGGAGCAAGTAAACTGCAATACATAATCTTTAGTGTCAAAAAACCTAAAAAAGAAAGCAAAAGCAAATGTAATGAGCAAAATGCAGAAACGATGGCAAGATAAATTTTCATGGTCAATATTCTGCGGAGGCCAAGGGGACAGATTTAGACAAACCTTGTACTCATCATTGGTTACATAGTGCAGGATGAATAACTGGGTTTGAAGTTTTGATTCTTGCTGAATAAGACCAATGACTTTTAAACAAAACTTACCAAGCACACATACTTAAAAATTGTGTTACTCTTAGATACAGATTCTGTGATAAATATCTACAAACAGGTGACCACCTTCTATCATGTTGCAAGGTATTAGCACTCGCCGAATATAAAAAGTGACATAAAAGATTGGGTCAATATCTGCAAGAGAAAATCTGCAATTTTTACGGGAAGAAAACTACAAAAAAAATGGTATGAACGCTACACTGTTACAGATATTGGGTCTATAACTATTTTATGGAATTTGAAAATGCATAATGTGCGTTTTGCTGCAGTGGATATCAGCTTGAAACGAGCAATTTGGGAGCCGAGTTCGAATTCCAGTTAATATTCATTGAATTCACTTACGCGCAAATAACCTTGGGAAAGGTGTTAATCCATCTCTTCCCTCCAGTTTTGGGTTAAATAACAGAACTGATTAGGTTCTATATCCTTGGCTGGCAACCACTCTACCGCAGAAAGCAATGGCAACATACTGCGGGAATACTGGAATCCTAACTCGGCACCCCGATTTTTCGTTCTGAGTCGATATCCATTGCTCTACAACGCACATCCGTAGATGTACAAAGATATGCAAAGATAGAAAAGTATGTGTTTTTACAAAAAATTAGAAAAGTATGTCTTTTCATCGTATCAATCGAACTTGGACAGGGAGGCTATTATAAAGAACCGTAGAAGTTATTCCAGAATTCGTCATCGGCGGCCACAGTTTGAACAACAGAAGATACGCAGATAATACAGTCGACACGGAAAGAAAACAACAAGACCTCCTAAAGAAGAAATCTGAAGAAAGCCGAAAGAAATAACTACAAATACACTAAAAGAAAACCGAATGCAATGTCATCACCAAGCAGGGGAGCGCAAAATGCCAATTAGAGATGGGTGATAGTAAAATCATGCAAATACAACAATAGGAACTGTTCTAACAGAAGACGAAAAGTGCAACGCTGAGATCAGAAGGCAAATTGTCATGGCGAAGGACGCATTAAGAGACAGGAAAATTTCACTAGAAGAATTTCTTCTTTCAAAGAAGAGAGTACTGGGTTACTATGTGATGTTTGTTCTTAGTTATGGCAGTGAATGCTAGACAATCTCATTAAAATCTGTATAAAAAGAATGTTGCGGATATCATGAATCGAGCATGTGAGCAATGATGATGTTCTGGAAAGGATGAAAAAGAAATTAATACTGAGCATAAGACAAAACAGCTGAAGTTCCTGAGACATGTTATGAGGAAAGAAGACTTCGAGAATCTCATACTCTCATGTCAGACAGAAGAAAAGTGAGACAGGAGAAAGCAATGAGTAACATGTTTGACGGATATGAGCAAAAGGATGACAAAGCAGGTTTTGCGTCAGGTAGCAGAAGAAAGCATCCTAAGAGCCAACAGGGATAGGAAGACGTGGAGGTTCATAATCGCCTATTTCCTGAAGGAACATGGCACATAGAAGATCATGCTGCTGCTGCCGATGAGGATGATGATGTTGAAGTAGAAAAACAAGAACAAAAAGAACAACAAAAAGAAAAGAAGAAGCGGTCATACGCAGTCTTTTCTTTACAAAAGTTCTCAGTAGAAAATGTCGTAATGCCATTTCTGAACTCATGTCTATGGTTGAGACAAGAAAGGAAATACTTATACAATAGAAATAATAATAATAATAATAATAATAACTAACATACACAGAAACAAAAAAGGACTAGATGATAGAATTAGTTAAAAAGCAAAAAAACCGGAAGGAAAATATTCGACAATCAAAGAAGACAGTAAATACAAATAAAATTTAAATTTAGTAGAATATGTAGAAAACCAAAACAGAAGCCAAAGACCAACTGTCGCAACAAAAAATATGAAAAAAAAGCCAAGTATAAATCTCATAAACTCATTGTTGATAAAGCTAATACACATTGATGGTTACGAGCCATGTTTTTTTTTTTGAATCGTGTCACCCCAAGCAAGGCATTCCACTGCCACGATAGCGCAGGAGGTTACATAGAGCGATTGGGTATGGGAAATGTCAGAAGGAGGATGATAGACGACTTAGGATGTACAGTGCGTGTGAGTTAGTGTGTTAGGAGGTGTCTATTGACCCTACATTTAAACTCCTGGAGGTTGTAACCGTCGGTGAAGCAAGCATGCGGTAGGGAATTCCACAGGCGGTAAGTGCGAGGAAAGAAGCTGTTGGAGTAGACATTGCGGTTACATTTCATCGGTGTCATTGTAAAATTGTGGGACCTAGTTGCCAATCTAGTATCTCGTGGATCACAGCTCATCAGTGTGGCTAGATATATCCACTTGCTTTTAGCCGGGATCAAAACTCGACCGATTTGTTGTCAGTCGGAGTTTCTGCTCCCTAAGCCATCGGCGCATGGTTACTAAAGTCTTTACATGAGGAACTTTCAGCCAAACATCATACATATTAATGTGGATATAAAACGTAGACTCTGTGATAAATACCAAGAAACAATAGAACTTTTAATCTCAGGATGTTCTGTGCCTGCTTCAAATGAATAAAAAATCGTCACGATAGAGTTGGGAAATATTTACACTGGACAATTTGCTAACACTTTGGAAACACTAGTATGATCATCACCCAGCACCGGACACAGAAATGTCACCATTCTATTGGATTACACCATCTACACAGACAGGAAAATTGAAGCAAATAGGTCGGATATTATTGGCAAAAAACAGAAAGAAAAAACTTGCCTACGAATTGACATGGCTTGTGGATCGTATTGTTATATTGCAACCAAGGAATTTGAAAAACTATCAAAATATAAATACTTGGAAATTGAAATAGGAAAAGATGTGGAAATTGAAAGCCAGAATAGTACCAGTGATAGTAAGTGCACTTGGAATGATAAAAAATATAGCAAAACAAATCATTGAAATGATCCTAGGAAACCTCAGCTAAAGAGATATACAAAAAATGTCTTGTAAAGTATTGCCCACACACTAAAGAGAACTTTGTATATGTAACGCTTGGGATGTTATGGGAGATAGAAAAACATGAAATGTATCAATGATAACGCACCACGATTTGCCTTATGTCTTTCCGCAGACTTGGTAGATAGTGTGACCATAGCAGAAATTAAATGATGATGTAAATGACACCAAGTAATAATAATTATAACAATAAAAATAATCATGATAATAACAATAACAATAACAATAATAATACGAACAGTAATATAATAATATTAACAATAGTAATAATAATAATAAAATAATAATAATAATAATAATAATAATAATAAAATAATAATAATAATAATAATAAAATAATAATAATAATAATAAAATAATAATAATAATAAAATAATAATAATAATAATAATAGGTATGTAAGCGTTCAGATACACGTCTGTTATGCAACCGTACTATTCCACTCATGACTAGGTATGCATTTATTATTATTATTATTATTATGTCATTTTTCATCATATTTCGATTTCTGCTTTGGTCTCACTACCAACCAAGTCTGCGGGGAGACCTAAGGCAGGTAGTGGCGTGTTGTTATGGCTCCATTTCATGTTTTTCTATCTTCCCTATCATCTCCAGCATTACATAGATAAAGTTTTCCTTAGTGTGTGGGCTGTACTTAATAAGACAATTTTTTGTATATCTCTTAAGCTGGGGTTTCCAGGGATTCTTTCAATGTGTTGTTTTGTTCCATTTTTTATCATTCCAAGTGCACCTACTATCACTGGCACAACTCTTGTTTTCAATTTCCACATTTTTTCTATTTCAATTTCCAGGTCTTTATATTTTGACAGTTTTTCAAATTCCTTGATTGCTATGTTACAATCCTCTGGACAAGCCATATCAATTAATAAACAAGTTTTCTCCTTCTGGTTTTTAACAATAATGTCTGGCCTGTTTGCTTCAATTTTTCTGTCTGTGTAGATGGTGTAATCCCATAGAATGGTTACATCTTCTATTTCTGTAACCGGTGTTGGGTGATGTTCATACCATTGTTTGCCTACAGCTTTTCCATAATGTTTGCATATTGCCCAATGTAAATATTGCCCAACTCTATCGTGGCGATTTTTATATTCATTTGGGGCAAGCACAGAACAGCCTGAGATTAGGTGGTCTATTGTTTCTTGGTGTTTATCACAAAACCTGCATTTTGGATCCATATTATTATGCATAATATTTGCCTGAAAGTTTCTCGTGAAAAGACTTTGGTCTTGTGCTGCAAGAATAAAGCCTTCAGTTTCTGACTTTAATCCAGATGCACGTAACCATCGATGAGTATTAACTTTGTCAACATCGGATTTATTGGCACGTACTGGATATTGGCCATGCAGAGGTTTGTCTTGCCAGCGCTGTTTCATCTGTTCAAGTTATT
The DNA here is from genome assembly GCA_037127315.1 of Ascarosepion bandense. Taxonomy (NCBI): domain Eukaryota; kingdom Metazoa; phylum Mollusca; class Cephalopoda; order Sepiida; family Sepiidae; genus Ascarosepion; species Ascarosepion bandense. The sequence continues at coordinate 2,155,091 of JBBBDQ010000799.1, forward strand.
ATTATTATTATTATTATTATTATTATTATTATTATTATTATTACATAGTTTATATATGATTTGAGTTACCCTCTCCTGTAGCGAAACATTCTATCTAATATGGATTTTTTAATTTGTATAAATAATAACCTCTGGTATTTCTAGTAATTCTTTGCTGTATTTAAACAATATTTATTTCGTCCATCGGCCTTCCTGCTAGAGAAATTTAATAAAAATAATGTACTCCACAACATTAAGAAAATATATCATATAAGATCCATTAATATTATATCAAATATATCAAATATATCTATCTATCTATCTATCTATCTATCTATCTATCTATCTATCTATCTATCTATCTACACGATTATTTATAAATATATCTGTGTGTGGGGGTGTGTGTGCACGTGTATGAGAGTGAGTGAGAGAGAAAGAGTGAGAGAGGGAGAAACAGCGGTTCCCTCTTTCTAAATTTCATTAAGGATTATTACACGCAAAAAGTATAGGTATTATTATTTCAAATATCAAGCCTATTCATTCCCTGTTCTCTAAGTCTTCATATTTTCCCAAATGGATCTTCTCTGTCATCAACGCAGATAAAGATGCAGAGATTACATAATCGACCTCTGACGAGAACAAAAACACGAAGGATGAGAACGAGATATTATTGAGAAGCCTGCTATCTAATAAAGATCACGATGCGTTTCAATCGCTCATTGGACGAAAGTCATCGTATTATCGCGGGAGTCGTCAAAACTGTGGCGCCTTCACATATTGTAATTCTTTTCTTTACACGGCTTTTTATTTGAAACATTTTCCTGTTTTCTGCTTGGGGCGTTTGTTCTCTGTCGAGTCGAGAAGGGCCAATAGCATAAAGATGCTTGGGGAATTAGTTTTTGCAAAGCGAATATCAAGATATGAGACCGAACAATAGTCGCCATCGGAGCTGATTGACGGAAGGCACAAAGCAAAGACGCTTTAATCTAGCACCGGTTCTCGCCTCTGATTGCTTGGTCGATATTATTTCAGTCCCCATATAGCCGCAACACTAATGCGTAAACGCGTCACACGCTGTTTTATTCAGGCTTTTCAAAATACTGACAGAGGTAACTGGATTCGTCTAAAGAAAATTATCGAAGTCAGGCGTTTACTATTTTTCTCTGAGGTCAAAGCGACAGTGCTTAGAGTGAAAGTGTGATTAGTGCAATGCGTTTGGGATTTGTAATAATAAAATCTTGCTGTTTTATTCATGAATATCGTAGAAATTGACGAATCAATGTATTATGAATGGCGAGATATTAAGAGGCAAATACACACTTGTTCGCGGGTTTTCGCGCTATCAAATTTATCTAATTATTTTTTCAGTTTATACGTGGGAATGAAATGGCATTAGCAACTTCACATGCGAGTGTAACAATTTTTAAGGATTTGCTGAAGATTTTACAGGTTTTTTTAGAACACACACACACAGTCTCTCTCTCTCCACACACACACACACACACACACACACACACACACACACACACACACACACACACATATATATACATATATATATATAAACATATACTGTTAAATAATATAATCGACAATGAATTTCTCTTATGTTAACCATGAGCCGTTCTAAACGTCGTATTTTGGCTTTAATTTCAGTTGAAAATAAAGACAAAAATTCTCCAACATTTGGATAATAGTTGATACCAAGCTTTCGGCTCACATGAGCCATCTTCAGAGAGGTTATAAGGTCGTTAACACATTAACATCCACCATCAGCGACGATTTATATATATCATGCAACCACTGCTATGCAGCTTTCAGGTTTCACCACTAATTCATTGCTCAACAAAATTTCAAATATTTTACAAAGTTAGCTACATTTTGAAAATAAAATATTGAATTTTGGTTGAGTAGAAAAAAGCTGAATTCCAAAAAAGGAGGTTAAGTACATAAGTGAGTAAGTGACTAACGCTTCTAATAATAAACCTTATTTATTATACCTTTTTTATTTTATATTTTTGCATGCGGTTTTCAACATTAAATTTAAAATTTGATGATATTTTTATTATTTTTGTCAATCAAATTTTGCTTATCACTTATCATTTTATCAGAATTGATTATCAGAATTAACTTTAAATAGTCAATATTCTATTGTTTTTTAATCACTTGTATATAGTTTTTCTTTTTAATATATTACTAAAAAATATTGCCACAAAAATAGAATTTGAATGCATTGTTTACTTTTATTATCTAGAATATCTTGTCCTTTACTTTTCCAGGTTTTATAACTTTTCCTGTTTTTTCCAGGTTTAATAAAATCTTAAGAATATACATTTTCATGAGCGCATTTTACCATGTATATATATATATATATATATATATATATATATATATATAATTTTTGACGGAATTACTCAGTATATTGAGGATTTTTTTTATTGTTATATTAGTGTATAATTTCTTGATGTCTAATATCGCTATAACCATATTTTTCATTTTTATATTTCGTATTCTCTGGATTAATAAACCAGAAGGTTTGGTAAGCGGTGTGCTGATGGTACGAACATTTATAAAATACATGCATATCTAAATATAAAGAAAATGAGACTGTTGAGGATTTCGTTTGAGAAACCACACAAAATAATAAGTAACAAAAACGGATATAGAGATAAAAAAATTAAGTTATATTGAACAAAATATACAACTAGAAAAACCGGCTAGTCAATTCAGGTATACTCTTAGTTGAAATCAATAAATGCAGTCTTGTAGTGAAATAGTATGTCCAGGTAATGAGTCTATATCCAAACAACTCCAACTAAATCTGCACCAACTTACGGATCAACTAGTCTGCAACTACTCAACTCATTTACAACTATATTTAGTTGTCCCTCCCAGTAAGGGCAACATGTGACACATGGTCAGTTATAACTGGGATTTCCGGGCGATATGGCCCGGCCAAAAAATGTCTGTCTATTTTTGCCTAGTCGTGAATCTACCCTTCGGCGGAACCACGACTGGGTTATTGCTCTCTGAACGTAAGAAGAGAGCGCCCTCTACCCGAAAGCAGAGAGCTGACAGTGTTACAGCTGCAGCGTCTCAGCAACTCTTTTACAACTATATTTAGTTGTCCCTTCCCGGAGGAACCACCGAAAATTTTAAAACAAAAGATTCTTCTAAACATCCACAAACTGATAAAAAATATCCAAACTAATTCCTAACCACTGCTTCCTTATCATTCATGAACATTTTCTTCAAGCAAAAGTTCAACTTAATTATAGATTTACGCGACAGTAATGTTTTCCATGAAAATTGTCTAGAATGTTTAGTATTTGGTCAATCTAAACACCTCATACCAAACAGTTCTGATTACATAAGATAAATTGATGACGTTCTCTTATTATATCCCCAAGACACTAACCTATTAGACATAATAATAAAACCTAGTAATGTTGAACCGAACACTGAATTCACACACGAATCTTAAATAAATAATTAGTTAACTTTCCTCAACACCTTATTAATAAGCAACAATGATATATCGCTCATTCAGTAATGAATTACAGCACTGAAATATATACATTATACGCTTAAAGTCTAAAAGTCTGACTCCTTCTACCGGCGCCCATAGCTTAGAATCTCCGACTAGCGGCAATTTGTTCGGGTTTCGATCCTGGATGTCTAACCGTAATGATGAGCTATGATACAGCGAAATTGATTTGTCTGTGGATGACTATATATATAATGTATCGGGGCAGCAGATAATTTTCTAAACATATATTGTTAAATATAACATACAACAAATGTATATTATATTTAATCATGAGCCGTTCTAAACATCATATTTTGGCTTTAATTTCAGGTGAAAATAAAAACAAAAACTGTCCAACATTTGAATATTTTTTTATGAAGATGGTTCTAGCTTTCGGCTCACATGAGCCATCTTCAGAGAGGTAACAGGGACGTAAACATAAAGACTTCCACCATCAAAGATGATTTTATCTTGTGCTGACATAAAACATATTTAACAATATATATATATATATATATATATATATATATATATATACACTACCGACCAAAAGTTTGGGACCACCCAAATTTTTAGAAGAATCAAATTCGGTGAGTTTGTACTTTTGTTATTTTTATGCAGATGTCAAGTAAAAAAAAAATTCTTTTCAACTTTAAAGTAAACATTTACTGAGTTTGCTACTTGGTGCTTCTTATTGTGATCAAGTTTTTGCCGAAAATGCAGATTTATTCAGATATAATAATTACGGTATAATTTATTCTTGCAAACCATATTACTATAGTATAAATGGCAAGGAAGAAACAGATTAGCATTGAAAAAAGAGCTCAGGTTGAAATTCTCGCAAAAGAAGGATATTCTGAACGTGTTATCGCTAAAAGATTATGCCTATAAAAATGATGTGCATTATTGCCTTCAACGACTTCGTGAAAGTAAGTTAAATAGGCTCAGAGTAACATCTATTGTCAAGGATAGGCACTTGATCATATCTAGCAAGAGGAATAGAAGAAAAACTGATCCGGAATTAAAAATTGAAATATATCTTCTCGGTAACATCCAGTATCTGTTACTACTGTTATGAGACGACTTCATTCTGTTGGGTTTAAAGGTTGTGTAGTAGTTAAGAAACCACTATTAAAGAAGAGGATAAGGGATAAAATTGATCGTACAGTTCGAAATGAACTTCCTAAAAATGAACAAATGTTGTTTAAATGCTTGCAGGATGCTTGGAAATCACTTTCACTAACTTATTTTTATAAGTTATTAGAAAAAGTGCCAAGGATTTGCTCTGCAGTAATAAAGGCTCGTGGTAATTTCTTTGATGAAAAAAAAATGAATTAACTTTAATTAAATTTGAAATTACTCTATGTTAATTTTGGTTTTCATTATTGTACAATTGTGACCAACAATGAAATATATATATATATATATATATATATATATATATATATATATATATATATTCTTCTAAGACATAAAATTTGTTATTTCTTTCTCTTAGAGAATAAGTCTAAGTGGTCCCAAGCTTATGGTCGGTTGTGTGTGTATATATATATATATATATATATATATATATATAGTCATCCACAGACAGATATGTTTCGCTGTATCACAGCTCATCAGTACGGTTAGACAGGATTGAAACCCGACCGAATTGGCGTCAGCCGGTTATTCTACCTCTGAGCTACGGGCGCTCGGTGGAAGGAGGACTTTCTAGCGTGTATATTATCATTATTCAAGCCCAATAGCTGAGAATGTTCTAATTCATTGCTGAATGTACGATGCGTATACATATATATCACGTCTCAGGTTTTTGATTTCAATGAGCATATTTATCTTTAAATACATTTTATCCCTGAGATTGGGCATAACTTAAAACAATATTTGATCATAAATTCTCGTTTTTAAACGACACAATAAATATCTGTCACCTACAATAGATTATTTCGATATTATCTATTTGTAATAAATGTTGAGTCAGTAACCAGTCATTATTTTTTTTAGCATCTCCAAAGGAGTCTGAATGTGATAAGTACTGATCTGGCGACTCGACTGCAGCCACTTCCCCATCGTCGAAATGTGGCCTCCCTTTGTCTGTTCTATGAATACTTTCATGGCTTCTGTTCGGACGAGCTTAAGTCACTGATGCCTCCTCAACAGGTGTTTAGTCGTGCAACCAGACTGGCAACTGGGTACCACCCATTCACAGTCAGGTTAGCCAAATGCAGATGACAATTCTACTCCTACAGCTTCTTCTCTCGCACTTCCCACCCTGTGGAACTCGCTCCCGTATTCTTGCTTTCCTGACGGCTACAACCTCCAGAAATTTAAATGCAAAGTCAATACTCATCTACTAACCACTGGACTCTAGCTCTCTCCCCACCCCTGTATAAACTCCCCTTTCTCTCCACCTATGTATCTGTCATCGTACCTGCTTTCTATTGTTCCTTTCTAACTAGTTTGTACTCCTCACTCTTTTCTATTTAATCTTTTCACATTTATGTAACCCCCTGCACATCAGTGGCGTTTCCGCCTTGCTCGGGGTGAAATGATTAAAAAAAAAATCAATATATATCATTGGCTGATGAATAGGACAGAAATGCCAAATTATTTTTAAGTTTTTTTCTTTTTCAATGCTCTAGTCACTGAATATTCATCTGCTCAGGAAATGTTTCTTTTTATATTTTTTTCATAAAAGTAGAGAATAAATATTTTAGTAATTTGAGTGCCATACGTGATACACGCTTTTGGCGATCATGTTATGAAAGAGACATGACTGACTGGGCAGAAAATTATCCCGCAGTAGGTTGTCATTGCCTTCTGCAGTAAAATGATTGCCAGCTAAGGATATAGAACCAAACTTATTCTATTATTTAACCCAAAACTGGACAGGAAGAGACGGATTAATAACTTTCCGATACGTATTTGCACGTAAGTGAATACGAGGAATTCAAATTGAACTCGAACTCAGCACCCGATTCGTCGTTCCGAGTCAATATCCACTGCACCACAATGTACATCCTCACCACAAAGCACATCCTCACCACAACGTGCATCTGATATTTTTTGTATTGGTATTAATATCTGCTGAGTTACGAAATCTACTTAAGAAAGTTGTGTGTCAAATCTTGAAACTTTCTTAATTCAACCCAATGTTCATTCGAAATTTCACCTCCTCCACCTAATCGGAATAAGTATGTAGCCTGGGTATACAGGATATGTTAATTAGTTTATCTACATACAACTACAGAAGATTTTTGCTGTTCTCGCAAATGATATTATTTATGACGAAAATTTGGAAAAGAAAAAAAAAGTTATGTGAACAAAACCGATGTTAACAGAGGGTTTTAATTGAATGAAAGTTTGAAATTATTTTTATCATTAAATAGATAAGGATCGGTAGATTTAAAAGAAAACACCTCTAAAATAAACGCACATCCAACGTCAGAAAGAATAGGGGCTTTGCGATTGAATACGTCTGAAAGTGTTATCGTTCTCAAACAAACATTTATTTTAACTCCTGTTTTTTAGAGATTTTAAGAAGAGCAATATCGGCTCGGAACGAGAAATCGGGGAGCCGAGTTCGAATTCCAGTTGAATTCATTGCATTCACTTACGCGCAAATACCCTTAGGAAAGGTATTAATCCGTCACTTCCTTCAGTGTTATGGGTTAAATAACAGGACAGATTGGGTTCTATAGCCTTGGCTGGCAACCAGTCTACCGTAGAAAGCAATGGCAACCTACTGCGGGATAATCTTCTGCCCAGTCAGTCATGTCTCTTTCGAGACATGATCGCCCAAGCGTGCTTCACGTATGGCACTTAACTGACTGACTGAATATGTACAAAGATACATTCAGATAAAAAGCGGAATATATGTGTACATTTATAATTCTAACACAATTTCTTTGCAGGGTCCAGGTGAATGCTTCCTTCTACTCCTGTTTTGTTTTGTCAAGCGTAAAATTCGAAGTATCAGTTTCGAAAGGATAAATTAAATTATTGTTCGGGACGGCTCATAATTCGTCCGTAATCCAACGATATTCAAAGAAATAATAAAGTTCAGTGAGAATAAACACCGTAATATAAAACAAAAACATGAATTTTATATAAAAAGAAGAATACATAAAGTTGGTTAAATTCAATGAATGACTAATGTCCTATTTTTTGTTTTTTAGTAAAGTTATTTAAGAACTTATGAACTGTATTGCATATGTATGTGAGATACATGAAACGTGGTTACATGTATGTATCTTCCTATTTATTTCTCTTTCTCCTTATATATATATATATATATATATATATATATATATATATATATATATATATCAGTCTCTTTATATCTATCTATGGGAGGCACCTCGGCATGATGTAATGGTTTGCAAACTATTACAATTGAGTTGTGATTTCGATCTTTACTGGATACTCCATTCCCTCGACCTTGTGCCACATCTAAGCGGTGCTTAGAAAATCTATCTATCTATCTATCTATGTCTCTACATCTATCTATCTATGTCTCTACATCTATCTATCTATGTCTCTACATCTATCTATCTATGTCTCTACATCTATCTATCTATCTATGTCTCTACATCTATCTATCTATCTATGTCTCTACATCTATCTATCTATCTATGTCTCTACATCTATCTATCTATCTATGTCTCTACATCTATCTATCTATCTATGTCTCTACACCTATCTATCTATCTATGTCTCTACACCTATCTATCTATCTATGTCTCTACACCTATCTATCTATCTATGTCTCTACACCTATCTATCTATCTATGTCTCTACACCTATCTATCTATCTATGTCTCTACACCTATCTATCTATCTATGTCTCTACACCTATCTATCTATCTATGTCTCTACACCTATCTATCTATCTAGCTATTGGTTAAATAACTTTGGTAATATTGTCTATACACTGTCTCATAAGATCATTAATCTTCGGAAAATGAAGATTTTAATGAGTCTAGAAGGATATCACATTGTTTGTAAGGTTTAGGAGTCGGAAATTCAAGATGGCCTTTATCATATAACGTGGACAATTCTCATTCAAAAGACCTTAGCATTATCTGATTATGAGAAAATTCAGGGTCTGTTTATGAGAGTAGGAACTGACGATTTACCTCCATTAGAATTTACTTCTAGAATTCAAGAAAATCAAGTCTTCTGATTTCAAAATTAGCTCAAAGTTACTGTACAAAATTTCCATTTCATTTTTCCAGAAAACCATTTCTCTGATCGCATGAATGTTCTGAAAGTGGAAGCGGTTATACTACAATATCCCCTCCGATAACGATTGTCGTAATCATTATGATGCACTATGGCAGCAGAACATTTTGTCGTCAGACAGGGTTGACTATTCATTTTACTGATATTTTTCTAACATAAATATCTCAATCACAAACAGAATCCACTCAGAAATGAGGGAATTTGTTTGTGGGGTCAGTCAGTTTAGGTGCCATACGTGATACACGCTTGGGCGATCATGTCTCGAAAGAGACATGACTGACTGGGCAGAAGATTATCCCGCAGTAGGTTGCCATTGCTTTCTGCGGTAGACTGGTTGCCGACCAAGGCTATAGAACCCAATCTGTCCTGTTATTTAACCCATAACTGGAAGGAATAGACGGATTAATACCTTTCCCAAGGGTATTTGCGCGTAAGTGAATACAATGGATTCAGATGGAATTCGAACTCGGCTTCCCGGTTTACCTATTCTTAAAGTGATACTCAGAGAGTATCTTCGGTAATGTAAGAACTGAAATTATTACGAACATCTATCTATCTATCTATCTATCTATCTATCTATCTATCTATCTATCTATCTATCTATCCGCATCGCCCATTCAGTAATGAATTAGAGAACTCTGGGAAATGAGTGTGTATAATATACACGCTAAAAAGGTTTGTCTTCTTCTACCGAGCGCCCATAGCCCAGAGGTAGAATCGCCGACTGACGCCAAATCTGTCGGGTTTCAATACTAGGTTAAAAATCGGAGTGGAGTCACACAGTACTGGTGAGCTGTGATACAGCGAAACAAATCTGCCTGCGGATATATATATATATATATATATATATATATATCAGCATGCGGTGTGGGTATAGAAGAATCCAAGGGAGTATCCTGTACATACAGTGGGAGGATAACTCTCTAAGAGAGCTCGAAATATATATGCATATAAATATATAGAGCATATATAACAAAAATCAAGGCTAACACGTTATTTCATGGTAAATCGGAAATATAGGCCTATTTCAGGCGAACCGTTGCCAGTTTTCATCTTTATTTTACAAAGGATTTTACACGAAAGAGATTCACAAAGACCTAAAAAAAAGAATAAAAATAACGGTCGCTCCCTTAAAGTAGAAATTTTAAGAAAAAATACATCCAACTGCAATCTAACTGTCAGACTGAATGTATCTTCTAACTTTTATTGACATCCGCTACTATGCGTGTCCTCTGATTATATGTTGCATATATATATGCTTATGTATGAATATGTGTGTATTCGCGGAACTGATGTATCTTTTCTTAATTTTCTCTTTTAAGGGAGCGACCGTTATTTTTATTCCTTTTTTTTAGGTATTTTGTGAATCTGATTCGTGTAAAATCCTTTGTAAAATAAAAACAAAAGATGATGAAGGTTCGCCGGAAATAGTCCTATATCCCCGATTTGCCATGAAATAACCAGTTTGCCTTAAGTTTTCTCATATATATATATATATATATATATATATATATATATATAGCTTAACCTCTTCAAAAATATATATTCATACATCCCGTTGTTTACTTTTGGTTCCAATTTAGGTTGTTTGAGAATAGTGTATTCCCTGGTGCTCAACCCAAACGCAGCTAACTATATCAGCCACCATTGAAGATCTAGAATCATCTGATTACCCTCACCAACTGACAGTCACGTGATACATGAGGGTCCCTTGGCACACTAGTCAACTCTTCCTGTCAGAAAGGATATAATCTATTTTTGCGTTTCCAAAGATCTAAAAACAATGACAAAAAGATGAACGTCATGATACAACAACATTTAATTTTACAAGACGTAGATAATATTTTAGTTCATTGAGGTTATGTATACAATTGTCTTTCATAGAGTGAATTATAAAACATGCAGAGCTACACTAGAGATATCATGTCACGGACCTAGTAACTACGTCCTTTTTGTAAATATTCAAGACAAATTATTTCGAAAAACAGTTGGAATATTATATGAAAAATTATGGCTTGCGTAATGATTAGCGACTCGGGATGAGAAATTAGAATATAATTTTTTTAAAAATCTATCACGGAAACGAGGGTGTAAGACAGCAGTATCGTATTTTTGCCATATTTATTGACCTTCACATAATTGAATTACAGCGTTCAATGGGTACATCGTCGCCATTTTATATTTCTAATTTTGCACTTCCTCGTTTAAATTTGATTTTGTCGACTGCACAGTATAGTAGGGTCAGTTGGGCACCGTATCTGATAAATAAAGCACCATGATTCAATTCACTTCGCCAGAAGTGTTGAAAAAAGCATGCTGTAATGCTTGGTATAAGCGTAAGAAGCTTCAATACAATTTTTAAGTGCTTTTCGGTATCAATCTGAGCAGAGTGCAAATGATTCGGGAATAGTTCTTCAGTGTTATTTTCGTTTTTGCGTCAATTAGATGAAAATTTTTTCCATCGCACACTTTACTTACGAGAAAATTATGAAATTTTCATTTGACTATTTAGTCACAGTATTATGACGAATTTTAATTCATCGTCATTCTTTCAAAATTTGTTAGACAGAAAACTTATCAGTAATCTAAAGTATAATTTATTTTATTCTTACTTCTTTTCGAGTATTCATGTTATTTTTCGGGCATGAGAGAAATCAAATAAATTTCAAAAGTTTGCTATGGTAGTGTTTTTTTAATATATATATATATTTTTTAATCATTTCACATCGAGCAAGGCGGAAACACCACTGATGTGCAGGGGGTTACATAAATGTGAAAAGATTAATTAGAAAAGAGTGAGGAGTACAAACTAGTTACAAAGGAACAATAGAAAGCTGAGAAAGAAGGTGCGATGACAGATACATAGGAGGAGAGAAAGGGAAGGTTATACAGGGGTGGGGAGAAAGCTAGAGTCCAGTGGTGAGTAGATGAGTATATACTTTGCATTTAAATTTCTGGAGGTTGTAGCCGTCAGGAAAGCAAGAATACGGGAGCGAGTTCCACAGGCAAGAAGTGCAAGAGAAGAAGCTGCACGAGTATATTTTTTCTTTCTATGTTTGCTGATTCTGAGGAGATAATATTGTAGCGTTTTTGCAATTTTGGCGATAAACGTGAACGCAATTCATAACCGTATCATTATTGTCCGTTACAGTTGTTTGTGAGACAGCCTGGATAATTCCTAAGACTTTTATATGGAGATGCCTACTGTCTATCTCAGTTTCTTCTTATCGATTACCTTTCACTTTTTATCTCTCTCACTTTCACTCTCTCTCTCTCTCTCTCTCTCTCTCTCTCTCTCTCTCTCTCGATATAGTCGTTTATATACGACTTTTTATTTAACCATCTATAGAAGCAATAATGATAAATTTGTAAGAAATGTTATCTTCTAGTAAAGATTTTTCTCCATGCAATAACGTTATTTTGGTCCATACGTCTTGTAAAAGCATGCATTAATGTTGGGGTGACACTAGCATTATAAATTTATATGTGAAGTTGTCCGTAGACTGTCCTGTTTTGCTGTATCAAAGCTTACCAGTGCGGTTAGACATCCGTTTGAAATCCGACCGAATTGACATCTGACGGCGATTCTACCTATGAGCTAAGGGGCGCTCGGTAGAGTAAAGCGACTTTAGCGTGTTATATATATATAAATTTATATATATATATATATATATATATATATATATATATATAGCATTTACGCATCGTTCATTCAACAATGAATTCGAACACTCTCAATTATTGGGCGTGTATGATGATAATATTCACGCTAAAACGTTTGCCTCCTTTTACCGAGAGCCCGTAGCTCAGAGGCAGAATGGCCGACTGAAGCAAATTCGGTTTTGTGTCAATCCTGGGTAAAAAGCAATCGGCTGTCTAACCGTACTGATGAGCTCTGATGCAGCGAAACAGATCAGTCTGTGGATGACTATATATATATATATGTATATATATACATGATTATTAAAATGCTAAAGAATAACCACCAGAAACTCAGCCGCTATCAAAATTAAATAAACAATTAAAATGAAAAGATGTTATTCCGCATTTAAAGTGATCAAGGGAAGGTAATTTAGCATTTGAAAGGCAAAGTTAAATATTCTTAAACAAAAGGAAGAATAAGCAAGAAACATTATCCCATACCGGATCAAACTTAAAATCTAATCAGTTCGTGCGAGTCATGAGGCTAATTATCCCTTAAAGTTTCATCCGAATCAATCCAGCTGGTCTTGTGACATCTTGATCACGGACGGACAAACAAACAGACAACGAAACTAACAACATAAACGACCGAATACAATAATTTCACCTTAAGGCTGGGTAATAATACGATTTCTAAACCGAATGGTATAGCACACTTACAGGGGGAGACATCCGTTGGATTTCATCCGGAAACCAATATTTTCTTTATTCAGATTTCTTGAGTGCGCAAGTAGACATACTTAACACAGGCCGTTTAAAGTTAAAAAAAAAATGGATTCGATTTCAAATGCGATTATCCTCTTTAATAATGTTTGAAATATTAAAAATGTCTGATAAAAAAAATCATTAATTCTTTGAAATATACCTACATACATATGTATACCGTGTAGTGCTTTTCTTCCATTAGGATTTCGTTAGATATAATCTATATTTACTTTGAAAACGAAGATTCTATCTATTATCCATAATAGACAATTGCTCCTACCCACAATTAGTACGCATCAGGCTAGTCGCCCTGTGAGCAAAACACTACGCCTTAACACTCTCAGCGGACCTCAAGTAGAATGACTATATCGAATCCATAGCTAAATCCGCTACTAAGGTCGGTTCACTGTGCAGGGCCAGGAATTTTTCCCGTCTGAATCCATCCTGCACATATATAAATCTACCATACGACTGTGTATTGAATACTGGTGCCACATCTGATCGGATGACCTTGCTATTCACCTCGGGATTCTTGACAAAATCAAACGGAGAATCTAATGTGATTAATACTGACTTGACAGTTCGACTGCAGTCGCTGTATCACCGACGTGACGTGACATCCCTGTGCCTCTTCTACAAATATTTTCATGGCTTCTGCTCCAATGAACTTAGCTCATTGGTGCCGCCTATGTATGAATTTACACGAGCTACTGAACTAGCAACAAGGTCCCACCCTTTTACAGTAAAACCGATAAAATGTAACCGCAATTTCTACTCTCACAGTTTCTTTTCTCGCACTTCCCGCCTGTGGAATTCCTTTCCATATACTTGCTTCCCCGACAGCTACAATCTCCAGAAATTTAGATGTAAGGTCAATAAACATCTTCTATCTCACTAACTCGCATCCTTTCTCTCAAGCTCTTTTCTCCATCCACTCCACCCCCATTACACCGGTATTCTCATCCGTCTATTACCCCCCTCTTGATATGCCCTATAACTAACTCCTCTTTTTCATCAATTTCCTCTATGTAACCCTCTGTGCAACAGTGGCAGTAAAATTGCCTTGCTTGGGGTGAACTAATTGAAAAATATGATTTACACATGCTTGTTAAGTAGAGAGGAGGCTAGAATATTCAATTCAATTTTTCTTCTTTTAACGCGTGTTTTTGACAGTCTAGTCGATTTCATTTAGTTACCTTTTTTATTTTTGAAACATAAATATTGAATTTTCTTATTTTACTGTTCATGGATTTGCTATCCTAGCGATAGTTTAGTTTTCCAGTGATGTTTGATAAGAATGTTAATCCAAACATATATTAACAGTTTTAATCTCTCGTGTGCAATATTGATACTTCTTTCTCTCTCTCACGATCGTTCTCTCACAATCGCTCTTTCTATCTCTCTGCTCTTGTGTACCTTTTTTTGTATTTCAACTTACTGGTCACTAGGTGTTCTTTTATTGATTTAAACAATAAACTCTTTCTCTGTCAAATGTTGTCATATTGCGTTAACGGTTCTTTCGTTTCATACTGTTTTGTTGAATTATAATTTTACTGCATTTCACGTTATAATATATTATTTTTGTTTTTGATAATCATTCTCTCTTTGTTTTTAATCCGTTCCTTTTCTTCTACCGACAGAAAACATTTGCTCTATTTCTAGTTTGATCTAATTACGAAAGCATTGGTTTCACAAGATTACTTCAGTTCATTAAATCAAACATTTTTGATCACGTAAAAACTACCGTTATATAATGCCCTAAAGACTCTCCTAAGCTGCAATGTTTCTTACACCTTTTCTTTCCCGCATTTACTATTAACGAATCCTCGTATTGAAATCTAATTAGTACTGTTTACTGAAATAATCTGACCAAGCTATTTCTACAACTACTTTTATGATTGTTATTACCATTAACGCTTTTTCATTCAATTATCTCGTGGCACATGCATGGTATTTAACAAAAAAGAAAATCTCTTTAATGCATCGGGACGCTACAGTCTTCTACCTTATTTCAAAAATGTGTTTTATTAATTAATTCTGGCATCAGAAGGTAACATCATTTAGACTGTTTCTATTCTGATTATTGTCTGCATCCTTGTTGTTGTTTTCGCAACATTTCGGCCGTTGTACCCTCTGGCCATTATCAGATACTTTTCGATTTGGGTAATCTAGAGAAGACTTTGAATAATAATAGAACCACAATAAAAAATAAGAATTACACGAGATATCCCTCGACGTTTTATGGGAACAAGAAATGTCTACCGCGTAGAATAAATAAAGGCATAATTTTGGAATTCTCTGTAAGTTAGCAGGATGGGCTACACTTGATGAGACCGGAGAGAACAACGGGCAAAAATTTTTGATAACAACAACAAAGATGAGGACTATAAACTGCATGTAAATAATGTAATTCTATAATTCTTTTTCCGATTTCATAATTATCTTAGTAATTCTTTCAGTACTCCAACACACACACGCATGCACACACACACACACACACACACACATACACACACACATATATATATATTGTAGTATATATATATTGGAATTTTGATATTACAATGTTTTACAAAGCATAATATCACTACACAAAAATTTCATGTCTCAGAACAATACTGTTATTTTTATTTCAGGTGATATGTTAAAATAAATGGTGAAAATGATTTATTTTGAAAATATATGAATTCATTGTTATTTGAAAAATTAGGGAGTGATAGTGGAAAATATCTTTTAAGTCTGTCAATACTGTTCAATCAAAAATGAGAAATACGTAAAAGTGAAGTTTGAAAATTTCGGTCGCAAATGAAAGCAGGATGGCCTGGGGGCTAGACATGACACTTTTTAAGTTTAACTTTAATTTTAATAAAATCCTATGTCATGCGTGTATATGTCATGCTGTGTATAGAGCAAATAAACCAGTGAGATCGGAATACCTCGCAAATTCTAACGTACCCAATTGTATTATCAAATTAGTTATTAGAATTATTTTTATTCATTGTTCTTGATTGAGGATTGGTGGCCATTATAATATAATATTAATCCTTGGTTACGTCTGAATAATATGTGGCGAATTCCAGTGCCAAGGTAAATGAGTCTTTGGAAATTGACAGATGTCAAATTAGATTAAGGAACAGTTGTTTTACACTTTATGTTGCAAAACCAATTTATAACATCGGTTTTATTAGTAGTAATCCAATTTTGATTTAATTATTAATCCATACTAAAATAATTTTACTGATTTTATCAATTTTTACCTCGTTTGTTTAATGATTCTGGTGGGAATAATTGTCTTAATATTAGTAATATATATTAAAATTAGTGTGTGTATATATATATAGTAGCCGTATAGTCCGGCGTTGCTCGAGTGTAATGAAAGCTTTAAAACTAATCCATGGTCTTGGAGCTCAGACTAATTGGGCACGAAAGACTAAAAAGCAGTAGTTTTTTCCAGTTAAATCGAAACCGTGGACTGAAAGAAAAAGGAATGGATGTAAGTCAAATTTTGATTTCCTGGTATCGGTCTCAAATAAGTTTTGTTCGTCGTAAATTGAATTTTGAAGGCTAAATAAGTCTTCCGAGTAAATGGTTTCATGGCTGAGACTAAGAACTACAATTATGCCTATTTAGAGCCAAACCCGAAGCAAAAACTAAAATAAAAGGGCTGGAAACAATACAGACATACAGGCAGAAAAACAGACACACACGCAAACATCTTGCCTTTTATATATATATATATTGTATCGATTTTCTGTACTATTGTAAGAACTGCAACCTTGAAACTTCTGAATATCGTTTCTTATGTCTTTGTCTATGAGGGTATCAAATTTGATTAAAATCGGACCACTCCTTCTATACCCCGATTTTTTCGATTATCGATTTTCGATATTTATCGGCGGTACCTCGACACAAAACCGAGTTAAGAACACTCGTAGACTCTTATAGTACAACTGTGTAAATTTTCAAGATAATCGGTTCAGCCGTTTTGGAGTCTATAGATAACGGACACACACACATACACACACAAAATTCCATTTATAAATAAGTTGATATATATATATATATATATATATATATATATATATATATATATATATATATATATATCAAGCCAGATTGCAATTAGCGGATAACGTAGAAAGAATATATATTGGTGGAACTGAAATAATCTTGAAAGAGTGAAATATATTTTACAAATAATAAATGTGCGAATAGTACAATGCTTTCTAAACAATTATGGGAAATTAAAAACAAAAACAAACCATGCTTAACATATCGAGGAAAATAAGAAAAAGTGTATGAGCCTACAACAATAAATCCCAAAAATGTGAAATTATAAGAACATAGCTTTATTTATCTTCTTAGAATAACGTTAATTGCTAAAAAAGCGATCAGAGCTCATCTCTAAATGCAGACATTAAAATTCCAGGTTGAAAAACATCGAATAAAAATTAAATATAAAAATAAATAAATAAGTGAAATCATATAAAATAAATTTAATCAATAAATAAGTAAACAAATGAAATCAATTAGAAAAGTAAAATTACAACAGGAATCACGTGTTTTATGAACCTCCTTAAAAGTTCACATTTTTTTTAAGCATAAGTTTTTTTTTTTGTTTTTTTTTATAAGCGTTTCACCCCGAGCAAGGCATGTCACTGCCACTACTGTGCAGGGGGCTACGTAGAGTGGAGAAAGGCTGATTAAATATAGGAAATAACAGAGGGTGGGTGATAGGCGGGTGAGGATACCGAGAATGAGGGTTGGGTAGATGAGAGTGTTGTGAGAATAGTTGGGAGTTAGTGTGATAGGAGGTGTCTATTGACCCTACATTTAAACACCTGGAGATTGTAACTGTCGGGAAAGCAGACTTGTGGAAGGGAGTTCCACAGGCGGGAAGCGCGAGAAAAGAAGCTGTTGGAGTAGAATTTACGGTTACATCTTATTTGTTTAACTGTAAAAGGGTGGGACCTAGTTGCTAATCTAGTATCTCGTGTAAATTCGTGCTTAGGCGGCACCAGTGATCTAAGCTCATCGGAGCAGAAGCCATGAAAGTACTTGTAGAAGAGGCACAGGGAAGCTACATCACGCCGAAATTTACTCACATTTATTACTATTTTAACGTAAATATAATTTTTTTTGTTCTCATTATTTAATTTATCTTCTTCTGATTCTTAATGATTAATCAACTATTTGCTTATCTATTTTATTCCGTAAAGATTACGATATAAATTGTCGGTAGGGTTTTTTTCTTGAAAAACTACGATGTTTCTTCTTACAAAGACTGTAACATTAGCTGCAAATAGCGTCAAATATTTTCGGCTAGTTCAATTATTAAATAACTGAATAATATACATACATATTTTGGAAAGAAAGTTTTGATTTTTTAATTATTAAATTACTTAAACTTTTCATTATTTAATTTAATATAATTTTTGTTATATTATTATGCATGTATAATCTTTAATTACTAATATATATACACTACCGGCCATAATTATAAGGTCACTCCATTGCTTTAAAAATATGTATTTTATACGATTTTTAGTATTTATTGCCAAGTGAATAAATGTAAAAGAAAAAAGAATGGTTCTTTTGTTAATATTCAACAATAAGTTGTGCATCAAATGCATTTAAAAAATATTTAATAATTACCTATATTGCACTTTCCTCAATGAAAGAATGAAGAAAATTTAGGGTAATTCGAACGAGTTCATCTTTGCTTCTATGCCTTGCAAGATTTTGCAAAGTAATAATAACAAAGAAACATTCTCTTTCAATTTAGAATTATATACTTGGCAATAAATAATTAAGGCCATTAGTGTACCTTCTTGTTTTTTTTAAGACAAATCGAGGTAAGCATTGTAGTTTCACTGTCATTTTTAAAAATAGGTGATAAGTCACAAGTTTGACAAATATTATTTTAAGAACATTCAATACACTGTATTTTTTTAAATTACTTATACATCTATACACTGCTACGAATAAGTTTTCTAAGTTAAAAGTCAGTAAATTATTTTATTTCTATTTTATTTTTTTAATATGAGGAGAAATGCTCTCATATCGTCCGGTTCGTAATCCACCTCCATGCCTTGAACAGTAATAGATTCTTATCCATCGTTACCTGTTTAGAAAAAGTTTCCAGGTTTCTTTCGTCTAGTCAGGTTTAAATAGTAGTACTGTCAAGAAATGTTTGTGATGTGTTGGGATGGTGGAAACGTCTCTTCATACTGAGGACACCGGATTTGGTAGTTTCATTTTTGCTACTTCTGACTGGTATTTAGGAGCCCGATCTCTTGCGTAGCGTCTTAAGAGGCTGATATGCTGAAAAATATAATTTTCTTTAGTGCTATATCTAGGATAGATGGTTATCCCTGAATGTGCATCAGGTGGACAAACTTAAGGCCACATTGTGCTGAGATCTGTTCCAGTTCCCATTTCCCATATGTTGCATTTGATGATCGACTGCTAATACTACTCCAGGCTTCCTCTTACCAAAATTACTATAAAACATGACAAGCGTTAATCAAATATTGAAACCTATACCAGTCAAACAAAAACACATTCACCCCTCAGCATCTCTTTCTTTTACGTTGAATCGACGTTGAATCGTTTCTCTACGATAGGTCCTCTGACACCCTAAGTCTCTGCGAAACTAATCTCAACCCTAACATTTCTTCCTCTGATAAATATAAAAAAAAAACACCTTCAGAAAATGTTAACTTCAGGGGTATAAAAACTTGAAGAAGATAATCTGACGTTGAAATTGACATTAAGTGCTATATGTGATACACGTTTAGACGATCATGTCTCGAAAGATGATTTTTTAGGAGTAAGCTTCCATTACTTACTGCTGTAGACTGGTTGCCTTGAAAGGTTATACAAATCTATCTGCCCTGCTATTTAAAACATATCTACAGCAAGAAGAGACAGTAAATTTAATTCTTGAAATTGTATTAACGTGAATAAACGCAAAACATCTTTTAATAGGAGTATTCTTAAAGAGAACAAAATAAAATGTCTGTAAGTTTGTCTATCATATTAACAGTCATTCACAAAGATCTTCATCCAATAATCGTATGTTAATTTAAATACACACTGTGGTATATAGGATTACAGGTATACCAAGCAAAAAGTTATGATTTCAGGTGTTTCGATTAATTCGTTTTTCTTATAGCAGATCAACACTTTAAGGGTTATATAAAGCCAAATTATATTTGGTTGTAGTAGAGTGAATATCAGCTCAGAACGGGAAAGCGGAGGCCCGCGTTCAAATTTCAGTTGAATTTAGAGCATTCACTTACGCACAAATACTATTTATATGTTAAATAATTGGACAGATTGGGTTCTATAGCCTTGGCTGGCCACCTATCTACCACAGAAAGCAATGGCAACCTACTGCGGGATAAACTTCTGCCCAGTCAGTCATGTCTCATTCGAGACATGATAGCCCAAAATGTGTTTCACGTATGGCACGTAACTAACTTTTATCATATTTTATCACGTGAAACATAAACAGTTCTTTGGATAAAAATGATTTCTCCAGGAACCGTTCCTGGAATTTAATATATAGTTAGGTAAAAAAGAGATGAATTAATCTCATATCCAAATGAATGCGACGAACGCTACAGGAATTCGATCTCGGCCTATCTATTTCTCATTCCGAACCGATATCCAGTACCCCTACACGCCCATATTGCTTTCAACGGGAATTCGGTTTTTACGAGCTGGTCTTGCTAGCTCCGTTGCGAGCATTTTCCGATTTCACTGCTCTCCTTCTCTCTGAATATTTTTTCAAACAGAGCTAGAGAGCCCAATCTGCGCTGCTAGTTTTCAAACAGAGCTAGAGAGCCCAATCTGCGCTGCTAGTTTTCAAACAGAGCTAGAGAGCCCAATCTGCGCTGCTAGTTTTCAAACAGAGCTAGAGAGCCCAATCTGCGCTGCTAGTTTTCAAACAGAGCTAGAGAGCCCAATCTGCGATGCTAGTTTTCAAACAGAGCTAGAGAGCCCAATCTGCGATGCTAGTTTTCAAACAGAGCTAGAGAGCCCAATCTGCGCTGCTAGTTTTCAAACAGAGCTAGAGAGCCCAATCTGCGATGCTAGTTTTCAAACAGAGCTAGAGAGCCCAATCTGCGCTGCTAGTTTTCAAACAGAGCTAGAGAGCCCAATCTGCGCTGCTAGTTTTCTCTAATTAAGGGAAACAGGTGAGTTAGTGAGTTTTGTTTAATGGCATATCAACCTCTGTAGGTCATTTAATGCCAAAAAGGTTTGGTTTTAAGGTGTTTTTTTTAATGATCGCTTATAGTGAAAGTTAATTTAGTAAGATTTAAACGAAAATTTTGTCCTTATTTTTTTTTATTTTAGAAAACTGAAAATGTAATCTAATTTTGTATTCAAAAATATTTTACTGTGAACTTTTACCTTAAAAAATGTTGTGGTAATATTTCTTTCTTCAAAAATCTATATTTTTCTATAAAAGTATTTTTTATGTATATATATTTCAATAAAAGCATTTTATGCCTTCATAGTGTTTTGACCCCAGTTTGGGGGTTAACTATTTACCCATAGCTGGGACCTTAACAGGTGCTACCACTCCGGATCAGGGTGGACCTGGAAAAACAGCAATTAAGAGGTGGTTCCATGCTCCTCACAACCTCCCAATCAGATGCCTTGCTGCGGGATGCAGTTTACTGTCATGCCCAGGACCGAAACAGGGAGAATCATATATTTTAAGGGTATCAGGGTGAAAGCGTATGCAAAACGAGAAAGAATGTATTATGCTTTTACCTTTTTAAAATGTGTTTCGTTTAGTCCTATCAGATAATGTTTACTGCATGAATTTGAAGAAGTTTACTAGCAGTGGAAAAGGTATCACTATAATGAACTGGTGCACATAGAAATAACCTAGAAGCTGCCTGAAGAAACAAAAAATAACAAATCTGTTTAACATTGCCCAGTCCGGATGCTTATATCGTCATAAAATATTCGCTAGTTATGTATAACTTAGCACCCTGTCATTCAAGGTTGCAATGTCAAACCCCAAATAATTTTGCAAGTATAATTCTCCAGAGCTAAATAAAAAAAAATTGGTAAATCATTCATCCATGCTCTGAATATTGTTATCCCAGGCCTTGTTATACGGTTATAAACTCATATATTCTTGAGAAAATCCAAAGAGGAATCTGTAATGTTATTGGTTTTGATCAGGCATCTCATTTCAATCACTTTTGCATCTTTTTAACGTAGATTCCCTGTGCCTTTTCAATAAATATTTTGAGGATAATTGTTTTGATGAGTTTTCCAGTTTGATAATCTACTTCAGAGATTTAAGTGTAGTATTAGATTGTCAGGGTTGTCTCATTGTTTTACACTTGAAATATCTAGATGTATCCCCAACTTGCTTGTCTCATATTTTATACTGAATCACTTCCTCAGTCTGCTGAAATGTAGTCTAATTTTTACGCTAAACATTTTTTTGGGCCGCCACAATTCGTCTTACGCGTTTTAAGGCACTTCGGCGTAGTGTAATGGTTAGCAAGCTTGTCTCGCTAGAACCTGTTACAATTTAGTAGTGAGTTCGATCCTTACTTTGGCCCTTGTGCCCCATCTAAGCTTTGCACATCCCGACATGGTGTAATGGTTAGCCAGCTTGTTTTGCTAGCACCTATTACAACTGTGTAGGGAGTTTGATCCTCACTGGATACACCATACTTTCGGCCTTGTGTCACATCTAAGCAGTGCTTAGAAAATCAACTATCTTACGCGTTTATAAGTCTACCATTCATCCATGCATTGAATATTGATGCTACATCTGGTCTGGTGCTTTTGCTGTGTGTTTGGAGAGATCGTTCATAAAATCCAAAAGAAGAATCTGCAAGTTTATCGGTCTTGACCTTGTTATTTGCAATGTTATCGGTCCCTTTCGCACGACCAAAACGTAACTCCATGTGCTTTGTTTATAAATATTTATTGGTAATAGTTCTGATTATATTTCTTCTTTGGTATCTGGTCTTTATGAATTTAAGTACCGTAATAAATGGTTAAATTTATTACGGTACTTACATTGCATTTACATTCGAGCAAAGGGTTAACTTTGTTCGAATGTAAATGCAGTTGAAATCATTGCATTCATATACGCGCAAATACCCTTGGGAAAGGTATGAATCCATCGATTCTTCTCATGAATAAGCAGAACATAATGAATTTTATAGACTTGGTTGGCAACTAGTCTACCGCAGAAAGTAACAGCAAACTACTGCTGGAAAATCTTCCGCTCAGTAAGTCATGTCTTTTTCGAGACATGATTTCTCAAGAGTGTATTACTTAGGAAACATAACTGACAGACTGACAAAATTTGTGGCCTTTTCTCATCACTTTATAGTTGAAATTGCCAGATATTTCCGTAAGTTCTATACTAACATTTCACTCTCCTGCATTTATTTCTTGTGTAATTCTCGGATGTGCGTTGTGGTGCAGTGGGTATCTGATCGGAACGGGAAATCGGGAACCCAATTTCTAATTCCAGTTGAATTCATTGCATTTACTTACGCGCAAATTAGCTTGAGAAAGGTATTAATCCGTCTCTTCCCTCCAGTTATGCGTTAAATAACAGCATAGACTTGGTTCTTTAGCCTTGTTCGGCAACCAGTCTACCACAAAAAATAATGGTAACCTACTGCGGGATAATCTTCAGTCAGTCATGACTGAATCTCGAAAAAAACATGATTGCCCAAGCGTGTATCGTGTATGGCAATTAACTGGCTGACTGATTGACTGAACTCTCTTCATGATTTTCAGTTAGATTTGTTCATTAAAAATTTAAAACATGAGTCAATTATTATCTTTTGTTTTTTAATTCACTTTTTTCTTGTCTCTTTCCTTTATAAGTCTTCTCTTTTTTATCTTATTCTTTCCCACTCAGTAATCACTTGCGTCTTAGTGGCCACATTGCCTTGCTTGGAGTAAAGGCATTAAAGCTGCACGATAAAATAGAACGAGAAATTGTCAAAATATTTAAAGTATTAGTCATGTTTCAGATTAGATTACTTATAACGCTGGTTTGGAAAATATTTTAAACTAATATAACATCAGGAAAGAATTAAAACGATTTAGAAATTTATTCAAACAAACAGAAATTTGAAAAAGAAAGATATTAATTAAAAGACAGATAACGTTTTGGACATATATATATATATATATATATATATATATGTCCAAAACGTTATCTGTCTTTTAATTAATATATATATATATATATATATATATATATATATATATATATATAAACATCCATAATTCTAATTTTTCATGGTATCTAATGATTATATCTTCACTATTTAAATCTTTATCACTTTGAGGGAGTATGATTTTGCATGCTGAATTTGATTCAGTTGGAAGAAGAAACGAAAAAGAACCTTATTTGGTTTTATTTTCCCTATATTAAATTAATTATTTTTCGGATTTTCAAATCCTAAATCTGTTATCTATCTTTTATTTTCATTTTCCCATGTGTTATTACCTCAACATCCGCATCAATTATCCTCCTTCCTCTCAATTTAATTCAGCTCAGCTCGGCACAGCTACACGATTAAAAGTATACTTCAACGGCAGTGATCGAAGACTTAGATTAAATAGAAACCGTGAGATCAGAACATTCAAAGTTAAGCCTTTAAACAAACATTTAGACATATATGGTACTATGTTCGTTTAGTGTATTGTTTCCCAAGTTTTTTAGAATTGCAACCCAATATGCATCAACACAGTATATGGCGACCCACTGAAATTTACTAGGCAAAAACATAGGAAAAAATATTTTAAAATATTTTTATGATTAGCTGAAAATAGTTTTTTTTTTAACAATGACGAATGATTAAATTAAGACCGTGACCAACGCTGATTCGTTAAGTTCGTCAAGACAACATACTGCTTTATATAACAGCCTGGCAATGAAAGCCCGAATCTTTACCCACCTCAACAGATAGCGCTTAATCGAAGCTAATGTGTAATTCTAGTTTTTACTAAGAAATCGCTTGCACCATACCAGTGGGTCGACGGCTATAATTTGGAATACGCTAGTCTAATGGGCTATTTCATGATAAAACACAAGCAATAGGTTGAAATTGACAGCAAAATACTTAAAATTTGGCACAAATGTTCCCCTTCATGAGTTAGGAGAGTGTGCCAAATTATTTTGTGATAGACCTTATCGTTCCAGTTTTAGTGGTCAGGGCTTATAATTTACCTATTTTGACTCTAAATTACGCCACACAACGTCGCAGAATCTCAGTGTTTTAAAAAGTTTTTAAAATATTTGCATACATCTAATATTTCTTAAATTTAGTATCTAAGCGAAATAATGGCCGTAGAAATATGTAAATATACATATTTTTTAATCCTATACTTGATAGAAAATTTTATTTTACTCACCTAAATGGACAACTCGAAAATTAACAACTTTTCACTTATTTAAATTACTGTCAGTCTGGAGAAAATACGTCCTCTTCAATTGTCATAATATTATTGTCTTAACATTTACTATGCTTGCTCAATTTACCAAAGGATTTTGTGAGGGATTCATGCCAAATTTAGATATTTTTCCCATGAAAGCGCAGGATTTCAGTGAATGATTATGAATAAAGACAATGATCCTAATGCTCCATGAAATCTCAGTTGTTGATATTGGGCTAAGCGACTTCTTAAAGTTATTCAAGAAGCTTCTTTTTAGAAGCTTTTTTTTTTTGCTTTTTGTACAGATGGATAACAAGTGGTAAGCATTACCTCATACATGATCATCGACAGTGCATAAGATATTTGTAGATAACACTAAACATATGTAATTTAAAGAATTTCTTTTGTGTTTTTTAAAGTTTAATTTTGAAAAATTAATGAAACAAAAACATTTTTCATTCTCAAAATATGATAATAAAAATTAATGTGAATCTTTGAAACATAAAAAATTTAGTTGGCACTAAACAGATTTATATTTGAAACAATGCTTTCATCACTTTTTAAATTCCCTTTTTATATTTTTACAAATTTTCAAAATTATTTTCATGAAACAAAAACATTTGATTTTTTTCATTCAGAAGAAAGTGATAATAAAATAAATATACAAAGAGTCTTTAAAACGTTACATTCTAAACTACACTGTACACTAAATTTTGTTGTGTATATAGACTAAATTGTTCTGTATGTAATCTTTTGCACAGATACTTTAGCCATTATCCGCAAATGATAATTTACTATTGTAGGAATATCAAGAGTGCATATAATATTTGTTAATGGCACAAAACATATATCTTTAAAAAGCTCTTTCCAGTAAAATGAATGTGATGGAAGAGCTGGGTGAATGAACTTAATCAGCATGTCCTTATTCTCCGTGTCAATTTACATGACCACGCCAATCCAAATTTTATTTTCGCACCTGCAACAAATAAACCCTGAAACAAAAAATGTCACTGGTCTTTCTTAAACTCCAATAGAGAAGTCATATACGAGGTCATAGTTTTCATTTACACTACGTTATTTCATGTCTATTTTATCTCTGTCTAGTGGAATAAATTTATTAAAATGTTTTGCTTTTGAGGCTGCGGATGCATTTTCGTATCACTTGGTGAGGTTCTTCTTTCATTTCTCAATTTCCACCTTTTCAACCAGAATGAATTTGATACCTTCAGTTGCGGATTTGCTATTTTCAAACATATTTTCTATTTATTTGGTTGATAGTTGGTGTTCGGGGAGTTTCTTTTGACATTATCCTTTTCACTGTCCCAACTATGCGATCACATGATTGTTTCCCATGACTTCTTGTAAAGAAATTCCATTTTGCATTGAGTCCAGAATTTTTCTTTTGGTTGCAAAGATTGGCAAAGTTCTTAAAATTGTAAACGGTATGAATTCACTTACTTTCGGTCCGCGTAGTCGATTGACAGCGTTCGAAACCTGCCGATGAATAGATGCTCGTTATTAAGATCTAACAGAAATCTGCATATCTTTTTGAATGTGTTCTCCGTCTGGGTTCAAACCTGCGACCCCCCCCTAGTACGAGAAAATGGCCTGTGATCCGGAATGCTTCGTTGACAGCATGTCGGATCCGAAGTTAGTCCCTACTACAAAATGAGATGTCGTAACCTACGATGTGACGTCTCTCACGAGCTCTTACATGAGACTAGCAAATTCCTTCTAAAAAAATGGAGCATAATCTGCTTCTGCCTCCACACACACTTCTTCATGTTTCCACTATCCGGAAATTTTACCCACGAATGTCAATATATGCGAATAAAATATGATTCACGAGCCGAAAAAATGTTTCTCTATGTGACATCAGATTAAACCACATAAAAGATATAATAATAGTTCCAGAATCGCAGTATGTGAGTTGCGTGTAGGAGCACCTGGCCTTGTTCATTGGCGTTCTCTACATGGAGCCCATCGTTTTTTCCACTCATAATTTACCGCATGCTGTTGCAATTCTCTTATCTATATATAAATATTACTTTTGGGAAATTGATATCAATATATTTTTCAGGGAAATGTCGATAAAACAAAGAAAGAGTGTGAAATGCTATGTAGTATTAATTCTCTTATGTGGCAATGAATACAGAACAATTTTCTTACAGATCAAAATGAGATTTGAGATGAAATAAATGTGGTTCATAAATTTGCCTACAGAACGAGGCTGATAATACAATAAACATAAATTCTTAACAACTATTACGTTTTCATGAAAAATGTAAATAAAAGGAAACAAATATTTAAAATCAGAAAGAGATTTAAAATTTCTGAGGCACAGAATAAGGAAAGACTGCTTTAGGAAATTTTGCATTCGCAGGTGTTATTGAAGGCAGGATGTATAGCGGGAAAACAAGTCAGTCAGTCAGTTAACTGCCATACGTGACACACGCTTCGGCGATCATCTCTCGAAAGAGACATAACTGAATGGACAGAAGATTATCATGCAGTAGGTTGCCATTGCATTCTGCGGTAGACTGGTTTCCGACCAAGGCTATAGAACCCAATCTGTTCTTTTATTTAACCCATAACTGGAGGGAAAAGACGGTTTAATACATTTCCCAAGGGTATTTGCGCGTAAGTGAATGCAAGGATTATCAACTGGAATTCGAACTCGGCTCTGCCGATTTCTCGTTCCGAGCCGACATCCACTGCGCCACAACGCAGAACTAGTAATACGCCCAAAAAGTCTAATTCTTATTACACTTCATCTTATTGGTATTCAAAAATCATTTTTCTTAATTAAATCTCTTATTTATAAACTTTTCTGTAAGTGTATCGGTGCTCCATTATATGAATTTGTTGATAGTCCTGATCGCCTACACCCGGTACGATACATAGAGAAAGAAGAAGAAGAAGAAGAAGAAGAAGAAGAAGAAGAAGAAGAAATATTATATTTTAGTAATTGAACACATTCAGTGTAAAAGTGTATCTTCAAATCAAATGAAATAACCCATCTGAAATCCTTTTTAGTCCTAGTTATTACAACAAACAATAACCGGCATCAAGTTCACTGATCGCGCGATTGGCAATTTAAATTCCTTATTGTTGTTCCCTGGTTCTCTCTTCCCAAGGTGGTAACATCTATTAAGTTTCCAGTGATAGTCAAATACTGACTCCTTGCAAACAAAACAAAACACTATGAACGTGTAAATATAGATTTTAACGTAAAAATACCGGCAATACTTATTTATATTAGAATGTACAACAACATATATTTCGAGCATGTTTTATTAAATAATATAGATATATTATGTTAATTCATTTTTTATATAATCCTGTCGGTTTTCTAATTATCTTTTTGATAGTAAATTGAAATTCATAAAGGAAGACACCGTAGTTTTTGTTATTCCTAATATTTTCCATCTCTTCAGAGATCATCCTCAAAGATGAATTGCAAAGAGAAACCTAATGTAACTGTAATTGGTGTGATTCTGTTTTTGCAAGCACGCGCGAAAGTGCTGAACTATTATTATTTTACAATTAACTATCGGGGTTGTTATGTTTTATAAATAAGTGTTCCCAATCAAAGGACGATAACCAGAGTTTAAGATTATAACGTTGTAAATTTCAAAATGGTATTAAATGTTAGTAAACACAAATATATTTTAAAACATTGCTTCTATACACGCAGTAAATTTTCTTCCGTGTTGATTGGTTGCTTTTTATATAGAGACAATGCCTGAATATATAATGTTTATTAACAGATATTGTAAAACAAACAATACATTTATTTGTACTTAAAAGTATACAATTGCATCCAAAAAATTTTCATTTTCTTATAAATAACCCATGGAGAGTGATATGCCGATAAACAAAATCAACCAATCAAAAGCCAAATATTTAGATAACGGCATTAAATGACCCTTGGAGGGTTATATGCTGCTAAACAAAATCAGCCAACCAAATTTCAAGTATATAGATTACGGCATTAAATAACACATACAGGTTGATATGACGCTAAACAAAATCAACCAATCAAAATCCAAAAATTTAGATTTCGGCATTAAATAATCCATAGAGGGTGACATGCCTCTAAACAAAAACAACCAACCAGAAACCAAATATTTAAATTATGGCATTAAATATCACATAGAGCTAGATATGCCCTGAAATAAAATCAACCTACCAGAATCAAAACTTTTAGATTACGGCATTAAATAACCTAAAGCGGTTGATATGACCCGAAACAAAATCAACCAACAAACCAAATCCAAATATTTAGATTTAGGCATGAAATAACCCACAGAGGAAGATATGCCGCTAAACAAAATCAATAACCAAAATCAAAATATTTGGATTTCAGCATTTAATAATGTATAAAAACTGTTTTACCTCTAAACAATCCTCAAATCCTCATAACACAGCTTCTAGATCTTTTACAGTAAATCAACTGTGTGTTATCGAATTCATTTTCTGTCAGGTGGCTCCCTTACCAGAACGTCAAAGAAAAACAAAGAAAAAATGAATTGAACTTTAAGTGTTGTTATTGTCTGGTTCATTAAAATTACAGTGTCCCTTGATACAGGCAAATAGCACTTTCGCAGCTGTACTTCATTTGTCAATCGCGGTCAATATATCGGCTCAATAACAGTATTTGTTTTCTGATGAGAGAGAAAAAAATTAATGAAAACTATAATTAAATGAAACTTGCGATGCACTCTTTCAAAATGTATAATTTTTTCTTGTATACCTTATTTCTGCTTTATACTAACGATAAAAATTCTCTCATAATAAGTAAATATTAATAAAGGCAAAGGGAAAACTTATCGTAGCCGACACGTTTCGACCTTTGGGGCACTTTATCAGCTAGACAGTCGTATGTGAATATAGGTCGTTTACAAAGCGCCTCATACGTCATATCCCGACAGCTACTGAGGTGTAGCACTTTGTAATGATAGTTTCGAACCATCATATGCTATGACGTCAAGGTGCTGGTGCCGCGTAAAAAAAAAAAATTAAAAAAAACAACAACAAATAAACAAAAAAAAACATATCTCTATCCGTTACACTGTATTAAAAACATATGAATAAGGTAGGAGAGCTTGAGAACCTGATACTGACGGGCCAGATAAAAGGAAAAATAGACGGTGGAAGGCAGCGGATAACATATTTGCAGGGCCTGAGCAGGTGGATGACGAAACGGGGGTTGCGAGGTGTAACAGGAGCAAACACACTAAGAGCCACAAGGGATAGGGAGACGTGGAGAACCATGATCGCATACGTCCTGAAGGGACAGGGTACATAGAAGAAGAAGAAGAAGAAGAAGAAGAATATAGTTTTGTTGGCATTTATAACATTCGGCATTCTTTAAATTTATGCTTTAGGTAAATTCTATACAGTTTAGTATAGTTTTCATTTCCCTCGGAGATATCTTTTTTGCCTGAATTTTGTTCCCCTTTATATTATATAGTTTTTATTTTTTTACTACATGTATATTTTATGTACGTGAATTTATAGTGATAGGCCTGTTTCTTTTTTCATTTTTCGTACAGAGTCAGCATTTTATGATCGTGTTCATAGCAGATATTACTGTGTGTTGGCTTTTACTATTTCACTTTTATAGCATCCTTTATTTTCAGCTTATTTTGAACTGTTGGCGAGGCTATTATGAATGTATTTCCACAATGATGTGGTAAAGAGAGTTTAGTCAGTTTTTATATATGTTTAAATAGATCTTAATCTGAGAGATGTAACGCGGGTCTTTTCATAAGCGTATAGTTGTATGTTGAATGTAATAATTATTCATGAATTGTTTTGATCATCAACGCAGTTTGTTAAGGTGCAAATGAATGCATAAATAATATTGCCTCTTTTGTAAAATGTGTTATTATATATATATAATTATAAATTATAAATTAAAAGTACATTGCGACTCGGAAATTTCTATCTTTCGAAATTTCTATAAAGTCATCAAGCAATGTTGGATGTTGGTTGTGCAAATGATTTACATTTAAATACAGGAACACTCGGTTTGCTAATTATGTGTGTGGGAAGATATAAAATTTATGTGTGTTCCTTTTAACTAATCAGAATGAATATTCTCTTTGAAATTTGTCCAGTAGTTTCTATTTTTAGGAAATATATACTTTCTTTTTTTAACTGTTTTTCCTTTTTTTTTTTTTTTTTTGGCTTCTTTTCTTTCCTAACGGTCAAAGTGCCAGGATATATATATATATATATATATATATATGTATATATAGTAGCGGCCATAATATAAGGAACGGAAACAACAAAGACATACAATGTGTATTACTTAAAAATTAATGCATGATTAGCAATTAAACATTAGAATAAAGATTAGGTTGTAATTCAAAAGTATTACACAAAGTTACAAAAATTTACGTAACAGTTTTAAAAAAAGATTAAATGTAACAAAGGAAATAAGCTACTGGACAAAAGTTGTGCAATCATGTTAATAGTTTGCATAAACTATTAATTTACATTGTTAAAAAACTCGATGGAGCTTTTCAACAATAAGTAAAAGTTCATTTTTCATTAGGACTTTATTTTTAAGCAACATGGCAACTTATAGACGCAAAACGCTCTCTTTTGAAGAAAAAACTGATTATCGCTATCAAGAAAAAAGCCAATTTCAGAAATTTCTGATTGTTCATAGGTATAAAAATGTCGTTCATCATGTAATTAGCAGGTATAAAACCAATAACACGTGAGATGCAAGACCAAAAACCGGCAAACCTCCAAAAATATCACAAAGAGAAGATCGAAGAATTGTTAGAATATCTACAATAAACATTTTGAAACTGCTACATCAATTGCCCGTAAACTTACTGAAGAGACAGATAATAAGAGCTCAAGGAAAACAGTTGCTCGCAGGTTAAAAAATGTAGAACTGCATGCCCGTATTCCAGCTTCGAAGCCTCTCATTTCAAAGCGAAACCAAAGAGCACGCTTGGAGTATGCAAGAGAACATGTTTGGATTGACGCACAATGGGATACAGTTCATTTCAGTGACGTGTTCCAGTTTGCTATATTTGGTTCTGGGGACAAAACTTACGTACGCCGTAGAACAGACTGTCTTCTCAATGTGTCAAGAAAGCCATTAAGTTTAGTGGTGGCAATGTGATCGTGTGGGGAATGATTTCATCTGCAGGAGTTGGCCCTATCATCCGCGTACATGTGAATATCAATGCTGAGATTTACAAAAGGCTTCTTCAGCAGTATGTCGTACCAAGATTACACCATAATCTTCAGAGATTATTCTATTTTCATGCAGGACAATGCACCTTGCCCCAAGGCTCAGAAGGTTATGGCTTTATTTGAAGAAGAATGCATCGCGCTTATGAAGTGGCCAGCCCAGTGACCCGACCTGAATCCAATAGAAAATATTTGGAAGATCATTGGAGAAACGGCTCAGAAAAGAAACCCGAAAAACCAGGACCACCTACGGGAGTTAATAAAAGACGAATAGGAGGGAATTACTGCTGATTTTTGCAAGAAATTAATTAGATCAGGTGGTCCACGATGAAGATAAGTCTTTAAAAATAGCGGGATGTTTACCAAATATTAAATTTTGTTGATATTTTGTTCACAATCAAGTATGAACAACATCGTTCTTTAACTTTTGTCCAGTAGCTTATTTCCTTTGTTACATTTAATCTTTATTTAAAAAAAAACTATTAAGTAAATTTTTGTAACTTTGTATAATATTTATGCATTACACCGTAATCTTTATTCGGTAAAAATTTCATTGCTAATCATGCATTACTTTTTAAGTAATGCATATATGTATGTCTTTCTTGTTTCCGTTCCTTATATTATGACCTCTACTATATATATATATATATATATATATATATATATATATATATATATATATATATATATAATAGACAACAAGCTGTCGATTGCACTTATATCTGGAGAAGTTTGTGGACAGCCCAATACTATCCTAAAAGGTTTTCACTTCTCTATTTCTCACCCATCTGTTGCATTCTAAGACTTGTTTCTACAAATCGTATAACGCTTTATAATAGGATGGGAATTTATTTTTCATCTCAGACTGCATCAGTTTCACTCCCATGGGACGCATCACAATAAGAACATGAATTTAACAGCGACAATATAACTAAATATGAAAACTTCGCATGTTATCTGAACATTTTTAAAAAGCACAAATACATGCAAAATCAAATTAAAAATTGATTCATTACATATTACTGTTAATAAGATCGATGCAGATGAAAAAAAAATTAAACTAATAAAAAGTCTTGGAAAGATATCTCGTCAGTAGTTTATCAGGATGCACAAACATTTCGACACATGCTTATCTCCAGCTAGTGTAGAGAAAAGCGTCTGAATCAATAATAATTATTATCACAAAATGGACATTGACGACAGCATAGGATGAGACAGACAGTTCTAGTGCATAACGCGACATGTGTATTTTGTAGCAATCAGTCAGTGAAGTGTCATACGTGATACACGCTTTGGGCGATCATGTTTCGAAAGAGGTTGCAATTGCTTTCTGCAGTAGACTAGTTGCCAGCCAAGTCTATAGAACCCAATTTGTCTTATTATGTAGCCCATAACTGGAGGGAAGAGACGGATTAATACCTTACCCAAGAGTATTTGTGTGTAAGTGAATACAAGGAATTCAACTGTAATTCGAACTTGGCTACCCAATTTGTCGTTCGGAGTCGATATCCACTGCACCACAACGCACAATACAGTTGCTAAAAAAGGTGTCCATTAAAAGTATATTTTGTCCGTTTTCTTTCTCTTTCTTCTTGCATTATATATTATGCATAACATGTATAAAACAATTAACTAAATTTACTTAATGGGAGAATAATGATTGTTGTATTCTTGCAATCCTCATGACTAAATTGAAATAACTGAACTCGACTTGAGAACATTAGTTTACAAATCCCTCGTTAGTTTATCAGTTTCTAAAGAACCCAGGTGAGGCTCCGCCAAATTGTAGAATTATCGTCCGGGGTAAAAAAAAAAACAAAAAAAAACAAGAATTTGATCATGACTTAAGCAGGGTCTATGGAAAACTTTGACCGAGCTTAACGGCTCGGATAAGCCACGTAAAAATTGGTCTTCTGCCGCATCAAGTCTCATTGGCGAGGCAGGCGAATATCAGTTCTTATAGCCAGTTAGTTGAGTACCATACGTGATATAAGATTAGCTGTTTATGTCTCGAAAGGGATATGACTGACTGGGCAGAAGATTTTCTCGCAGTAGCTTGCCATTACTTTTGCCCCTGCCTCATAGAACCCAATCTTCTTTTCTTCCTCCTTCTATTTAACAGATAGATGGAGGAAGGAGAGAAGAATAAATATCTTTTTGGAGGGTATTTGCGTGTAGGGTAACACAAAGAATATAAATGGTTTTTGAATTTAGCTTTCGGATTTTTTTGTTTTGTTATGAGTTGATATTCACTGTGCTACTACAATATAGCCTAAATGTATTTAGTTTTAACCGTCGTGTTTCATCCATTTATGGATTTTATCAAGGCACAAAAAAGAAACGAATTTATTTGAACTAAAGTATCTATAACAAAAATATTTTTGTTGGTTACTAGAAAATAATAAAAATGTTTATAAATATTTATTAGGGCAAATGAAAAATATTAGATTAACCGTTTTCTTTTGATTTTTTTGTGTTTGTTGCATATGTAGTCTTGGAAAGGTATTAGTTTTATTAAGAAAAGCTGAGGTTTTGAAAAAGATCTATGTGCAGAGTCATATTTTGATAAAGTCCTTCGATGAACGAAAGGCGTCGTCTAAAACTAAATACATTTTTCATCATTTAATCATGATTTATTCCTAGAAATTGATTTTGAGAAATCAGTTTACATGTAATGCTTTGCCTAAATTGTATGTTTCTTTTTGTGTTCTTTGTTATTTTATTTCCTCTGTTTTAACCAACGCCCATTTCACTCTGTTTACATTTGAAATAACAGATATTTTTCCAAATATTTTTTTTGCTAGTTAATATTTTAGATTTTGCTAGAATCTACATTCAGGATATTTTAACATCCATTTATTTGTTCACTTCATCTTAGCTCGCCGGTGTATTCAAATCCTGTTCTAATTATTCCCAGTTCTTTGTTCTACTTCTGTGCAATCTGCAACGTTGTGTTTTCGTCACTAAAAAATATAATCGGCATTTAAATCTATTGATTTTTATATTCTACTCATTTTTATCAGTGTCTGAATTTAAAAATTAACATTGAAATAAAAGTATAACAAGACTTCTAACATAGCAAGATGAATTGTGAATCACTGAAGATGATTACAAACAGAATTGAAAGCTTGTGAGGAATTAATGAAGATTCGTTTCTGGGAGCATCATGCTCACCAATCTTATACCAGAAACGCAAATATACAAAGCTATCAAGGTCACGCGCGCGCGCACTCACACACACACACACACACACCAAAAGACAATATATATATATATGTATATATATATATTCACATATATTCCGTGATTCACACACACACACACACACACACACACACACACACACACACACACACATATATATATATATATATATGTATATATATATATATATGTGTTAATATTTTTAACAGATAACACTCTCGTTCTTTACACAGCGAGAGTTTGCAAGACCTGATGTAAACAGACTCTAGCACCTTCAAATGAAAAAGTGAATGTGAATTGGGCAATACGGAAATCCAATCTATATTAAACTGTATGGCATACTTTCTATTTAAAAATAAATGTTCACTAATTGAGGAACAATAAGTGTTTCGGAAAAGTCTCTAGCAGTTCATTTCCCTTTCCCACCATTGAACATTTTATTTTTCACACTACTAATGAAAAAGAAGCTTTGCCAAGCGGGAGTGAAACCGGTTGTTTTCTTTTTCTGATTTATTTTTTATATTTTATCTTCATTATGACCTGTAAAATAAAAGATTATATCATTTAAAGCAAAACCCAGGATCCGTACTACAAATTATGTTTATATATATCAGATGTGCTTTCCGACATTATTTAGCTATTTTCAAGGGCTTTCTTTTATTTTGGTGTTAGTTTCTCTTCATGTTTCGACTGTTTGAGATGTATATTCTTTTTGAATATTGGTATGAACGTCTAATATTAATATAAATAGTCATTGAGTTCATACCGGCAGTTTATATAGAAATATCAAAATCCCTAAAACAAACACTTCCCAATTCCGTATATAACATAATCTAAAACTTTAAATAAGCTGATCCAACCATTCTTATCAAATGAAAAAAGATTAGTTCGAACAACGATTCCCTTGACACATTACATTCTAATAAGCGTAATAATTATATATTAGCCTCGATCGATGATGAATAACTGCTTCCTAGGTTTCCTGTTAAACAATAGAACTTGTTATACAAATCTTATATAATTCCCCTAACCTCATACCTAATATTATATATATAAGGTGTAATATTATACAAATCTTATATAATCCTCCTAAGCTAATACCTAATATTAGACCTTATATATATATATATATATATATATATATATATATATATATAAGCTTAAGGAGATTATATCAGATTAGTATAAAATTTCTATTGTTTAACAGGAAACTTAGGAAACAGTTATTCATCATCGAATGAGGCTAATGGTTTATAAATTCATAGTATTTAATGGTTTATAAATTCATAGTATCACAACACAAAAATTTTCGCGTTACGAAGCTGCTATGTGCGCTTCTCATCGGGTGATAAGTTGAAAATCTTGTGTAGTGATACTATGAA